>CAMZMU010000050.1:39739446-39914485 GCA_947311845.1 Poa pratensis | reverse complement strand
TGACAAAATTAACCTTTTTTTGAACTTCAGCCAAAAATAACCGTTTTTGAAAAAAAATCGAAAAAACCCTTTTGTGTGGCTCCCGCCACTGCGGCGCCCACATGCAGGTGCAACCCCCAGCCTGGGCGCCACACCTCTGCCAGCGGGGCACGGCGGGCCCATACCTTTTAGTTAAGTAGCGCCGGCGTGTGGGGCGCCACACCTTCATGTGTGGCGCCGGGGCTTGGGGCGCACACCTTCGAAAGAGTTAAGTGTGTGGAGCCACGGGGTGAAGTGTCCACCCCGCGACTCCCAGCTTCTAAACGAGCAGCAGCCTCTCTCTCTCTCCCTTTCTCCCCCCAACTCACCCCCTCTCAAATCCATCCATTTCGGGTGCGATTTTCCGTGGATTTCGGCTCCCCTACGTGCAAGAAGGTACTCTCCTCCATCCTCCTTGTTTTTGTCCAATAGAAATCTTCCAATTTGGTGACATTGTGTAGATCTTGGAAACCCTAGAATTTGGATATAAGGACAAATGTGTGGTTTATTTGTTGATCATAATTGGTCATGTGTGTGGGTAATATGGATATGAAGTTTGGGCTGTTGATTGTAGGTTAGGGTTAGGGTTTTTGTTAGATGTTGTAATGATCCTAGATTTAGTTAGGGTTAGTGCATAATGACTTGATTTAAAATTAAGATAAGTAATTGATTTTGTTTGAAATGCGTAGCTTAGTGCAATGTATCAATCATTTGATGCATTTTGGTTGTTGTAAATTTGTTTTAGATGAGAAATATGGTTAGTGTTCATCATGTGGGACAAGGAGGCCTTTTTGAAAGGCAATGTGGAGCATGACTCGGAGGAGAAGTGGGGTGTTTGGCCATAGTCCTAGCTATGCCGAGGTTGTCGAGAGAGTGCGGATTGCATGAATTGGACGGATCCAAATGTGTTATTTCTTTGGAGGGAGGTATAAAGTTGGGTTTGTAATGCATTTCGTTGGAAGACTATGCCTCTCAACTCGAGTGTTGTTGGAGTGCATATAAGGAACGGGTTGCGGGATCTCAGACAAGGCTCTTGATTGTTTTGCCACCAAGATGTTTGACTTGAACCGGTGTGCCTCCGAACTTGACGTTTAGGAGAGCCGGTTCAAAATGAGTCACCTCATGCGCATGAAGTGTACTAATCCAACGTCGAGTCCACCTCCAATGACTCAACATGATTTTAGCAACCAACAATGACCCAACACGAAAGGAGCCAACCTTCAAGCCCAATTCAAAGTGACCAATATGAAGAATCGAGGAGGAAGCGACGCGTCGGAGTATAGTCTTCATAAAAATGATATTGGCGATTGGAGACAAATTGTAGGCATGAGGACATGGACCATGACATTCCCTTATAACCGATGCTATGCATCGGACTCGGATGACGACGGTCCGAAGAAGATGTTGATGAAGATGGGTTCACTGCTAAAGAAGCCGAAATATTCAAGAAGGTAGTGGGTCGGGATCATCGGTTACCATTGTTCCGTGATCTTAGTCTCGCCGATAAAGCCTTGGTTGATGGTGGCACGAGTAAAATTCTTGAACCAAGGCCAACTTCGAAGAAGGTTCGTAATCCCAAAAACTATGGTATTGCTGAGGGAGTGAAGTTTGAAAGCTTGTTGGAATTGAAGACATGGCTCAAGGAGTATGCGGCTAAGTACTTTGACCATACAAAGTGGTTCACTCGGATGTCAAGAAGCGTTACACGGTTAAGTGTGAGGACGCGCATAATGGGTGTCCGTGGATTGTGCGTGCAAGACCTATCAAGGAACTTCTCAATGGGTTCTAAAAAAATGTGTGTCCACTCACATGTGTAGTGGCAATGATGATGATGATGATGACAAAGATGCGAAGGACATTCATCGGCAACTACCTCAGATTTCATCGGCTATAGACTTTCCAATTCCATAGAGGCATTCCCCACTTTTACGGTGAGGGCTATCATGGACACGGTGAAAGACATGTTTGGTTATCGGTGAAGTATGGGAAGGCATGGAGGGCCAAGCAAGCCGCATTCAAGATGTTGTATGGTGACTGGGAGGAAGCATACAACCGACTTCCTAGATTGTTGGGAGCTATGGCCTGCTACAATCCGGCATGGTTACGTGTGTGGAGCCTTTGGCCAAAAGACTAGGGATTACAACGGTGCAACGTCCGTTGTCTTTGGCCGTGCATTTTGGGCTTTCGGGCAATGCATAAGGGCATTCAAGCATTGTAGACCGATTGTCTCCGTGGATGGCACATTCTTGACAGGCCAGTACAAGGGCACACTTTTGATTCCGTAGTCATGATGCTAACGACGGTTGTTGCCGTTGGCTTTTGCTTTGGTGACGGCGGAGAACGAACAGGACAACTGGGAGTGGTTCATGGGTCTAGTGAGAACAAAGGTATTTGAGCCTCAAAGAGGTATGTGTCATCTCGGACCGCCTCCAAGGCATACTCAATGCGGTGGAGATTGATATCCCGGGCATGCTCCTTTGCACATCGATGGTGCATGAGGCATTTTGTGTCCAACTTCTATAGGGGCATGCGGAAATAAGGAGCTATCTGATGATCTAAAAGATTGTTGTCTCGCTTTCACCGAGCGGCATTTTGTGAGTTTGTACAACAGATTGCTAAACTTCACATCGCCGGGGGGGTCGAGAGTTCCTAGATAGGCATGCGTCTCTGAGGCACAAGTGGACTAGAGCATTTGACACCGACAGTAGGAGGTACGGTGACATGACAAGCAACATGGCAGAATGTTTCAACAATGTTCTCAGAGGAGTCCGTGCGTTGCCCGTGACAGCAATAGTTCAATACACATTCGACAAGTTGAATGAGTATTTACAAAAATATAGTGAGGAAACGTTTGAGCAGATGGAAGGGAAGAACAAGCACAAGAAGAAGTACAAGTATCCACCTGAAGCAGACAAATGGATGGCATACCAGTTAAGAAAGGCGGAGACAATACAGACCAATGTTTTGACAACAACGAGTGGATTTACCAAGTCAATGAGCCAGGAGGCACCACGGTAGGTGGTGTGCAACACGGAGGGCGTGCGTGCAAAGTCTTGCTAAAGCAATGTTTGTGCTCGTGCCAAAGGCCTCAGTTGCTTCATCTCCCTTGCTCACACTTGCGGACCGCGGCACGCATTAGAAAGGTGGGATACGTTGATCGGTTAGGTTGTCCGAGTACTCGATCGAGGCTACCAAGGAGACATGGGTGGGAAGATTTGAACCTTACTTTGACCAATCACAATGGCCAGAATATCATGGCATTCAACTATGGCCCGATCCAATATTGAAGGTGACGAAACGGGGAAGACGGAAGACAAAACGTTTTAGAAATGACATGGACGCATGGGATGCAGGAGGTCTCCGAGAGTGGGGGGCAACCAACATTTTCAGGAGCCTCGTGTGGTGCCCGTTGTGGAGAATGCAATGGTGGTGGGCACAACACTAGAGGTTGTAGTCGAAACAAAAGATCGAAAGGTGTCCAACATGGTGGCGGGGTAGCACAAGCCACCATGATCATTCTCAACATGGCGGTGGCGGTGGTAGCACAAGCCACCATGGTGGTAGCCAACATGGGCATCCTCAACATGGCGGTGGCGGTGGTAGCACAAGCCACCATGATCATTCTCAACATGGCGGTTGGCGGTGGCGGTGGTAGCACAAGCCACCATGATCATTCTCAACATGGCGGTGGCGGTGGTAGCACAAGCAACTGATACGTCTCCAACGTATCCATAATTTCTGCTGTTCCATGCTTATATTATACCATTTGCTACATGTTTTATATACACTTCGTATCACTTTTATGCATTTTCTGGGACTAACCTATTAACAAGATGCCACAGTGCCAGTTCCCTGTTTTCTGCTGTTTTTGGTTTCAGAAAGTTACTTCTGGAAATATTCTCGGAATTGCACGAAACAAAAGGCCAGTCCCTATTTTTCCAGCACGTACACGGAGTCCGAAGGAGAGACGAAGAGAGCCACGAGGTGGCCAAACCACCAGCGGCGCGGCAGTGGGCCCACCCGCGCCTGTGTGGTTTGGGCCCCTCGGGGGTCCGCCGACATCGCCCCTTCGCCTATTTATTCCCCGAGACGTGAAAACCCTAAAACACCGAGCCTTTCATCCAGAACATATTCGCTGCCGCCGCCGTCGTCAACCCTAACTCGGGGGGTTCTGAAGCTCTTCCCGGCACCCTGCCGGAGAGGGGAATCATCACCGGAGGGCTCTACATCGCCATGCCCGCCTCCGGAGTGATGCGTGAGTAGTTCATCCTTGGACTATGGGTCCATAGCAGTAGCTAGATGGTTGTCTTCTCCACTTGTGCCATCATGTTTAGATCTTGTGAGCTGCCTATCATGATCAAGATCATCTTATTGTAATGCTACATGTTGTGTTTGCTGGGATCTGACTTATATTGATACCTATGTGGAGCTGAATATTATATTATCATGTCTATGTCATTTGTGATCTTGCATGCTCTCCGTTACTTGTTGAAGCCTTGGCCACGTGAATACTTGTAACTCCAAGAGGGGGTATTTATGCATGATAGTTGGGTTCAACCTCTATTTAACCTGGGATAGTGACAGCAAGTTCTAAGGTTGTAGATGTGTTGTTGCCACTAGGGGTAAAACAGCAATGCTTTATTCAAGGATGAATGTATTGTTTACATTACGCACATTACTTAATGCAATTGTCTGTTGCTTGCAACTTAATACTGGAAGGGGTACGGATGTTAACCGGAAAGTGGACTATTTAGGCATAGATGCATGCTGGATAGCGGTCTATGTACTTTGTCGTAATGCCCAAATGAATCTCATAGTAGACACCACAGCTCACACATGCATGTTATATGCACTTATCAATTGTCAATTGCCCAGCTGTAATTTGTTTACCCAGCATGTTAGTTATCTTATTGGAGAGACACCACTAGTGAACTGTGGACCCCGGTCCATTCTTTTACATCTGAAATACAATCTACTGCAATCATTGTTCTCTACTGTTTTATGCAAACAAACATCATTTCCATTCGATACGTTTAACCCTTTGTTTTCAGCAAGCCGGTGAGATTGACAACCTCACTGTTAAGTTGGGGCAAAGTAATTTGATTGTGTTGTGCAGGTTCCACGTTGGCACCGGAATCCCTGGTGTTGCGCCGCACTACACTCCTTCACCAACACCTTCGAAGCAAACCTCGTTTTCCTACTGGTCGATTAAACCTTGGTTTCATACTGAGGGAAAACTTACTGCTGCACTCATCATACCTTCCTCTTGGGGTTCCCAACTGACGTGTGACGTACAAGCATTGTTTCTGGCACTATTAACCTAGAGCCACCAACACGTTTTCTGGCGCCGTTGCCGGGGAAAACGAATTGCTTCTGCAAGGGGAGTCTCTCACACCCAATCTCTTTACTTTGTTATTTGTCTTGCTTAGTTTATTTTTATTTAGTCTTGTTTGCTCTCTTTATCAAAAACACAAAAAAATTAGTTACTTGTTTAATTCAGTTTATTTTGTTTTTCAAAATGAGTACTCCTGAGAACACTAAGTTGTGTGACTTCACTAGCACAAACAACAATGATTTCATATGCACTCCTATTGCTCCACCTGCTTCTACAGCAGAATTTTATGAAATTAAACCTGCTCTATTAAATCTTGTTATGAAAGAGCAATTTTCTGGTGTTAGTACTGATGATGCTGCTGCCCATCTTAATAACTTTGTTGAACTTTGTGAAATGCAAAAGTATAAGGATATGGATGGGGATATTATAAAACTGAAACTTTTTCCTTTCTCCTTGAGAGGAAGAGCTAAAGAATGGTTGCTTTCTTTGCCTAGAAATAGTATTAATTCTTGGACAAAATGCAAAGATGCTTTCATAGGGAAATATTATCCTCCTGCTAAGATTATATCCTTGAGAAGTAGCATTATGAATTTTAAACAACTTGATAATGAACATGTTGCTCAAGCTTGGGAAAGAATGAAATCTTTGGTGAAGAATTGTCCCACTCATGGACTGACTACTTGGATGATCATCCAAACCTTTTATGCAGGATTAAATTTTTCCTCAAGGAACTTATTGGATTCAGCCTCTGGAGGAACCTTTATGTCCATCACTTTAGGTGCAGCAACAAAGCTACTTGATGATATGATGATCAACTATTCCGAATGGCACACCGAAAGAGCTCCTCAAGGTAAGAAGGTAAATTCTGTTGAAGAAACCTCCTCTTTGAGTGATAAGATTGATGCTATTATGTCTATGCTTGTGAATGGTAGATCTCATGTTGATCCTAATAATGTTCCTTTAGCTTCATTGGTTGCTCAAGAAGAGCATGTTGATGTAAACTTCATTAAAAACAACAACTTCAACAACAATGCTTATAGGAATAATTTTGGTAGCAACAACTCTAGGCTTTTCCTTCAAGTGGTAATGGTTATTTTAATGCTAGATCTTTTATGCCTAGTGAGGAAAGGATGATAGAAATTGAGAGATCAACTAAAAGCTTTATGCAATCACAATTTGAGCAAAATCAATTGTTTACAAAAGCTATGAATGAACAAACTGCCATGTTGAAGAATATAGGACAGCAACTCGAAAATATAAATAGTGAGATTTCAGGTTTGCAAACTAAGATTTCCATTGCTGAAAACCGTATTTCATCTATGTCTGAAGCTCAGTCCTCTTTGATTAATAACATGGCAGCGAAACCTGAAGGTCTTGATGAGTCATTTGCTACAGCAAATGCCATCCAAGTTCGAATTGATAATAATATTAGGATGTTGGCTGAATTGCATGCTAGGTGGGAAAAAGAGGAAGAACTTGAAAAAGAGAATAGTATAGTTAGAGTTTGTACTATCACCACCACTAGTAATGCTAATGTTTCACATGCTAGTAAGCCTCCTACTATTGATGGTAATGTTATTGGTGTTGGTAATGTCTCTACTACTTCTGCAAAGCGTTTGAAATTGCCTAAAACTGCTGAAACTTTTTCTGATAAAAGTGCTGAAATTTTTCAAACTATTGGAGACAATGGTTCCACCACCATTGACAATAATGATTTTGATTTTGATGATTGTAACATCTCTGAAGTTATTATGTTCTTGCAAAAATTAGCTAGAAGTCCCAATGCTAGCACTATTAATTTGGCTTTTACAAAGCATATTACAAATGCTCTTTTGCAAGCTAGGGAGGAGAAGTTGAAACTTAAAGCTTCTATTCCTAGGAAATTAGAAGATGGTTGGGAACCCATCATTAAGGTAAAGGTGAATGATTTTTATTGCAATGCCTTGTGTGATCTTGGTGCAAGTGTTTCGTTTTGCCCAAGAAGCTTTATGATATTCTTGATTTGCCACCTTTGGAACATTGTTATTTGGATGTTTTTCTCGCTGATAATGCTATGAAGAAACCTTTGGGGCGAGTTAATGATGTTTTTATTACGTAAAAATAACCTTGTCCCCGTTGATTTTATTGTTATGGATATTGAATGCAATGCATCTTGTCCTATTGTTTTGGGAAGACCTTTTCTTCGAACTGTTGGTGCCATCATTGATATGAAAGAAGGTAATATAAGGTACCAATTTCCTCTCAAGAAAGGTATGGAACACTTCCCTAGGAAGAGAATGAAGTTACCTTTTGACTCTATTGTTAGAGCAAGTTATGATGTTGATGCTTCTTCTCTTGACAACACTTGATTTTCACTTTCTGCGCCTAGCTGAAAGGCGTTAAAGAAAAGCGCTTATGGGAGACAACCCATCGTTTTTATTTGCTGTTATTTTTGTTTTCTTTGAGTCAAGGAGTTTTGTTACTTCTGTAGCAACTCCTTTGTATCTTTATTTTATCGCAATGTTGTGCCAAGTAAAGTTCTATATTGAAAGTTGATGCAAGATTTGGATTTCTGCGCAGTGACAGATTTTTAGCTGTCACGGATTTGAGCTTATCTCCCTGTAGAAAATTCAAAAAATTCTGAGAAAAATCACGCATATTCCTGAGATATGTACGCAACTTTCATTATTTTAGGCCAGATCCATCTGAGCAACTTAAGTGCCTCGAAAAAATTCGTCATTCCAGACTGTTCTGTTTTTGACAGATTCTGCCTTTTGTTTTGCATTCGCTCTTTTACTGTGTTTGTGTGGATTTCTTTGCTCCACAAAGCATTGGTGGCTGTAGCTAATGTCCAGAAGCTTTGGGATTGATTGTATCATTACAGAATATGAGAATTTTTGATTATGCACTAACCCTCTAATGAGAACTGTCTTGAGTTTGGTGTGAAGGAAGTTTTCAAGGATCAAGCGAGAAGGGTGATATTATGTGATCAAGAAGAGTGAAAAGCCTAAGCTTGGGGATGCCCCCGTGGTTCATCCCAACCATATTCAGAGAGACTCAAGCGTCTAAGCTTGGGGATGCCCAAGGCATCCCCTTCTTCATCAACAAACTTATCAGGTCATCTCTAGTGAAACTATATTTTAATTCTTTCACATCTTATGCGCTTTACTTGGAGCGTCTGTGTGTTTTTATTTTTGTTTTTGTTTGAATAAATTCGGATCCTAGCAATCCTTGTGTGGGAGAGAGACACGCTCCGCTTTTTCATGTGAATACTCATGTTCTTCACTTATATTTGTTGAGTATTCTTAACTAGCTACTGCAGTGCTTTTAGCTCCTGTTTTTCATGCATCTCTTCGAGCTGTTAGCACTTGTTTATAAATACTCTCTTGCTGCATTATATTATCATTTGGAGAGTTTATGTTTAAATAAATTATTGGTGTTTGTTTGGAAGAAAGAAAATGCTACATGTAGTAGTTGGTATTGGAAAAGACATATGCATTCTTGTAGATCATTGTCTTGTTTTGATTTGATGCTTTGCAATTGTTTTGAGCTCTCAAGTAGATCATGTTTAAGCTCTTGCATCATGTAGTTAAAGCCTAGTAGTGGAGAACTACCGTAGAGCTTGTTGAGACTTGGGATGCATATTTGTTCTCTCTAAGGTCTAGATATTTTCTGGTAAAATGTTTGAGCAACAAGGAAGACAGTGTAGAGTCTTATAATACTTGCAATATGTTTTTATGTGATTCTTGCTGTACCGGTTTATACTTGTGTTTGCTTCAAACAACCTTGCTAGCCTAAACTCTGTACTGAGAGGGAATGCTTCTCGTGCATCCAAAACTTGAGCCAAAACCCATGCCATTTGTGTCCACCATACCTACCTACTATGTGGTATTTCCTGCCATTCCAAGTAAATATTTCATGTGCTACCTTTAAACTATTCAAAACTTTATTACTCCTTATTTGTGTCAATGTTTTATAGCTCATGAGGAAGTATGTGGTGTTTTATCTTTCAATCTTGTCATTTACTTCTGACAGACTTTCACCTGGACTAGTGGCATATACATCCGCTTATCCAATAATTTGCAAAAAGAGCTGGCAACGGGGTGCCCAGCCCCAATTAATTACAACTTTCATTAATAATTCTCTTCACATGTTTTGCCCTGATTTATCAGTAAGCAACTTAATTTGCAATAGACACTCCTCCATGGTATGTGAATGTTGGAAGGCACCCGAGGATTCGGTTAGCCATGGCTTGTGTAAGCAAAAGGTTGGGAGGAGTGTCATCTATAAAGAAACTAAAATACATGTGTAAACAAAAGAGAAGAGGGATGATCTACCTTGCTGGTAGAATAACGTCCTTCATGGGAGCCGCTCTTGAAAGTCTGGTTGACAAGGGGGTTAGAGTGCCCACTACCATTCGTTGACAACAACAAACACCTCTCAAATACTTATTTTGTGCTCTCTATATGCTTTCGAAAACTTAAAAAGCTCTAGCACATGATTTAATCCCTGCTTCCCTCTGCGAAGGGCCTATCTTTTACTTTATGTTGAGTCAGTTTACCTACTCCTTTCTATCTTAGAAGCAAACACTTGTGTCAACTTTGTGTGCATTGATTCTTACATATTTACTTATTGCACTTGTTATATTGCTTTATGTTGACAACTATCCATGAGATATACATGTTACAAGTTGAAAGCAAATGCTGAAACTTAATCATCCTTTGTGTTGCTTCAATGCCTTTTACTTTGAATCTATTGCTTTATGAGTTACCTCTTATGCAAAACTTTTTGATGCTTGTCTTGAAAGTACTATTCATGAAAAGTTTTTGCTTATATGATTCATTGTTTACTCTTTATCTATTTGTTAGCAAACTATAGATCATTGCTTTGAGTCACTTCATTCATGACATGAGCCTTGCAATATATTGATCAAGATTGTGTGAAAGCATGTCTCCTCAGAAATTATTTGTTGTTATCGTTTTACCTACTCGAGGACGAGTAGAACTAAGCTTGGGGATGCTTGATACGTCTCCAACGTATCCATAATTTCTGCTGTTCCATGCTTATATTATACCATTTGCTACATGTTTTATATACACTTCGTATCACTTTTATGCATTTTCTGGGACTAACCTATTAACAAGATGCCACAGTGCCAGTTCCCTGTTTTCTGCTGTTTTTGGTTTCAGAAAGTTACTTCTGGAAATATTCTCGGAATTGCACGAAACAAAAGGCCAGTCCCTATTTTTCCAGCACGTACACGGAGTCCGAAGGAGAGACGAAGAGAGCCACGAGGTGGCCAAACCACCAGGCGCGGCAGTGGGCCCACCGCGCCTGGTGTGTTTGGGCCCCTCGGGGGTCCGCCGACATCGCCCCTTCGCCTATTTATTCCCCGAGACGCGAAAACCCTAAAACACCGAGCCTTTCATCCAGAACATATTCGCTGCCGCCGCCGTCGTCAACCCTAACTCGGGGGGTTCTGAAGCTCTTCCCGGCACCCTGCCGGAGAGGGGAATCATCACCGGAGGGCTCTACATCGCCATGCCCGCCTCCGGAGTGATGCGTGAGTAGTTCATCCTTGGACTATGGGTCCATAGCAGTAGCTAGATGGTTGTCTTCTCCACTTGTGCCATCATGTTTAGATCTTGTGAGCTGCCTATCATGATCAAGATCATCTTATTGTAATGCTACATGTTGTGTTTGCTGGGATCTGACTTATATTGATACCTATGTGGAGCTGAATATTATATTATCATGTCTATGTCATTTGTGATCTTGCATGCTCTCCGTTACTTGTTGAAGCCTTGGCCACGTGAATACTTGTAACTCCAAGAGGGGGTATTTATGCATGATAGTTGGGTTCAACCTCTATTTAACCTGGGATAGTGACAGCAAGTTCTAAGGTTGTAGATGTGTTGTTGCCACTAGGGGTAAAACAGCAATGCTTTATTCAAGGATGAATGTATTGTTTACATTACGCACATTACTTAATGCAATTGTCTGTTGCTTGCAACTTAATACTGGAAGGGGTACGGATGTTAACCGGAAAGTGGACTATTTAGGCATAGATGCATGCTGGATAGCGGTCTATGTACTTTGTCGTAATGCCCAAATGAATCTCATAGTAGACACCACAGCTCACACATGCATGTTATATGCACTTATCAATTGTCAATTGCCCAGCTGTAATTTGTTTACCCAGCATGTTAGTTATCTTATTGGAGAGACACCACTAGTGAACTGTGGACCCCGGTCCATTCTTTTACATCTGAAATACAATCTACTGCAATCATTGTTCTCTACTGTTTTATGCAAACAAACATCATCTTCCATTCGATACGTTTAACCCTTTGTTTTCAGCAAGCCGGTGAGATTGACAACCTCACTGTTAAGTTGGGGCAAAGTAATTTGATTGTGTTGTGCAGGTTCCACGTTGGCACCGGAATCCCTGGTGTTGCGCCGCACTACACTCCTCCACCAACACCTTCGAAGCAAACCTCGTTTTCCTACTGGTCGATTAAACCTTGGTTTCATACTGAGGGAAAACTTACTGCTGCACTCATCATACCTTCCTCTTGGGGTTCCCAACTGACGTGTGACGTACAAGCATTGTTTCTGGCACTATTAACCTAGAGCCACCAGCAACCATGGTGGTAGCCAACATGGTCATTCTCATCGTGGCGGTCGCGGTGGCGGTAGGCGTACATCAATGTTTGACGAGCTACGAGGGGGTAGGCGTAGTGGCGGTAGAGGTGGTAGACGTAGATGATTGGTATGACTGAAATTTATTTGGTTGTTATTTCTTATTTTCAATTGTTCCATTTTACTGTCAACTAAGTTTAAACTTGCAATTTTGTAGGGATGGACTGTTCCGATCTGAAGGAGAAGCCGGTGGCATGGCAACACAGCATTGACAGTCGAGTCGGGCACGGTGCGCCGACTTGTTGGTGTGGTGACGTTTGCAAGATGAAGCAGTCCAGCGATTGGGACGATAGAAGAGGAAGGAGGTTCTAGATGTGCCCGAACTATGCTTGGGAGAAGCCGAAGCCAACAAAAAACAAGTCGAAGCAAACAAAACGCAAGCCGAAGTTTAAAATGACAAAACCACTAGATTTTTCAGCAGTAGTTCAAAATGACAAAACCACCAGATTTTTCAGCAGTAGTTCAAAATGACAAGTTCACAACAAGTAGTTCACAGCAGCAGTAGTTCACGACAAGGTTCACGACATGGTTCACGACAAGTTATCGACATGGTTCACGACATGGTTCACGACAAGTTACACGACAAGTTTACTTCCTTTTCCTTAGCCTCCTCAAAGGTTCAGCCGGCGCCGGATCCCGGTCTTCCTCCGACACCGCAGCTTCTGCACCGGCTCTTCCTCGGACACGTGATCGTCGGAGTCCTCATCCTCCGACACGTGCTCTTTCGCATCATCAGCCTCGTGATCGTCGGACTGCTCGTCCTCCTCCTCCAAAGCAGGCCCCTTTTTTTTGTTGATGTAGTCGTCTGGTGAGTAACGCCTGGTAGACTTCTTCCGAGACCTTAAGTGGAAGGAGCGCTGATATGCCTGCAAGGTCATGTTATCGTCCACATTTTCATCAAAATCCCCCTAGAAATGAAAGAAATCATGCAATTTTAAGTGAGTTTGACGAAATCATTTTTGGGTGACCAACATGTAGCATATTCATCATACCTCAACCTCCTCATCATTGGATCATGTGGGTTCGAATTAGAAGCATCGCCACAGGTAGGGGTTGAAGGGGACCTCGAGCGGGTCGGCATGGCATCATCGGCGCGACAACCAAGCAAATGCGCTAAAGTCCGTAGCTGAGTTGCGGAACGCTATGACATTGCGAAATCAATATCTTAGTAAAAATGAACAGCAAATTATGCAAGAATCGGAGATCGTCTAACTTACCTTCACAAATGCCCTAACGGCATTATCACCCTTCTTGCCACGAGGTAACAAGGCTGCCTCCTCGGCTGCACCCGCTTGGCGCTCGATCTCATTGCGCTATGAAAACAAACATGTCAACAACAAAACTCTATATGATGAGACCAAATAAATTGGACAAAAAATTACCATAAAGTTGATCACGGGAGCGAAATCAGTTCGGTTGCCGCTTCTTACGGCCTTGTTGTACTGGAGCTCAACAATAGCATCATCGTCCATGTCCTCCAAAAGCTTCCCATAAGCCGGGGGGCATATACGGACACGGGTACGTGCAAGAAACCAACCAAGATATGCATCGAATGCCTCTTGACGGTACTTGGGGCGATCCCGCATATACACCTTCCTTTCCGTTGCCTCCTTCAACTCGGCATTGAATGTAGAGATGTAGTCCTTATGATGTTTATCCCATTTCGTCACCTTCCTCTGCCGGCGCGGTCCAATCTACATGGTCAACAAATGAAAATTTAGTAACTACACTAACACATAAGATTGGTAAGACAAACTTTGGAGCCTCACTCGTGCAACGAAAACATGGTGTTAATCCACTTTGGCGGTGTAGTTTGATACAACCCAAATTGGCTCATCACACGATGTGGTAGGTGGAACTCAACGGCATACAAGCATATCAATGGGCATTGCATCATCCAAAGATATTCTTCCTCGAGACACTTTGGGTTTAGGGGGAATTCCGCATTCCAACCAAATCTCTCCCCGACACCATATATCTGCCATGTCACCTATAACACAGTACTCATTTCAGCATGTGCAGTTGGGATTTAAGATAGCTTCTGATTTAATGAAAACATTCTAATTATTACCTGCTCCGGGGTCAGCGAGTCGAACTCGTTGGTGTACCGCAAATATTCTTTGGTTTGGTCACCGGTGAACTCCGCAATCCTGTCCCACTTGTACGCCCATGTAGCCTCCCGAAGCCTCTGGGGATGGTCATGGTCGTTCCAAGGCTTCCATTGCAAAACCTCCGGCCGTCCAACTGAGAAGTGTTCCCACATCCAAACCGAAAGCAGGAGCACTGGACCACCAATACCGGCCTCCCTGCCGAACCTACGACACGCATCATCCAACTGCACATATAGGTACACATGTTAGAATCTCATATGTTTTGCACTCACACGAAAGAAAACAAGATAACAATATTTACCTGTCGGTACAAGTAAGCAAGCGCAGCCGTACCCCAGCTTTGTTTACTCTCCCAACGAGTTAACGCCTTCAGGAACATCCAAGGAGCGTTCCGCCCACTACTGTCAGCAAACAAAGTCCTCGTGATCACGTACCACACATATGCGCGTGCATGATTCTGAATGACCACTTTATCAGCCCCTTCAGGACACTTAGCAAAGTTTTTCCTGATCCGGCGGAGAGTCTATCCTTACTAGAGTCTTCCTTCTCTGGAGGAGCGCACCTATAAGGCTGAACATCTTGTCGCGCCACCCATCAGATTCGGTGCTAAAACACACAGGTTTGCCCGTGATGGGGAGTGCCAGGATCATCGACACGTCCTGAAGAGTCACCGTCATCTCTCCGGTGGGGAGGTGAAAGCTGTGTGTCTCCGGCCTCCAACGGTCAACAAGAGCAGTGATGGCCGAAGGATTGAAATTTGGCGTGGACCGAGACACGAGCTGGATGAATGGAAGGAGTCCAAGCTTCTCGATGTACTCGGTGTACCTCTCGTCGTACGGCATGCCCTTCTCACCAACTTGCAAGGAGGCCTCGTGAGACCGAAGACGAAGGGGGGCAAGTACCTAAAAAAATAATTACAAGTTACAACAACAATGTCCATGCCGAATAGAAATATGAACTAACATCTAAAATATGCAAAACATTACAAATTACCTTTCCCTCCGCAATCTTTTTCGCACGGTGCTTCTTATCATATTGTTCTTCGAGAAGTTCCATCCTACATATTTTTAAAAACCACCACTAGTAAGAGATAGAAATTTCAATATTTTTTCAATATTCATTTCAACCTCATATAGAACATCTACCACATCCACACATACACCACATATAAAATTTACATCCACATCCATTGGCTAACCAATTTTACATCCACAAATACACCTCACATACACATGGTTCTCATATACACATCTATACCGAATTAATTCAAAAAATTAAATAAACACTCCACATGATTAACAAACCATTACAAGTGCCATACAAATGCTAAGGATAAAAAAAATAGCCTCATGCCATACTAATTTCGAAATCTAGGATGAACTACAATTTCACCTAGGGTTCCAAAAACAGGACAAATACGAAAGACCTACTGGATGAAATTGAGAGGAACGGAGGAGCTTACCTTGAGGAACAAAGGGGAGACGAAATCCCTAAGGATCCGGCCGGTTTTGTTGCGGATTTGAGAGGGAGAGAGCCGCCGCCGCAGGGGAGAAATGAGAGAGAGGGAGAAGAGGGTCGGCTGGCGGGGGGGGGGGGGGATTCAACACGGGAGGGGGGGGGGGAGCCGCCGCCGCCAGGGGGGGGGGGGGTTCAACAGGGGAGAGGGGGGGGAGCCGCCGCCGCCGCCTCCATTCTTCTTCCTTTTCTTCTGTTCGAGTTCCTGAGGAATAGAGAGCGTGCGGGTATGGGCGGGCTCGGGCTCGATTTGGTCGCGGGTGTGGCGCCCCAAGCCCCGGTGCCACACATGAAGGTGTGGCGCCCCACACGCCGGCGCTACTTAACCAAGGTTGGGGCCGCCGTGCCCCGCTGGCAGAGGTGTGGCGCCCCAGTCTGGGGCGTTGCACCTGCATGTGTGGCGCCGCAGTGGCGGGAGCCACACAAAAAGGTTAGTTTTCGAATTTTTTTCAAAAAGGATTATTTTTAGCTGAAGTTTCAAAAAAGGGTTTATTTTGTCAAATTTCACCGAGCCATCCGCGCCCCATTCCGGCTGCAGCCAACAGCGGGAGCCAGCCACGCAGCGCAGCGCAGGAACGTGCGGGCCGGGGACCCAGTAGTCAGCCGGTACGTACACGGTTACGCCCCCACGGCCACGTGTCCCCCACGAGGAGCTCGGGCGTGTTGGTCAACACGCACCGGCCGGTCCATGGCCTACAGTACAGTACAGCGGCTCGGCTTTCACATGTTCCGTACATACGGGCACTTGGATCATTGCAGAGAGCAGAAATATATGAAGGAAGTTTGGATGTGTTCAAAAAAAAAAAAAAAAAAAAAAAACCTCGAAGCTATACGTACGTACGTACCCGCTACGTGGCATGATACGGCCTCGTGTATGCCGCGACGACGTGTCAGAGCTATGCTACGTGTACGTGTAGTAGACTAGTATTTTCAAATTTTCCTTCTGGCGTCGTAACTTGGCTTTGTTGTGTACCGATCGACTACCGGCCAAAAATTTGCGTACATGGGTGGCTTTGCCGATAAGCCGGTGCGCTTTCAGTCGGTGGACGAGACGTCGATCGCAGGTGGCCGTGCATGCGCCGTATCTACCTTTTTCTTGGACGGTTATCAGCTTATCATGATATTCATGATAATGCAGAGTAATTAATGGCAGGTCAAGATTGCAGTTATCGCACGTCAAAAAAAATACGGGTAGGCGCAAGTTCTTTTCTGAAGAAAGGAAAAACCCGTAACAAGTACTCCCTCCGTTCCAAAATACAGGGAGTAGCAATTTTGTTGTGTGAAACTCACAAAATCAAACAACAGCGATTGGGTTTCTCGCACACCATGTGTTACTTTATGAAGATGACGTATTTTTTTTAGCATGACAGTCAATGCGCAAACGGGTTATGGCTTGCATCATATTGTCACATATGCAACCAGTCTAGCCACAAACATAATTGATCATTTTTAAGGCCTTTCAGCTCTATACCATTTCTTTACGATCTCCCTCCAGATCATGTCTTCCTTCTTTTTTGCTGGATCAAATTCGGTATTTCCCCTCTTAAGTTAGCTTGGAAGTTCAGAATTCTTTCTTGAGGAAAGTTCATGTTCCTTATGGATATAAGCTACTGATCTATAATTGTTTTGGGGGGTGGGAAGGAAGTTGTGGAAAGTTATAGCATGCACGGGACATGTAAATTCTTCATACTGGTTTCCGGTTTTGAAGGTTCTGGGTGTAAGATGGGTTTGCGATCATACGCAATGGCGGTTTCGAAAAAAAAAAACAGTTCAAGAAAAGTTTGTACGGAGAATGTGTTGCACGAAGCGTACAACCTTTGATTCTACCCGCATGCCCTCGGAACATGGGAACAACCGATCCATTTTTTAATCTTCATATTTTAAGAATTAACTTCAACTTCCATCCCCTTTCGATGTCTCTCAACATGAAAAGATGTGATACGCCGGATAGATCGTTGGGAGAGTCACCGGCGGGGCATCAACTGTTATGGAGCACAAAGGAGTCCTTAAAGATTGCAATTGCAGCAAGTTCGAGCCCGACCTGTCGACGGACGACCGACCGCTGTTTGACTCCAATAATTGTAATCTTTAGTATCTTCCATGCAAATCTTAGCCATCTAGAATTTGTTCTGTGCAGCTCAACATTGCTGGCTCTTACTCTGTTGTGCATTTTGTAAGCTTGTACTGGGATCGTTAATGTTAATATATCTTTCATGTTAAGAAAAAAATGCTGTCATCCGCATATTTAAGGACAGAAACACCACCATCCACCAAATGAGAATAAGGTCATTTACTTGTCCATCCTACTTAGCCTATGCTATAATGGTATCAAGTATACCACTAGATTAAACAAGATCAAGGGCATGGGATTTCTAGTTCCTTACTTGTTTCAAAATAACGTACACTATCATCATTTAGCTTAAGTCCCACACTTTCTCCCTTCACAACCTTCACAATTCAGTCACACCATACATGTGATAACCTTTGATGCATAACGTTTATTGGAAAACTGACCATTTAAGCTTATCATATGCATTTTCGAAATCAACCTTAAGATGACCTTAAAGAATCTTTTTTGAACAATAACATTTCTTGTTAAAAACAAAGTTACAAATTAAATGATAGAGTCGCTCCGGAAAAAACCATAATAGAAACAAAGAAATCACTAAAAACGTTTTACCCTAGCCGTCGCTTTCATCTGCCTGGTCTCCGTCGTATTTGGCCAGGATTCGACTGGTCCCCGCCTTCACCTAATACCTTATACGCCTCTTCAGGAAAATGAATATCGCCGGAAATATTTTGAGTCTCAGCTTGCTGCTCCGGCGGTGAGAGGGAACGGGGACCTCAGACCCGCGCTTGGCGTTGTAGATAGGTACCTAAAGTTATAGTTTAGTCAACCAACAACGAAATTATGGTGGCTATGGCGTCGTTGTGTGGAACAAGAATAAGTTTTGTTTGTATACTCGTTGGCGGCGATCCCATAGGTGGCATTGAGTAGGGCGGGGAGTCGTCTGGTCACTGCTCACCTAGAGTGGTGAATCTTGTTTGGTTTACGAGTGTTGCGGGTTTGCTGTCAGGAGATTCAGATCGATTCAATGGTTCAATATGACGACTCTGGGCTCTGAAACGTTGTGTGTTAGATGGCTAAAAGATGTAGATCTCAATGTAATTTTATTTTGTTTGATATGGTTTTTACTCCTTTAAACATTTATAATACTCCCTCCTACTCAAAAGTGGAGGTATTTATACATGTTTCATGTATAGATACATTCACTTTTTACCAAACTTGAGACACTTATTTTATTTTTGGACGGAGCGAGTATATCTGAATTTCTCACGAAAAAATACCTCTACTCCGACTTACCTTGCCGTGTTTCGCTGTGGCCCGTTAACACGAGTGTAATAACGAGACCACTCTGCTCTACTCGCCCGAAAAAGGGCCGTTGGGTCCGCGCGACTAACCACCGGACGGTCCCGCACCTCGCCGATCCGTCCCCTTGGTTTTATTGAGGCGTACCGGCGCATTGTTGTCCGAATCATCCGCCACACACACATAGGCTTCTTCTTCAGCGGTCGCCACCACCACCTCACCTGCGTCGAAGCCTCGGCCCCGCCCGCGGAGCTATACTATAGCTCCCTTTTTCTGTTCCCGCAGAGCGGATGTATGGAACACGTGTGGCCGGCGCGGGCTTCCCTCCCTCGCACCCCACGACCTTCACTGCAGGAGTCCCCTATATATAACTCTGCGGCCCTGCCCCCACTACGAGAAAGGTAGCAGGAAAAGAAAATACTCCACTGGCTGGTTGGTCCAAGATCCAGAAGTGAGAAACGTATCCCGGTCTCGCCCCCCTCCCCGGCCGGCCAGCTGCTTTGACCCATTTTGTTTCATCGAACCTTAAATTCCCGCCGATCGAGGTCGGGGAGTCTTTACCATGGAGCTCTTGGGGAGATCGTTGTTGCAGGGCTCTGCCGGGCAAACCACCGCCGCCGCCGCGGCGCCGCGAGGCGGTCGGGAGCGTGGAGGCGGCGGGCCCTGTTTCGCGAGCCTGAGCGGGAGGCCGACGACGAGGACGGCGGTGAGGTCGAAGGCGCCGGTGGGGGCCCTGGCCGAGCGGGTGGTGCTGACGCCGGCGCCGGCGGAGCGAGTGGCGCGGCCGGAGGCGCACCCGCAGAGCGTGGCGGCGAGGGCCGTGGTGACCGTGCGCCGGAAGCGGAAGGAGGACGCCAAGGGGCGGGTGGCCGAGCAGATGGACGCGTACGCCGACAGGGTCGGCCGGAGCGTCCTGCTCGAGCTCGTCAGCACGGAGACCGACCCAAGTAAGCTCGCTCGCTCCTTCTCCGTCCACGAAGCTTCGGCTTTGAATCATTTTTGACCGAGTTCTGCTCGCGCAATTTGCTTCTCCGATAGTACTCCTAGGTCCTAGCTTTCCTTTTTTCTGCTCGCTTTTCCATTCGCTCGGTTGAATGAGAATATTCCAGCTGGTGCGCCTTGACCTGTGCGTGCGCTTGTTTCCCAGTCATCATGTCCACATCCACATGAAAGTCGAGCGCACACACACCAACCCTGTTTCTCGCTCGATTTTCTTGTTTTTTTTCTCCACTCATCACATGTGGCATGTCGTCTGTCTGAAGCATCAGAATTCAGAAATCAACGTAGGGAGGATCGAATCATTGGAACCGTGCGTGCATTCAGGTGATTGATTATGTGCTTGTCATTGCCAGGAAAGGGAGGGCCCAAGAAGAGCAAGAAGTCCAAGCTGGTGGGGTGGTTCGAGAAGCGGGACGTCAAGGCGGAGCTGGTGGTGTACACGGCGGAGTTCACCGTCGACGCGGCCTTCGGCGACCCGGGCGCCGTCACGGTGCTCAACCGGCACCAGCGCGAGTTCTTCATCGAGAGCATCGTGGTGGAGGGCTTCCCGTCGGGCCCGGCGCACTTCGCCTGCCACTCGTGGGTCCAGCCCACCCGCGTCAGTGGCGCCAACAACCCCGCGTCTTCTTCTCCAACAAGCCGTACCTGCCGTCCAAGACGCCGCCGGGGCTCAGGGAGCTCCGGCGCAGGGAGCTCAAGGAGCTGCGCGGCAGCGGCACCGGGGAACGGAAGATCACCGACCGGGCGTACGACTATGACGTGTACAACGACCTCGGCATCCCGGACAAGGGCGCCGGGTTCGAGCGCCCCTTCCTCGGCGGCGAGAAGCTGCCGTACCCTCGGCGGATGCGGACAGCACGGACCAGCATGGTCACAGGCAAGTTGCTCTCCCTTCCTTCATCTTACCACCACCAGACCACCACCATCGACATCGGGTGAGGCCTCGATCGATCCCATAAATTCTCCGATGGCAACGGTGTCGTCCCCGACATGGCGGGAGGGAAACCGTCGGCCCGAGGCGTCGCTCTCATATCCGAACCACCCGATCGTCACTGACGTTGACGCTGACCCGCCCACGGCCGTTGCGTTTTGTTTGTGCAGACGGGGACGCGGAGAGCAGGGTGGAGTACCCGGAGCCCATCTACGTGTCGCGCGACGAGGAGTTCGAGGAGGGCAAGAACGCGATGCTGTCCGAGGGCGCCATCAAGGCGCTGCTCCACAACTTCATGCCGCTGCTCGTCAGCTCCGTCCTGCCGGCCAGCCGCGACTTCGCCGGCTTCCACGACGTCGACAACCTCTTCAAGGAGGGCCTCCGCCTGAAGCAGGCGCTGCACGACCAGCTGTTCCAGAACATCCCCTTCGTCCGCAAGATTCAGGAGAACAGCGAGGGCCTCCTCCGCTACGACACGCCCGACATCATCAAGAGTAAGCCGCCAACATCGCTCATGCATCGAATCCGCGAGTCGATCATCCATGGAGATACGATAAGATACAGATTAACATATGTGGATGCGGATCGCCACGCCATTGCTGCTGTACTGACCCTGCTTTCCCTTGTTTGGCATTGGCGTGTGGCAGAGGACAAGTTCGCGTGGCTGCGCGATGACGAGTTCGCGAGGCAGGCGCTGGCTGGCATCAACCCCGTCAACATCGAGCGCCTTCAGGTAAGCTGTCTCTCTCGCGTGGAAGACGGCAACTCTGCGGCTTCCAAAACAGAGCTACTACCCAACTGTCTATACTCTCGCTGTCTGCAAGACTGCAACTCTGTTACAGTGGACGTGAAACTGAAAGATCGCCCATGTTTTGCGTTTCCAGGAGTTCCCGCCGGTCAGCAAGCTCGACCCGGCCGTCTACGGCCCGCCGGAGTCGGCGATCACGGAGGAGCACATCCTCGGGAACCTGGACGGAATGTCGGTGCAGCAGGCGCTGGAGCAGAACAAGCTGTACATGCTGGACTACCACGATATCTTCATGCCTTTCCTGGACCGGATCAATTCACTGGACGGCCGGAAGGCGTACGGGACGCGCACGCTCTTCTTCCTAACGGCCGGGGGCACGCTCAAGCCCATCGCGATCGAGCTGTGCCTGCCGCCGATGACCGAGGACTGCCAGCGTGCGAAGAGGGTGTTCACGCCCCCCGCCGACGCCACCAGTATCTGGCTGTGGCAGCTCGCCAAGGCCCATGTGTGCTCCAACGACGCCGGAGTCCACCAGCTCATCAACCACTGGTACGCCTGCTTCTTCATCACTTGATAAGTTGATAGTAAAAAATTCCATGGCAGTTTGATTGATTCGCACAGACTGATCTGTGTACGTTCTTGTGCGGTACAGGCTGAGGACGCACGCGTGCATGGAGCCGTTCATCATCGCGGCGCACCGGCAGATGAGCGCGATGCACCCCATCTTCAAGCTGCTCAAGCCGCACATGCGGTACACGCTCAAGATCAACGCGTTGGCGCGGCAGATCCTCATCAACGGCGACGGCGTCATCGAGTCCGGTTTCACCCCCGGCCGCTACTGCATGGAGATGAGCTCCTTCGCCTACGACAACTTCTGGCGGCTCGACCAGGAAGGCCTCCCCGCCGACCTCATCAGAAGGTAGACCAAGATGTCTCTGCTTTTCTGGTTTCAGTGCCGCGTACAACGCGACACGAATGTCTGACTGATTCGTCGATCTGCAGAGGCATGGCCGTGGAGGACGCGAGCCAGCCGCATGGGCTCCGGCTGCTCATCGAGGACTACCCGTACGCCACCGACGGGCTGCTCCTCTGGTCGGCCATCTCCCGGTGGTGCGAGGCCTACGTGGCGGCGTACTACCCGTCCGACGAGGCCGTGCAGGCCGACTACGAGCTGCAGTCGTGGTACACGGAGGCCGTGCAGTCGGGGCACCCGGACAAGCGCGACGCACCATGGTGGCCGCGCCTCTCGACGCCCGGCGACCTCGCGTCCCTGCTCACGACGCTCGTGTGGCTCTGCTCGGCGCAGCACGCCGCGCTCAACTTCGGCCAGTACCCGCTCGGCGGCTACATCCCGAACCGGCCGCCGCTCATGCGCCGGCTGGTGCCCGCCGAAGGCGATCCAGAGTACGAGCACATGGTGGCGGACCCGCACCGGTTCTACCTCTCGGCGCTGCCCAGCCTGACGCAGACGACGACTTTCATGACGGTCATAGACACGCTCTCCACGCACTCCGCCGACGAGGAGTATCTGGGGGAGCGCCCAGAGGACTGGACGGCGGACCCGGTGGCGCTGGCAGCAGCGCGCGAGTTCGCGGCCGAGGTGCGTCGTGCCGAGGAGGAGATCGAGAGGCGCAACGCCGACCCCGCCCGGCACAACCGCTGTGGCGCCGGCGTGCTGCCGTACGAGCTCATGGCGCCGTCTTCCGGGCCGGGCATCACCGCCCGAGGCGTCCCCAACAGCGTCACCATCTAGTACTTGATCTGTGCGAATTTTTCAGCCTCGATGTACTTTGGGCAGGGGAATGTCTCGGGAGAAGTATAGATAAATTTGCTGCGACGTTAACCACATAGGCCGAATCGCCATTGATTTGGGCCCAAATATGAAAAAAATTAATTTCATTTTTTCCTGCTCAAAAGGTAGGGTGTGCTTGTACATTGGAATGTGTAAATGACTCTGTAAGTTCGTATAGTTAAGAAATTCCCAATATATATAATTCAGTGGTGGAAAATAAATGTTTTCTATTATATCTCTACTCTCTATTATATCTCTACTCGCGATCTGGACTATGATGTGGACAACAACCACCCTCGACCACCTCGACATGACACACCAAAAGCACGTCCGGACCAAAACAATTGGCTCAGCGCATCGACAGACGATGTCGAACCTCTCACAAGAGTTTATTTTTCCAAGCCTTGTATTAAAGATCACCGGACACTGAAGCCCCCCCTTTTAGTGAGTCATCATCAGAGCCATGTCACTCAGTTACAACATAGTTCCGACTTTGCCGCTGCACGACAAAGCAATGTACAGACAAACCCAAGACACCGAATGGGAGGTCAACGACAACGGTACGTCCTGCCATGAACCAACTATGTTCCATTCAATCATCGTGGCCACACAGTTCTTGCATCACCAAAGAGTTTGAAGCGGTCATCCACGCAGACAATTCTCCAGATGTTGAAGTCTCTGATTGGTGCCCTCGCTAGAGCAATGGCCCGGAGAAATGAACGAAGCAGAAGCTAAATAGTAGATTGACCCAGAAGACCCCGGAAGAAAGAAAAGATTGCAACACCAGAAGAATGCCTTCAGCCAGGGAACGGTATCAATATTTTCCATCGTCGGCTCCGACAACGGATCAACTAAGTGCACCAACAATGTAATCTTAACAAAATAAGCACTTATAATAACAAAACAAACACACAGGCAAATAGCAAGATTAATAACACAAGTGATAAACTTTGATATAGAGATAACACATGTGTACTCGATTTGATCACCATCATCGCCGATGTACTCGATTTGATCCTAGTGTAGGCGGTGACCATTTCATTTGTAACGTGTGACATGATGAACTTTTGTATCAAACACTTGTGTAAAAATTCCGCACTTGTCACTATATGTATGTATCTCAGGATATAAGTAATGTGATGACATAGTAATGCTTCTGTTTTCATATACTTGTCAAAATATATTATTGTTTCTGTTATATCTGTATAAATACTGTAATATACCTGTATTCCTATAATATACATGTATTTGTACAGCGGGCAGCAGCAAATTCCAAATACCTGTACAGCAATTCTGTGGCGCATGTTTTTTTTTCTGTGGCGCACCCTTTTCTGTGGCGCACCCCATGTGGATGCGCCACTAAAACAGTTTCTGTGTGCGCCACAGAATGTTGGGATTTCTGTGGCACACCAGGGGGTGCGCCACAGAATTCACATTTTTGTGGCGACAATTCTGTGGCGCATGGCACCCACCATGCGCCACAGAATGGCAAAGTGGGTGCGCCACAGAAGGCCTATTCCCTGGTAGTGACAAGTGATAAACAAGATTGATAAAACTTGAAGACAACGATTTATCTCGATGTTTGCTTCCATTTGAGAAAGGTAATCACCGTTAGGGAAGTGCGGGATAGCACCATATGGTCCTCGAACGCCACCGTAGGCTCGCCTTCTTGTTCTTGAGGCTCCATGACATAATCGAAACTCAATCACTACGCATAGCTTTTTCCTCCACTCCGGAGGTGGAAAGCTTCACAATTCCCAAGATGGAATAACTCAGGCCTCCTCATAGACTCCATGAAGAGGTAACCAACACAACAACCACCAAACTATTTAGAAGCAGTGCCCTCCAAGAGTAACAAGCTCACAGACTCTCACACGATGGAATCGGCATAAAGTCAAACCAATGCAACAAATGCAAAGCAAGAGCACAAGATTGCTTAATACATCTCTCTCAATCTCACTCAAACAAACAAAAGATATGGAGATATGGGAGGGGGACAAAGTAGAAGGTCAACAATTGACTCATAGATCAAGAGAATTATTTTCCCTAACAGATTTGAGTATTGGGATTTGGGGGAGGAGGACAGAGATCACAAGAATGAGGAAATTCCAGATCTAAAATCTCTCATGCCGTTAGGAAAGAAGGCCCCTTATATCGGGGAAATCTAGTAGCATCCAGATTCAATTTGGAATTCCGAATGCCAATTCCAGATGATAAAGAATTTTTCGGATGAAATCAAAATGAATTCGGGACGAGGTTAGAAAAATCCATCTGGAATACACTCATATTTCATTCAGAAAAATCTACAAACTACGTATTCAAGCTACTCGCTCGACAACCCAGCTTGATAGCATAATTTGATCACCCACCAAGCACCTTGAGATTGGTATAACCGGGAAACCTATTTTAGGGAGAACTTCGTCTTGCGCATTCTACTTAAGTTTTGCAATGATGTTCATACTTGCCTCAAGTTGGAATCCTTCTCTTGACACGGTTGCTTATGTAGACTCTGAATTTTCTCTTACATATAACAGTGTGGGGAGCCTTCACATAAGCCCATCTTCACATGTCTAGTATCATCAAATGGACATCAAGCTCCAAGCATAAAATCCCTTAGGTCCCTTATGTTTAACTTTATGACCATCACACATGATGACTTCTTCACATAGGTTGTATAGGATTATAATTCAATAAAAGATCATGCCTGGTACTCTAACCCACTTAGATATACAGAGCACATTATACATGTGTCATTTCACAAAGCGGAATTAACTACCACTTACCATACTGGTAGATCACTTAATTAATCATATGTGGGGCAACATTTACGCTTGTGTGTTGACCAAGTTGAATCCAGTGTTTAATCTTTATCTTTGAAGTTTTATCTTTTCTTTGATATCACCCTTTATGACATTTTTAAGGTAACAATGATTTGTTCACCTAATCATCATTGCTTCAGTATGAGGCTCAACTCTCTCCTAAATAAACTTGGGTTTCACTCTGAACAACACTTTGGTATTCTTTGTAATCTATCACTATCTCTTGAGATGCACAATGAATTCTTTACTTGAGTATTTGCTTCAAGGCATGATCAACTATGGCCCGGCTTATGATCCCACCATGACCTTATCTTGAAGCAAAATCTTGTATTATTCTCTTTGATTTGTTCTCTCAATATCTTGACCCTAAACGGCTTAATTCATAAGCTCAATCGATCATGACCTCATTTGAGTTCCCATGTCAAATTCTATCTTAGTCATTAATTCATATTTATATATACTTCATCTTGACTGTATTGGGTTCAATCATTAAATACAATCTTCATGCCTCAAAGTTCTCCAGTTACTTCTACTTGATCATAACATATTCATCTCTTCAACTCAACGAACTGTGACGCCTATGTTGACTTTGATGTTACTCATCATTGCATCTAACCAATAGTCTTTATGTATCTCCTATGAAACATTGCTTTATATATAAAGTGATTCGAAACATTTGATCCATAGGAATTGATATACATTACCAAAACTCAATGAATATCTTTTTTTATTGCATATTCATGATTGAATCCAACAAATGCTTTTCATGCATTTTCTATGGAATGTCCTTTTTATATATAAGTCCGTGAAATCATTACTCCATAGGGATTGTCATTAATTAAAAATCATACTTAGTGGCCACATGTACTTTTGTTAACAAATCATACTTGGTTGCATATACAATTTTTGCATTAATAAGAGCATCTACACCGACGTCCCCGATAGGGGCCTCCCCATTGGCCCAATGGGAAAACACGAATATCGCCCCCGCTAATGCTCCCATCGGTCCGGTCAGCCCGACAACCCGTTGCTGGCCTTGTAGGATTCCAAAATATAAGACCAACTTGTCATCGACATATATAGAGACCCATCAACATTGTTTTATATGGCAACCAACCACCTTTGAGGTTCCCTAAGCGGCGTTGCTGTTGCCCGTTGCGGTGGCGGTATGGCCTCCTTCACGTCGTCGGCATCAAACCGATGTGTCGCCTCCCAACCATCCGCCTGTTCCCGCTTGTATCACTGTTTTCCACCGAGCTCCAATCTCCTATAATATAATCTTTTGTGTTTCCGTCTCTAGCCATGCTCCCATTTCGCCGTCATCAAAAAATCGTTCGCCACCACTTGGGCCACACTCACCGCAGCCGCGCGCGCATAGGCAACACTGCCACACCCAACTTCTCCACCTTCAGGAAAAAAAGGAGGAGGAGTTACCACTCTACTCGCGAGAGCAATCCATCTTGTTGGTATCCTACGACACCACGCGCCGTGAGAGGATCGAACGAGGATAGTGGCCTCCAAGCAGACCAACGAGCAAATCGAGCAACATCGTTATTAAGATCTTTGTCACTGCTGCAGCAAGGGCGGACGCCATCTGCCAGGTCATGGCTGATGAGTGGCGATTCAACATGGCACTACAAGCCGAGAGGGAATCAGCGAATGCCGCTCGGCTGCGGATAGAGGAGGTGAACCGCGAGACAACACACAAATCAGCAGCGGCGAGGAGGCTGGCACGCGAACGACACTACGCCCTCCATCCAGCGGCGCACAATAGCGAGGTTGGATGCACGGCGTCGAGCCATCTCCCGTCATAGACTTAGATTAGATTTATTTTAGTGTTTAAGTTTTTAGGTTAAATTTTGTTATCGTAAACGTCCTTAAGTTTGAATAAATTTGAGCCGTTCGTTATATTTGAGTGTTTAAACTTTTTTTAAATAGTACGGGGGCGCCGCTAGGGCAGTTGCCCCTTTCGGTCCGGAACAAGTGTCCGGTCGCCCACAAAGAGATCACCGTTTCGTGGATGGGCATATTTTCGCTAATTTTTTTAAAATAATACACACAAAAAAATTAATTCCGAAAATAACACGCGGTTTTTTTTTTTGCAAAAATAGGATCCTGTCGTCCTTGGCGAAGACGACTTTGACTTGTCGTCCACAGCGAAGACGACAGGTGACATGTCATCTTTGGTGAGGACGACTAGTGGCGCACATCTACAAATGCACGC
This sequence comes from Poa pratensis, assembly GCA_947311845.1. NCBI lineage: Eukaryota > Viridiplantae > Streptophyta > Magnoliopsida > Poales > Poaceae > Poa > Poa pratensis. Next base: position 39,885,942 of record CAMZMU010000050.1, on the reverse strand, counting down.
CACTGGTAACACTAATAGTGGCGTGCACTCATACATACACGCCAGCTGTAAGAATGTCGTCTTCGCTGTGGACGACAAGGCAAAGTCGTCTTCGCCAAGGACGACAGGATCCTATTTTTGCAAAAAATAAATCGCGTATTATTTCCGGAATTTAATTAATTTAGTGTATTATTTAAAAACAAATAGCCATATTTTCAGAGGGGAGGTGGAGATGCTCTAAGCACCACCAAGGCAAAAACGTAATCAATTCTTTTTTCAAAAGAGATAATGGCCTTGTGTAGATGCAAAAAAAATCAATAGTGTTATTTATGTAAAACCAAAAATATAGTTCTCAGCCATGCGTATTAGATAGCTTTAAATAATTGAGAGCCAAGGGCAAATCCGCGCTATATGCACATTTCAGGTGCAAGATGCAGTTGGTATATCATAATATTTGAAGGACTAAGAATTTAGGACTTTATACTAACTCACAGTACAATCATAACGTACTTTACATAGAAAGAACTAAAACGTGTGATTTTTCCCCAGCATATTGTAAACTAGAAATTCAAACTCAGTTGGTTTACAAAACTGGACATGTTAAGTAATTAACTCATTTTTTGGCTAATAATTTGTGTCAGCAATAATCTAACAAGAAAATGTGGATCTCACTTTTCTACATTGGGAGTTAGGAATTTCAAGGTCGAATATGAAATTGAAATTTGGTGTCAATATATCGTGCCTTTACGATTACAGATCTCCGGGGAAATCCAGTTTGGCAACCGGGTGCATATGCACCCGGTATTTTAAATATCAGAAAATCCATAAATAAATTTCACGCATACAACTTCACACTTTATGTGTTCACAAAGTCTCGCGAAAAATTGATATTTTTGGGGGCGATCTAAAAGAAAGTGTCTTTTTTACACAAGCTACAAAAAGTATCATTTTTCATGAAAAAACTTCATGGACACGTAGAATGTTAAGATCTTTGCACGTACCCTTTTTTTTGCGTTTGTCGACATTTTGAAAATAGATGTAAGATGCATTATAAATACCTGTTGCATACGCACTGGGGAGCCAAAAGTCTCCCTCCAGTTCTCCTGCAATTCTTCCACCCGGGAGATTAAAACATTTTTCTGACAAACATTAAAGTGAGCATCACATTCCACTGGAATTGTTTAATATATAGCTCAAATAGAAGTATTATTTTAAGCGCAGATTGACCACAAGGATCACGATTCTAATAGCAGATTCAATGAATTGATGGAACGATTCTAAAAGACCTACGTAGTTGGTTTTTGGGTGAACCGCCCATTGAGCTCTTTTTAGATCATAACAACTGCTTTAACGGGAACCAAGTCCCAGTTTTAACTGAAACGAGGATCAGACAAGGGATAGCAGACAAGCCATCCAAAAGAAGTACAGCGGTTATAAAAAGACGGTACGAAAAACGATGTATCAAGCTCAAGATCTGCCCTGTTAACAACATCAGACGGAAAGAAATATCCAAATGCAAAAAAAGAAGAAATACAAATTTTAGTGGCTGTAAATGACTCTGAGTTTGCGCAGAGTAACCGCAGCCTCCAAAATATTATGAAGTGTGTCCTCAAAAACGCTTTTGTAGGCTGCAATTTTGGCGACTATAAGTTGCTCCAAGGTTGCTTGTCATGGAGGCTCTTGTGGTTTCATCGTATTTTCCGGCTGATATGCTGCAACCAGTATCAACAGTTTCTTTTCTTTTACAAGTCACGAGCCAGCATGAGAGCTCAATACACAACGCTGAATGCGGTAATCGGATAAATATAGTTCTCGCGGATTAATTTGTCCAAGAATCAGTGTTCTGCTTGATAAATTCTTCCGCTCTGTAGCACACATAAATCCATATTCCCTAGGTAATATGTTGACCACATTATACACACATATTTACGCGAAAAATCAAACAACGACGTCCTGATTTCATAGTATATTTTATATGATTCAGTACGTCCTTACAGTAGCAAACAAGAAATTACATACTGTACATGCTAGCAAATCAAGTCAAGACAACAAACCAAGAATTAACGACCCTATCAATCAGTAGATATAGCATAACCCTTCAACGGTTTACCAAACTAACGATCAGAGGCTAGTGCCAGAGCCTCAGCTCCAAGTCCACATCCTCGTTCCTGCCAAGGGTGAGGCCCAGGTGCACTTGATCCCCACCGTACTGTCGCGAGCCGCTGGCACCACCAACATCGAGCTGGGTGCCAGCCGGCGGCGCAGCTCCGCCACCGCGCATGGACGATCTGCGGCCGCCGCCGCGCTCCTTGCGGTGGATGTTCATGTGGCCGCCGAGCGCCTGCGCGTTGGTGAAACCCCTCTTGCAGAAGCTGCACTCGTGGTACTGCTGCGCCCGCCTCGTCGGGGCCTCCTCCGGCGAGCCCGCCTTGTTGAAGCCGACTACATCCATTGAACGTCGTTTGAAGCTGTTTATGAGTGTATACTGTGTAGTAGCAAGTGTGGTGGAACTTGTTGTGGTTTGAGTTTCAGAACAAGGCAGTATTATATAGTGGCAGCAGGCGTGGGTGGTGCACAATGTACTGCTGGAGTTCAGGTTGCTAGCTTCGTGTAGTGGAGTGATGCATGTACACGGTTTTGCCATTGGACGCAGAGATCCCGGCCGGCCTTTGCCGCCCTACTTGCCAAATATGGAGTGGCGTAGAGACGGAAGAATGGCCAACAGTTATATGTGGGTCTGTGTGTTTAAGCCGGTGTGTACGTGCTGCTATATGTCGGTTTGATCGGCTATGTGAGAGACTGGTTTAGTGGTCTATATATAGGCCAACCGGCCACCTGAATTTGATCATAACGTATATGCTCTACCTGCATTCAAATCCCTTTCGAACAAAATCCTTTGAAAGTATTTGGGCGACGAGTCAGCGCGTACGGTGACCGCAGATGGCATGCTCCTCGATTCCGATTCACTCGTCAAATCTGTGTTTTGCTATATTTTTTTTAGGGTTATCCTGTTTTCATACAAACTAGCTAGTTACCAGTGAGACACTAGAAAGTGAGGTAGTGAAGAATCTTTACTAGTTTCTTGTTATAAGCTGTATTAGTTTTTTTTAAAGTCAAATTTGACTATCTTTGACCATAATAATTATAGAAGAAACAATCAACATTTGAAATACTAAGAAAATAAATATGTAAATATATATTTCATAATGAATCTAATGATACCGATTTGATATTGTAAATGCTAATAATATTATCTAAACTCTTGGTCAAAGATCATTTGGTTGGATTTTCAAAAAACTAATACACCTTAGACACCACTTGCGGTAAGTCATCCACTTTTGCACTTTAGTCTCTCTAGATTAAGAAAATCAACCCATGGTACGTCGTACCCTTCTTTCCTCCCGCACCGAAGACAACATAAGTTCAACTACCTAAACCGTCCCAAAAATTGGTTCCACACGTTCGTGACTCGATCCCCACTTTCCACCAAATCCCCATGAAACCGTCTTGCACCATCGCTCCAATGGCGATGAGCCATTGACCTCATGCTTTCCCCCTCCCACCTCCTTCTTGTCGTCGTCTTTCTCCCCGCCGGCGCCGCATACGGGCTCCAGCTAGCGTGGGACACCAACTTCCAACCAGCTCAAGTGGTGCAGCTCATCCTCGCATTCAATTTGCTCCCCAATGAGTCGGGGCGGAGCGGCGGGGTTGATGCCAGGAAGCTAGATGATGTGGCGCGTGGGGAGCTTATAAAGTGGCGGGTCACGCTGTCAAGGCTCCCCGAGGGCATCGGCCACCTCGACCACCACGCCAAATGCTACCACGTCCCCAGCACCCATGTCACCAGGTGCGCGCGTGAGTGAGATTTGTGGTGTTTCAACGCGAATTTGCTATGATTATGTGCCAAATTTTTAATAGTTGTTCGATACATCGTTGTGTGAACAATTTTTCAAACTGAATTTTTAGAATAGCATTGCAACTCCAAGATGTTCTACTTCTTCGAGTGAAGGTGCAAGAAGGAGGACCCCATCGTGCATCCCACACGCACCCATCCAGGTGCAGGCGCTTACCGTCGTGCTCTCCTAGCATGGCAGATCTGTATCTCGTTCACAGGGTTCAAAGATGTGGTGCTCGTGTTGTTGCTCATTATGGTGACGCTGCAGGACGACTGTGGTTTTCATGTTATCACTCATCATGGTGACGGCTTAAGGGTCTTCGCACAGAAAATAAATTGACAGTAAATGTGTTCATAACTCATATAACTATACCTATTTAGTACGTTTCAATTTGATTAGTTGAGTTCTTACTTGTATTGAACTGATTCATTGATGCTAAAGGTTTAAAGATTGTACATGAACATTGGGTACCGTGGCACGAAGGAGATTTGGCTGTGAAATGATGCTATTTTCACAGTAGAAACTTATGTGGGACGTAAGTGGATGGTGGTCTCAAGAACAAAATTGAGATGAAGTGCTAAGTGGTTTGACATATATGGACTTAACGTGGTTTGTCCAAAAAACGGAATCTAAGACCTTGGAGAGATTGCAGTAAATAGATGCAGATACAACAAATCAGCAATGCAACTTACTATGGCAAAGTTAATTATTTCTTATGCCCACAACGAATCACATTAAGGATATATTATTCATGGGCATTGTTACATACTCTTTCTATTGCTAATCATATATTTCTTGCTTTTTCCATTTGTCCAGCCAACCACTTTTCTTCGGAGAAACCAACCATCAGCCGACGAAGCATACTTTTTTTTTGCGGGGAAAGCCATGTGGCATGCTTTATTGATCAGATAACACGGTTTTTTTTTTTAGAAATGGGGATGCCCCGGCCTCTGCATCGAGTGATGCACACAGCCATTTATTACCAAGTTTATGTCAATTATAGTTTTACATCTCAAACAATCACAAAGAAGACTGAGACAAGCCTCAACCGGATAAAAGCAAAGCCTCTAGCACACTACGAAAGTAAACTAGTATGCTGCCACGTATGCCGGTAGAAAAACTCCTGTGCCACCAACAGGAGTCGCGTGCATCCAGCCACCATAAGGTCTCGCTGGTCCGTAGATAGCAAGAGGCCCATAGTTGGATCTAGTGCACCGCCATATGGATAACCTGTAAGACATGAAAAGATTCTTTCCTGTTAAAAACAAGATTGTTCCTACAATTCCAAATCGACCAACAAATAGCAGAAACGCCGATACGTATCCTATCTTTGGTCTTTTTATCTACCCCATTCAGCCAATTCCCAAACATATTAGTAATATTGGTGGGGGAGGAATATTGTAGGTACAGAAAACAACTCTCCAAATCAGTTGTGCAAATGGGCAGGAAATAAATAAATGTTGAACAGTTTCGTTATTCCCACAAAAGGAACAACGAGAGTCACCTTTCCAATTTCGTTTCGCTAAATTATTTTTAGTAAGCACAACTTTTTTATGAAGAACCACATAAAGACCTTAATTTTCAGCGGAATTTTCAATTTCCACAAGTATGTTTGTAAGAATCTAGTATGATCATTCATTAAGTCTTCATACATAGATTTAACTGTAAATACCCCGTTTTGTGTCAATTTCCAAGTGAAGCTATCCGGAACATCATTGAGAGTAATATCCATTAGTCTAACACATAAATGAGACCACATATCCCACTTGTTTCCAACTAAAGCCCTACGAAAAGGTTATGTTTAAAGGTGGCCCATTGTGAAATACATCATGAACCGAAACATGTTGCTGTTGCACAATGTTGTATAACAATGGATATTGATTTTTCAATGGAGAATTACCTAGCCAAGTGTCTTCCCAAAACCTTGTGGTTTCCCCATTACCAACCCGAAATGACCCTCTACTAAAGAAGTTTTCTTTCACTCTCATAAGACCCTTCCAAAAAGGTGAATCGGATGGTTGTGCTTCCACCTGAGCTAAAGTTTTACTATGAAGATACTTGTTTTGCAACAATTCTTGCCAAACCCCCTCTTCATTTAAAAGTTTAAACAACCATTTACTGAGTAAACACTTATTCTTTAGTTCAAGCACTTCCACCCCAAGACCACCCTGATCTTTCGGTCTACATATGATGTTCCATCTTGTCAATCTATATTTTCACTTATTTTCGTCACTCTGCCAAAAGAATCGAGATCTATAAAAATCCAATCTTTTACGTACCCCTTTTGGTATTTCCAGGAAAGACAGCATAGACATTGGTAGACTTGTTAGAACCGAATTGACCAGGACAAGGCGATCCCCGTAGGATAGCATCTTACCCTTCCAACACCCCAACTTGCCTTCGAAACGGCTTTCCACTGGGTACCACTCAGAATTCCGAAGTTTCCTATAGTGGATCGGCACACCTAGATATTTAAAGGGTAGAGAACCAGACTCGCATCCGAAGATTTGTTTGTATTGATCTTCTACCTCTTTTTTGCCTTTCCAAAACAAAAAATTTCACTCTTATGAAAGTTGATTTTAAGCCCAGACAATTGTTCAAATATGCATAATATAAGTTTCATGTCGTGGTGGGGACACGCAGATGCCTAGGGGTAGGCTTATTCTGGGGCCGAACGGGTGCTTGTGGATTCGGGAGGGATAGCGCGCAGGATTGCGCACACCGACAAACAGATCAACACGGGGATTTACCCTGCTTCGGGGCTCTCGTGAGGAGATAAAACCCCTACTGCAGCATCTAGCCTACTTGGTGTATTTTCCTCTGTATATGCAGTGTGTACAAAATGCTCCTCGAGCAGTCTACGAGAGCAGCGCCGTGCTCAGCTAAGCTAGTGAGAAGAAGGCCGGGGAAGAAGAGCTCCCGTGAGTGAGCTGCCCGTGTCCATGTCCTCCCCTGGTGCCTTTATAAAGAGGAGGCCCAGGGGACAAGGAGACAAAGAATACTAAGCGTGGGTCCCACTTGTACTCTAGTCACATCAAACAACTATGCATGCTTGTCCTCTTGTGTGTGTCCTGGAAACCTCCTAGTCAGCTTCTTATCTCCTCCTAGATATTTCTCCTATGGATGGCAGAGGCATCCTAAGCCTGGGGGTGATGCCGGCCCAGTGCTTGGTCTCGGAACGATCAGCTCTTAGCCTCGGTTGGAGGGATCGATCGCTGGAGCATGGGAGGCGTCGGTTGATGGAGAGGACCTGGTCCAGGTTCTGTCACCGAGAAGAGGGAATGCAGCTGGATCGATCTGACATATTACGTATACCTCGGCCTGAGCGAAGGATACCTCGGCCCGACACATCAGCTGGCGCGGAGGAGATGGCCCGGTCGATCCGAGGCCGCAAGTGCTGGCCTGCCGGGGTATTCTGATCTCGGCCGCCCGGGGTGCGGGAGCTGCCCGAGGCTAGCAAAGCCCACCGAGGCTAGCTGGAAGAAATGGCCCATCCGGGCAGAGGAAACTTCGGCCTGCAGAGGCCAGCGATGCCTCGGTCTGCCAAAGCCAGGCAAGCTCGGCCCGCTCCGAGGTGCAACCTCGGCCTGCTCTACTCCGAGGCAGAGGCCCGACCTGCTCCACACCGAGGTGGAGGCCTCGGCTTGCTCTGAGTCAGCGCGACGTCGGCCCGTCAAGGTGGCGCGGGGAATGTCGGCCCAGCGAGCCATCCAGACCACACGCAGCAACTGCCTCGGTCCAACCTGACATCAGCCAATGTCGGCCCATCCGGGGGGTCATGGCCCATCCGAACTACGAAGTGCTTGGCTCCATCCGAGGTAGATGGACCTCGGTCCAGCCGAGTTTGCTGGGACCTCGGCCCAGGACACCGATTTTCCTCCGTTTCCTTTATCCTTACTGTTATTTCTTTGCCGTTTCCTCTACCAACTCCGTAAAACTAATACCTTTGGGGTACCCGGGGTTACATCCCCGACATTTCATGTTCACAGCCATGTCCAAATCATGTTCCATGAACAATATAGTATCATCTGCATATTGTAAGATAGATAGGCCCCCTTCTACTAAATGAGGGATCAGACCACCTATTTGGCCATCCTCCTTCGCCCTTGCGATAAGAATGGCCAGCATATCCGCCACTATATTAAACAACATAGGAGACAACGGATCACCTTGTCGGAGACCTTTTTTTGTTTGGAAATAATGACCGATGTCATCATTTACCCGTATCCCGACACTTCCTCCCTGAACAAATTGCGTAATCCAGTTCCACCATTCCTGTGCAAAGCCTTTCATACGCAAAGCTTGCTGAAGGAAGGGCCATTTAACTTTATCATATGCTTTCTCAAAGTCAATTTTAAAAATAACTCCATCCATCTTCTTCCTTTGAAGCTCATGGACAGTTTCGTGTAAGACCACCACACCCTCTAAAATGTGGCGTCCAGGCATAAAGGCCGACTGTGTCGGCCTAATGATTTTTTGCGCAATTTCAGTAATTCGGTTAGTACCTACTTTTGTGAATATTTTAAAACTGACATTGAGAAGACATATTGGTCTATATTGCTGTATCTGAACCGCATTATCTTTCTTGGGGAGCAGAGTAATAACTCCAAAGTTTAGTTTGAACAAGGACAAATTTTCTTGTTTTAACTGAACAAATAAAGCCATTAAATCGTTCCTAATAACCTCCCAAAAGGTTTTATAGAACTCGGCCGGGAAACCATCAGGTCTGAGCGCCTTATTCAGCTCCATTTGAGAAATAGCATTATACACCTCTTTCACTAAGAAATCGGCTGTAAGGATATTATTTTCTTCTGATGATAATTGCGGTATATCATGTGTATTACTTTCGTACATGATAACATCACTTGGCAGAGAGGGGCCGAATAGCTTCTTGTAATATTCCGAAATGTAGTGTAACACGGTTACATCGTTTACCAGCTTGCCAAGAATAAAACTAGGGGGTTCATCGACCCAAATACAAGAACTAGAAGAATTATAAGCATCCCTAGAAAGCTCGTGAGCTACTTGATTAGCTTCCCTATTACAATATTTGACCGACACATTATCAAAACCACTCCATAGCATCTGATAATCATCATAAATCACCGCCACAGCCGTTGCCGAGAAACCTCCATCATTCATAGTTTCTACAACCTGCACACAATCTGTTTAGATAATAAAATGGTTACTACCAATGTGTTGGGCCAGAGTCAAACCATCTCTGAAGGCATACGCTTTAGCCATCGGAGCATCAACATGTGGCAGGACATTTTGTGAGGCTGCCATGCACTGTCCCGTAAAGTCACGGATAATTACCCCTGTTGCTCCTCTACCTGAATACAGGTCATAAGCAGCGTCCACATTGATCTCTTCCCCCTGGTGGTTTTTTCCAACCCTCAGCTTTCTTTGCGTTTGGTGTTTTGTTCGCAAGACAGGCAAGCATCCACAGGTACTTGAAGTCATGTCTTGTGCCAAATGAATTTTTTTTATCTTTGAGAACTATAAATTTAAATATACCGCTCATTGTCATCTGTCTATTTGGCCAAATATACACTCATTGTCTTATTCCTTATATCTTCTAAAGTTTATTTGTTCACAATCATTGTCCAAATATATTCTTCACTGGGCTGCTAATTCACATTCTTCAAGTGGTCAATTGGCCCTGGTAAGAGCATCTCCAACCATGTCCCCGAAACCTATCCCAAACGACCGGGCGGTCCGCCTGGACAACGTTTGGGCTGAAATACACGACCCAAGCGAGGCCCCCAAACCTAGCCCAAATGACCGGGCGGTCCGGCAAATCCCAAAACCAGCCCATATGTGGGTAGGGTTTGGGGCGGCCCGGACGCGCCCGGACGTGTCCGCCACGTCGACGCTAGAATAGCGGACCCACGCATTTTTTCCCTCAATTCGACCGGAACCATCTCTTCTTCCTCCACTATTCCGCCCACCACTCCGCTCCGCCGTCGTTCCCGTCGTATATCCGCCGCCTCCCCGAACCTCCGCCACCTCCCCGCAGTTCAAGACGCTCGCCGGTGCCCCGCCGCCGTAGAAACCAAGCCTGCAGTCTCCGTTTCCGGTACGTTCTACATCGCTCTCCATCCACCTCGCTCTCAAAGTGTTTGTCGAATTGTCGGAGCCGGGTTGTGATGACCTTTTTATATTTGTAGCCATGGATTCATCCTCCGACGAAGAGTACGATTACTCCGCCGTAGATGAGTTCATGTACAACGAGTTCATCGATGGGTCTAGCGACGATGACATGTTGCAGGAGGGAGACGAGGAGGCCGCCATGTCGATGATTAGCATTCAAGAAGAATTGAAGAAGAAGGAGGAGCACGTTCTCAACTTCCGGGGATCGATTAAGGGCGGATTACCGTGGCCCGTGATAGGATCAAAGGCTGTCGAGACCTATACGACGACTATTTCAAACCAAATCCGATCTTTCACGAGGGGTTCTTTCGGCGTCGGTTTCGCATGAGCTCATCCCTTTTCCGACGCATACAGGAAGTAGTGACTAAGTATGATGATTACTTCAAGTTGAAGCATGATTGCTGCGGAAAACTTTCTTTCTCTCCATTGCAGAAATGCACCGCTGCTTTGAGAATGCTAGCCTATGGAAAGACTGCGGATGCCATCGACGAGTATGTCCGGATGGGAGAGAGTACATGCATTGAGGCTATGGAGCATTTTGCATACGCTGTGGTCAAGGTGTTTGGAGACAAATATCTTAAGAGAACCAAATGCCGAGGACACTGAAAGGCTACTGGCCCTTGGAGAAGTAAGAGGATTTCCAGGTATGCTAGGCTCAGTTGATTGCATGCATTGGCAATGGAAGAACTGCCCAACAGAGTTGCGTGGGCAGTACCAAGGTCACAGCAAAGAGGCCACAATCGTACTTGAAGCAGTGGCGTCTCAAGACTTGTGGATTTGGCATGCGTTTTTTGGCATGCCCGGTTCTCACAACGACATCAATGTGCTTCAGCGCTCTCCCTGTTCAATAGGCTCTGTGATTGGGATGCTCCACCATGCAACTACACCATCAACGGACACGACTACACCATGGGATACTATCTTGCAGATGGTATCTATCCGCAGTGGGCGGCATTTGTGAAGACTATCAGCAATCCAACTGGCCCCAAAAAATGTGGATTTGCAGCTGCACAGGAGGCTGTTAGGAAAGATGTTGAGAGGGCATTTGGTGTGCTGCAAGCTCGTTGGGGTATAGTCCATGGAGCCGCAATGATGTGGGATCCGGAGATACTATGGCAGGTCATGACTTGTTGTGTAATTTTACACAATATGATTGTGGAGGACGAGGGAGAAGGGACAGCTCGCACTAATGATTTTGAGAAACCTGGAGAACATGTCCACCTACCTGAACAAGAAGCGGAGCATGTCATGCACTTCCTTGAGATGCACCGACAACTTCGAGATGAACAAGTGAATTGTGGTGGAGCATATGTATGTCTTCATGGGAAAACAGTGAATTTCCCATTTGCATTGATTTGTGGTCTGAATAATGTGAACTATTGTCCGGCTACTTTTATTTTTATTTGTTTACATACAATTATTTGTTGTAATAAGTCCATTTGAACTATTTATTTAGACTCGAAACTAGTTGTATGATCGACGTGCATGGCTTGCATGTATTTGGTTGTGAATATTTGAACATTGTGGTTGTAGAGCACAACTTTTGGGGCCTGTCCGGTCGCTGTCCGCGGACACGTCCGGACGTGTCCGCGGATAATTTGGGGGCCGGATATGGAGGCTCCGACTAGAGATGCTCTGACTAGATTAATTTTCTAGTAGGATTGGGGGTTAGTGATAGTTGCTTGCTTATTCAATTCTAGGATCTTTTTTTGTTTGGAATGAACATCTTAACCTTTGAAGAAACCTTCAGACGTTGTGCTGATAAAGCCATTACGCACAACTGGAATGAACTAGAAATTGCTCGCTAATGAAAATCTTTCGATGTGACGAGAGGTTTCTGACAGAACATGCCTTTTTGTGTGAGTTAGAGAGCATACAACAACTATTTTTTGGTTTTGGGGCGACTGTTTTGGGGTTAAACTGACCCTTTTTGTGTGTGTCTCGTGTGGGTAGCCAGGTTAGCCGGGTCTGCACAATGTGGTGTTTTCATGACTATATTGGTGCACTTGTAACGGTTTTCGACCGGTTCCTCGTTAATGAACCGGTCAATTCCCCTCCTACTTTTTTAATAAAATGAGGCAATGTTGGCCGTTTTGTTAAAAAAAAAACTGACCCTGGGCCTTCATCTTGTGTTCTTTTGATGCAAACCAAAGAAACTGTGTGCTAACCGGGAACACAAGGAAAAGCATTACTGCACTAATATCTTTACTTCCGCTGTTCGTTTGATCATTCGGAAAGTGAGACGTATTCACTGTCAATCGGATCAGACTTATTCACTAATGGAATCCGCTATGCAAAAACAAATTCAAATATCTGATGGATCGTGGTACAATGGATAATTGCTAGGCCTGGCTGATCAGATGCAGAACGCAGGACCTTCCTAAATTTGGTCTAGGAGACGATTTTTTTGGTACCCAATTTTTTTGGTACATTGAATCAGGTGTTTAGATTAGAAGATTTGGAAGATTAAGCACCATTCTGCATCCAGTAGATAGATGAAGACAGCAAGCAGGAACATCAAATGGCCTTCAGAATTTAAACGCAGCATTTTGTTTCATTTCTCAAAAACATGCTTAGATTTTTAAAGAAAAATTGCAGTTCTAATTCAGGTCATGTTATCCTCATCCTGAACCAAGATCTTAAATTCAAGAAAAATTGCAGTTCTAATTCAGGTCATGTTATCCTCATCCTGAACCAAGATCTTAAATTCTTAAAGAAAAATTGCAGTTCTAATTCAGGTCATGTTATCCTCATCCTGAACCAAGATCTTAAATTCTCCTGGTTTAATCACGCAACTTGCATGAATGTTTACTTCGATCTTAACGTTGACGGCTCATCGAGATGTAGCGTGTGGAACCGATACATACATCAAACATGGATTATGTTTGTCCTTTTCCAATAATAATCATCGCTTAATGAGACCAGATCATGAATTTACATGTGTAGCGATAATGGGGTCGTTGCAACAAAGTCATCAATTTGAGGTTATAACGGGCAGTGGCGAAAGAAAATGTATTCGAATATCTGCCCCATTAACAAAATCAGACGGCAGCAAAAATCAATAGAAGAGCAAAAAAAAGGAAAAAGAACAAAAACAAAGTGTAAGTTGATCTATCAAGGATGTGTATGGACAGATTGAATGCACAAGCCATATCAAAGAACAGCTCGTGCCAGAATCTTAGCCCAAAATTCCTCTCGGCAACGTACAGCGCTGAATTACGCTATTAAGAAGCGCACCAGAGACTCTAATTTATTGCCTTCAAATAATTTACCAGATCGAATCGAAACAAGAAAGATGAGGAGAAAAAAAAGACCAAACGAGATTGGAGCAGAGCAGATCGGATTAGACTCACGAAAACTTGAGGAATCGACATGATTGATTCAGAGTTTGATGGTAAGTTGAATAGATCATCATCGTCTAATGCACAGATCTGGATACTCGAGGAGATGAGAAATAGAGGGGAGTAAATCGAGAAGCAGAAAAAATACAAGGGAGCGAGAGAACACCGTAGGCGGCGGATGGGAGACGAGGAGACTTGGATACCAGGTGCGGTTATATATAGGCGATGACGGTGGGGGCCTGGAAACCCTAGTTCGGTGCCTCTGCGTTTCGCTCCGATGCGAAGCAGATTTGCTTTGCTTCCACGCTGCGGCCCTTTCGGTGTTTACTTCATGGGTCAAACTTGCAGAGTCGGCATGATCCACCGCAAATTCGACCGTGCACTTGTTCAAGGCCCATAGAGCTACTGTGCACCTACGTGCTCAAGCCCACAAAGAAAATGAGTCTAAAAAAAGTGCCATTTAGTCTAAAAAAAACTAGATGATACCACACGCGTGTTGCAGCAGGAACACGTAGTAACCATATAATGGTGCTTAGATGATAGTCGCATACTCTCGTATATTTTTTTGGCCGTGTGTGCATTCCAATGTGATGAACAACGGAATTTGTTCGCATTAAACTCGATTCACCCAGCAAAGAAATATGCATGTCTCTAACTCATTTTAGGTACAGCTTGAAAATAATAAGCAGCACAACATAACTTGTGCAAATTATGCAACTGGTGTACATCGAAGCAAGCCAACATAACCTTATTAGTTCCACAGATTTATTACAAGCAACAAAAAGCTTATCCATACTTGATCGTACTGTATTGACTCTCACTCGTCATCCAATTTAATACATCTTTCATAGAGGGTCGCCCGAAATCCATCTTACAAACATAGCAAGGCACTCCTTGGGCTTGTACTCTGGCGCAGTATGCCCAGCACCCTACATGGTATTCCACAAGATTAAACTAAGCGTAATTGACTCATTGACATGGGTGGCAGAGTTCATCCTAATTTGGTTAAGTTATGGTCTTATGGAATAGGAAATAATGAAAAGTATATAACGGACTTACCTTCACAGTGGCGTATGTTAGGTTACTTGAGAAACTTCTTGTGAATCTGGAAAAATAATTAATAGAAGCAATGTAAGATAAGAAACGCTAACCTGACGACGTCAACTAAACTGAAAGTTTTCATATGCATATAGATATGTGCTCCAAAATATTGTTCGGAAACTTCAAAACAAATCTGAAGTGGTTTCATGAGCATCCAAAATGTCGTTTTCTTGTGGTATGGTGAAGAAAAATATATTAGATCAATTAACTGGATAGTGAATTGGATTTCTGAAGAAAGAACTTTCAGCAGGCATATAACAACTTACCCTGCAACTTGGCCATCAACATGCCATGGTCTCCAATCATTTGTGATAGACAGGTTAAGAGATCTTATCCATGCTTGTGTTCCGACGAAGGAAAACCCACTATCATGGTCGCCGCTGCAACATCAATGATATCATATTTTCATAATTTTAGATTAGATTGCAATATGAATCCACTCTGATCCCTCAGAACAGTTTTAGGTTAATTTGCTTTCAGTTGGCTAGTTACCTGTATATCAGCGCTGGATATCCTTCTCTGGCTAGCATCAAATGAGTCTCTACTGTACTTGTGATATCGTAAATGTACGGTCTGCTGTGGTCACATCTTATCCATTCGCCCTTTGTTCCCTGTAGTGGACAACGTTCATGCACAACTAGACCCACCAAATTTTTCATTAGAGTAGTGATGTAGAAGTAGAGGGCTCTTTTACGGTACGGACAGACAAACAACAACCATCCAAGCCTCGGGATCCAATGGTTGAAGTTGATCAATACTTGTCAACCAACCTAGCAGTATTTTTCCACCCAATGCTAAAATAGGTGCATCTGGCGCAATAATCCGCGACGCGGGAGGTAATTTTGTGGCAGCAGCTTGTGATTTCACTGATCTGGCCATTGACGCTTCGTCAATGGAGGCCTCAGCGCTGCTGGCAGGACTTAAACTTGCTGAACAATTTGGTGCCCAATCTTTGGTGGTCGAATCTGATTCTTTGGAGGTGGTGCAAGCTGTTCTTGACCCTTCGGAGTACAGAGGCACAAGTGGGGTGGTCATCGATGACTGCCGGCATCTACTAACGATGCTAGGCATGGCAACAATTCAACATTGTCCGCGAGAAGCAAATGGTGCCACACATGCGCTTGCTCGCCACGGTTCTACACAGGAGTTAGGGTTTTTTGGTTTGATGATCCTCCCCCTTTTCTATTATCAGTGCTTGTAGATGACCGTGTTTTGATTCTTTAATAAAGTTGTCTGAAGTTCAAAAAAAAAAAGGAAGATGAGAAAAACACGTCCCGCAAAATAATTTCCACATCCAGTAGGGCTTTTTCACGAGATCGAAATTTGTCCACCCGGCGAGCTTTCTGCTGTCGACAGCGGCGCCAACGAACGCGACCGACGGCGAGGGCGACGAGCCTCGTGCAATAGGACTGATCTGTCCAGTAGACCACGACGCCAAGGAATGCCAGCGATGGCGCCGGCGCGTGCGAGAGTGACGGGCTGGGTCATGTCGACAACGGCAACGAACTCCTGGCTCTCCAGCTATGACGGGCACGTGCAAGGGCGATGGCTCTGGCGATCTGTCTCCAGTCGGCGACGACGCCAAGGAACGCCAGCGACGGCGGCGGCGCGTGCAAGAGCGACGACCTGTGTCCTGTCGACGACGGCAACGAACGCCAGCTATGACGGAGGAGCGTGCAAGGGCGACGGGTGGCGTGCGATAGCACCGGGAGTCTGTCTTCAGTCGACGAGGATGCCATGGAACGCCAGCGACGGTGGCAGCGCGTGCGTGAGCGATTGGTCTGTCCAGTCGACGATGGCGGCAACGAACGCCAGGTACGGCGGGCTGTGTGGAATAGCATTGCTATCTGTATCCAGTCTACGACGGCCAGGGACCTCACGACGGCGCCAAAGAAGGCCAGCTATGGCGGCGGCGTGTCGAGAGCAACGGCCGGCCTCGGTTTCCTTTTTATTTTTTTGATGTACCGGGCTTTGTTTCCTCTTAATCGCTGCGGCTGGAATGAATGGAGTACATTCTATTACCACCCCTACAATAATTAAAGTTAAAAAGAAACCCGAGTTGCCTAAACTACCCCAAAATAATCAACGGTGGATATGGCTAATTACTAATAGTCCAAAGGACTAGTAATTTGCACCGTAAAAGACCCCAGAAGTAGAACTAGTACCTTGCGAACGCCGAGACTCTTCCTTACTGTTTCATCATTTGCCCAAATGTAAACTAGCTCGAGGGTACTGCTCTGCGAAAAAATTAGTTCACTAGTGAGCGAGGATGAAGTGTAAAATTAGGGGACATCAATGGAATGCGTGGTAAATGGATGCATTCATTCTCTGGCACTCAACTCTGCACTTGAAGGGAACCAGGGGATCAGCGCCATCGGAGTACTGCACTGTGAGGCCACTTGTTCTATTTCTCGCGGCCGCTTGCTGAATCCCGGGGCTCCATATCTTCTCGCATGAGGGCTCCAGGACGTGGGACCAGTTGATATCTTTTGTGCACTATTTGTTCATTTTGTTAGTAGAAATTAATATTTTTTAAAATATTCGTGAAAAAAATACACATTCAATTTCAAACATGGATGTCTCCTATTGAATGGTCTTATTATAACTAGTTACTAGTTATTTTTCTCTAAAACTTACATCGTCGATATCTTGGACGGACTTCGCACATAGAGCATTGGGTGGATCACCGTAGTTTCCTCTGCAGTTTTCCACGGCAATCTGTGGGTAAAATTTCATGGCATTCTGAGTATGTGATACAACTTGTGAAAATTTCAACTGAAATAATATAGTACTGCAGCAGCAGCAGCTTCTACTACTATTTAGTACTTAGGTGAGATGATGGATCACCTGGTATAGTTCGTCCGATACCAATCCCATGCCATGGAAAAATTGGATTTTACCTGGGGCGTCAAACTTGTCATCGGTCTTTGGATTGCCAGCAAAGTACCCCTGCAACGTTCTTCTTCAGTGATAAAAAAAATGAACAGTATGACTAAGCATATTGTGTGATGGGACGGATACATTTTTTCGGATAGAGAGAGCTCTATTAAACTCAAAAGTTAGCATCATGGTGATAGGAAGATACATGCTATGCACCATATGTTTTTCCTAGTCCACGTAAATTTATAGACCAGGATATACTCACTCCGTCTGCGAATAATTGTACATTTACCTTTTGTACTAAGTCAACTTTTAATTTTTTACTAACTTCATAGAATTTAGTGATACCAATTTAGTATAATAAATTAATGTTGACACTTTTCTCTATAAAATTGGTCAAACTTTAATAAGTTCGAATTAACACAAAACGTAGAAGTACACTTATTCGCGGATGGAGGGGTTCTTCGTCCTACTTTCTCTCTTTAAAGAGTAGGATTGGTCATTTATCAAGAACCTCCAACCTATAAATAGCCTCCCATGAGCATTTAATCATTACTCCCACTTGAATCAAACTCAAGTGGAGAGGCACACACGCTCATGAGACCTAGTAAGGCTTGGAGCTAGGTTTCCTAACCCGAGGCATATGTAAGTCTCGGGTCAATAAGAGGACATGTACATCGAGGTGGTATTACCTTAGATAGGTTCTAGCCGTTAGGCGGTCCCAAATGCTACATTGTGGACCGTCTCTAAGATATCCATGTAGGATGTTCGTTTAGGTAGAACCCTCTAACGAAAAAGAGAGAAGAACCGACTCTTCTATGACTACAGATCTTGTCACTGAATCTAAGAAAAATGAATAAATGACCTTCCTCAACCAGCTTACTCAAGCACGGCTTGGGTAATCAACTCTTGGGACTGTTGATGGAATGGACTAGAAGAAACAAATATAGAGGAGAAGATGAAAACGACCGACCACGTATGTTGATGTCTCTTAATTACGTGATGACGTGTGGAAGAACGTTGGATACGGCAAAGCCGTTTCGCACTAGGAGAGGCCTTAGTTGAGGGCTTCTCTCGCCAAGGGATCTTCAAACCACAATTGGACAAAAATTAATGTGGTTGTAATCATTTTCCTATTTCCAAAGCAAGCTGATCTTAAAAAATTAAAATTTGGAATTTTCTAGATGGGCCTAGCAAACCAAAAGGAAGAGAGTATAAACTAAAAAAATTTAAACAGGTTTCTCCTTGAGTGTATGTGTATTAAATATTTCTAGAGATTCCAACAAGAGTCCTATTTATTTTCGTATTTTTAATAAAACTTATAACCTTAAGGGTCGTTGTTTTCGCAAATATTTTCATAATTCTGTATCACATAGTGCTTGTGGACAGCTAGCAAGTCCTACAACAACACTAGAGTTTGTCATCAGCAAGGACTTCCATTGTAGTTCGCTCCTCGAGCGAGTCAAGCAAGTTTGGTTAGCGGATCCGCTGAATTAGACCATGTGTTTATAAAATTAATAAGATAACCAAACACAACAGATCAATAAGAGTAATTTCGAAAGAAATATTCATTCAACGACTATTTCATGGTGTTGACACCCCACTCATCTGGAAAGCTTATACACAGATACTAACACAAATTAATATATAAAAATGAATTTCAACCAACCTTGAGATTAAGAAGCGGTTCTTCACTAGATTCTTTGTCTGAAAATGGTAAGCATATATTCATCTGTGTTAGTGTAACCGTGACACACATAGACATGTAAATGAAGTAATCATCATTAATTTTATTATGAACAACTAAACTAAATCAACCCCCGTGCTTTCCAAAATACTCAAAGAAGTTATCAGCAGGCTGCAGAGTGATATCATACTCGAGCACTAAAGTGTGTGGGGGGAAACATCAGTATATTTGTAAGCAAAATAATGAAGTCTATTTTGTATGGCAAACTTTGTTTATTATTTGAATGGTCCAGCAAAAGACATGAAACTAACCTGAAATATTGAATACCTGTGTTAGGCTATGTCTGCCTATTTTGTGAACTTCCACAACACGTCGTTTCTTTTGACTATGTTGATCTGTCATCTATATCTATCGTGCCAACAGCTACAACCGAGAAACATGTGCAGACTTGCGCCGCACGGCATCGCTCCATCGGTTATTATTCTTGCGCTCTGGGACAAAAACCGTATCTCCACTACTTTTTTGACAAATGGCAATATATTAGTATAAAATGATACTTAATTACACACGGCCTCTATCCCCACTTAATATAACAATCATCTATTGTTTCTTTAATTAACTTTTCACATCGTCTACTGTCATGCATGGCAAGTGTTAATAAGCAACTACCTAGGAGCATTGAGACAAGCCTAATTTACAAGCTTAAAGATTCTTACTTGATATCTCTATTTCCAGCGCAAGAGTGGGTATGGTTATACCGCAATATGATTCACCACCAACATATAATCCATTTGAGAGGAAGTGGGGGTGCTCATTTAACCACTACATGCAAAAAAAGATAACGAAAATAAACACAAAAGTTGTTTCAGTTAAGGTAGATTAAATATTACCTCCAAATAAAACTACAGTCCTTCGTTATTTACTAATAGTGCGTGGCAGAGCTCACAGGACTACCCTCCTTTTACAGAAAGAGTTAATTTGTTGGTTTTATTTAAATATGGTCACAAATGAACTAAGTATTACTTAACCTTTGTTTATCTTAGTCTGCGAAAGAGAGAAAAACAACCAAGTCCATAAGGCAATTAACTAAGAACTTATTTGGAACATAAATTTCACAATACTTCAGATGGAATTCTAATATAAAAATTCAATTAGCACATTCCAAATAAAGCCTAAAGGTGAACTTTTTATTCAGTTGGACAGTATGAATTGGTTGGGCTCTTACAATGGATATATATTTACATAACTCCTATGACTAAGTTACCCTCTAATAGATCAACGGTTCCATGTTAACATATTTTATCCCTAAAGCAGCACCCTCTAATAAGGTGTAGTAGCTTCCAAGCATAATTTATTTATCATCTCATTAGTTGATCATTAGAGCTCAAGACCATTTAGATTATTCACCCACTAAGAATAGATTTGGATGTTTCAATGAATTATTTCCTGGTTGAAATTTAGAACATGTCAGCATCTCTAAAAAACCTGGAGGTTTTTGAAAAAGGTAACAAAACTAATGGTCTCTACATCAATCGTATGCACACAATCAAATTTATTGCAAGTGTTTCAGTATTTAAATTTAAAAATCATGGGTCGTATAAGGTGGACGAAAAATGAGCCAGCAGAAAAGCAAAACTTAAAGAGTAACAATGTAGTTTGATATAGTGCCTAATATGTAACCTCAATAGTATTTTTTTATTAGAACATAAAGGGTCCTAACCTTTTTGAGAAAGATGACTAACTGTTTTACCGCCATGGTGTCACTAGATTCGAACCCTTTCTCTGAAGTGGCATATGAGAACCCAGCCCCAACAGGAGTATCAATAAAGATTACATTGCTCACCTGCAAATTCATCTAATCCATAAACCCAAATATGAAATTTCACGCGATAAATAGTTTAGCATATTATCTTGAAATGTTATGCAAAGAGAGAAAAAATGGTACGAGACCTTGGTCCATGTCTCAGGTCGGTAGAGCAAAGTGGGTAGTCCACCTCTATACCCTTCGACGTCAAACCGGAGAGGACCTGTATGTGTGTATGCACATTGATCTGTCATCAATAAATAGTCTGGAAGTTGCATACCTCAATGTAAATCTCATCATTCACGAGACTGACTATGGCACATATTTATAAAGCGGGGCAAAAACCTATTTCAAGACTATGGTGCATATTGTTTTAAGAAATTATCTTGGTGGCGCTCACGGGAAGCTGCAAATCTGTTCGGGTGATTTCTCCTCCCACCCCGACTGCCATCCGTGCACCCGCAAGGGAGTGGCGCAGGCAAGCCCGGCGTTGAGGCAAAAATACCGGTGAACCAAAGAATAATATTGAACCAAAAATAATAGTGAACCGAAAATGCCGGAGAACAAAAAATAATAGTGAACCGAAAAAATAGTGAACCAGAAATAAGATTGAACCAAAAAGAAACTAAAATTTTGGAGATGGCTAGGTTAGCCCCGGTGCCGCCCTGGGGGAGCAACACGGGAGGGCCAAAAAATGGTCGGTTCTGCTTATGTGGCTAGCTAGGGACCCCGAAGGGCAAAAAGACCTTGACTATGGTGTTGTCAAGATGGCCGTATTGGCCTCGGCGGCAAGTAAGGGTGCTATGCTTTTATTTTGAGAGTGCGCCAATAGCGCACCATATTTTTATAGAGGGCATAAATAGTTAGGAGGATCCGAGATTCTTGCAAACAAGAAAACCTGGTTACACACCCACACCAAAACAATGGCTACTCTCTCGCTACATTAGTTTGATCACCTATACGGAGTTTAAAATAGCGGGCTATGACATATAGCGGCAGCCTCAAAATTAGCTAAATCAAGGCTATAGCGCCCCTAAATGGCGCTATATGCCGCTAAATTAGCTAAACTGTACGTAGACTCCATTTAGCGTGACCCTACTAAAAAAGCTATAGCGCCGCTATAGCCCGCTATTTTAAACTATGTAACACCACCCCTAGCTATGATCCAAAGCTTGAATTCATTCAGGATTTTGTTGACTAGCACATGGGCCGTGCATCGTCTATTAGGCTTTGAGAATGGGCACCCCGTGCAACAATAGCAGTCGTCCACAACAAAGGTTCTCAAGATGACGAGAGTGGGCGAAGGCAGCGAGAAATTTGTCCAGTAAGAGATGAGGAAGAAGAAGACGAGGTGGCAAGATGAAGAGCTCTGTGCGCTCCATCATGTCAGTTCAGATTAAAAACCACTTCGGGGGGATATAAACCAAAATTGTCTGGTTTTGACTTTTGATGGCTGATTGGTCGTTTTGTCCGATTTTGAAGTTGAGAGACCAAAGGACCCCAGTGAGTTGAGTGACAAAAAGCAATTATAGAAATTTAAAACTCACTAACATTTCACAAAGTTGTATATCTTCAATGCACGTTCATAATTTTAGTTTTAGTAACGAACAATCTAAGCTAAGGTGACTCCTCAAAGTTTCGTTCAACTTAGAGCTAGCAGAACTGATAATTTATAAAATAAGCACTAGGTAAATTTAGTGCGGCGACACGCCGCACCCGTGTTGTAAAATTGTAATTTGAAAATGTCCACATTTATAAATTGTGTAGATTTAAGAATCGTTGGTATGCAAAGAGAGTTTGTGTTTGAAAGTTGTCTAGATTTCAAAAAGTAGTCAAATTAGGAAGTTATTTAGATCCTTTTTGTTTCGCGTTAGTAAAATGGTTAGGTTTTAAAGGCAGTTGGAATTTTGAAATATTCAAAATTTGGAAATGTCCGTTTTTGGAAGTTGTTTAGATTGTAAAATTGTTGGAACTTAAAAAAAGTATATGTTGAGAAGTTGTTGGGGAGCCATTTATGTTTGAATTGTTTGCACGTTTAGTAAATGCTTAGGTTTTGTAGATCCGTAATTGGAGGGAATGAATTGGCATTTTTGCTAGAATATTTATCTAATATAGCTAGATAGTTTTAAATGATGGTATTTGTGAATATGTTAGGTAAATTGAAATTGTGAAATATAGTTCCATTTTGTCAAAATTTTCTTGTGTGCTACCATATTTAGAGGAAATGTATGGTGTGTATGTCTAACTATTATGTTTGTATTTCGACGTAAATGTGCAATTTAGATCATTAGTTAGAAGGAAAATACTGTATAAGCAGCTGTTAAATTCGATCCATCTTTAGAGGAAAAGATTTTGTGTTTCCTTGAAATGTACATGTAATAAAGCGTTATTTAAATTTGAGTTCATAATTAGGGAGAGTTAAGTGCAATTTAGATCGTTAGTTAGAGGGGAAATACTGTATTAGCAATTGTTAAATTCAATACATCTTTGGAGGAAAAGAATATGTGTTTTCTTGAAATGTGCATGTAATGTAGCGTTATTTAAATTTAAGTACGTAGTTAGAGAGAGTTAAGTTCAACTTGAGTATTTAGTAAATTTATTTGTATATTTGGAGCGAGTTTAGTTATAATATTTTGTGAATGTTAAATTATTTGGTTTGATATGGTATGTTTGTGTGGTGTCTTAAGTAGTTAATTTAACTCAAAATTCGGAGATAATACGTTGTTTGAGCATTTGTTAAATTCAATTTGAACTTAATCTATAATTTGACGAAATGAATGTTCATTCTCTGCAAATATTCACCTAGTCAAACATTATTTTAAAGTGCAACTACAGAATTAGAGGAATTTAAGTTATATTACTTCCAACTTATGTTAGTTAAATTGAAATGGCTAAATATGATTCTGTCCTGCCATAATTTTATTATGTGGCACCATATTAAGAGGAAATAGAATATGGTTGTGCGAAAATATTGAATTTTCGTAGCATTTTTTTTGCATAATTACAGGCAGTTTAGTTAAATCGTGTGTAAATATTAGTTTGTTTTGAAATGTAAGCTTGAACAAATTTAGAATTTGGGTTGGAATGCTCAAGTATGGTTGTCTTTTTACATGAAGGTATATAAATATTGCCCAATTTGAATTATTTAAACATGTTTGTGGTCATGCGGCATAAATAGTTAACGTTTATTTTTTATGTTAATGTTGATATATTCGTAGTATTTCTGAATACCGTGGTGGAAGAAATTTGAACTTGAAGCTGCGCACATTCAAAATTTGTTTACATTTAAATGTATCGATATTAGAAAGGAAAAGTTTACATTTACAAATTGTTTGAATTTCTAAATTGTTAGAAGTTGTTTGTATGTGTTTTTTTTAGTGGTTTTTAGATAGTAAGATTTGGAAGGCACTGGAAATCTAAACAATTTTAAACTTGAACTTTGTTCAAATGATGTAAGTAGTCGTCTTTTTTTGTAACAATGCCTACATTCAAACCCTAAACCCTAAAGTAGGCCCACTTGTCGGAATTCTATCAATGCCAACATTTTTTTTTGTTTGCGCAATTTGTATGTATGATTTGCATTGTTGTACTTAATAAATTAAAAGTTTGTATTTTCTGTAATTTGTTGAAACCTATTTTAAGACTTACAAAGAAATTGGATATTTTGGAGGGGAAGAAATACTTAATGAAATACAGTTTTGTTGCATTTTTTTTTTGTAGATGATTTGCATTATTGTAACACGTAACATTGAAGATTTTAATTACGTGAATTAATAGGTTCTATTTTCGAGATTGTACAAAAGAATTTGTAATTTAAATTTGGTGCACCTGTTGGGGCTTGGAAATGTTGATATTAGCTGAATTTTGTTGTATGGAATATTTTCGAATATCGCAAATTGAAATGCTAGTTTTTTTTTTTTGATTAAGATTTAATTTATTTGTGTAACGTATGGGAATGTAAATTCATTGAATTGAATTTTATAGTTAGAGTCAGTCTATTTAAATTTTATTAAAATAAATACAAAATTGAAATGTTCAATTTGAGTACGTATTTGGAGGAAATGCATTATTTTAACATTTAATAAATTTGTCTTTACATATTTAGAGGAAGTATATTTTGGTTTTCGTTCAAATAATTACTATTTTGAGATATTAAAATATATTTTTTCCACAAATAGGTAGTATTTTGTTGTTATGGCCGTCTGGGTATGTTATTCATATTTTGCTGATTGATTATTTCAAACAATTTTGATTTTTTTTAATACTTTTTTATTCATTTTTTTTTGGTTAAACTTTGTATTATGCACAATGTTTTTTTTTGTTACATTATTTATTTTTTACGTGGGAACGTTGAGAATTTGTTTACTTTAGGAAATTTTGATATGTTATATTTATATTTTTATTTGTTAGTGTATTGGAAAGTTATGTATTGGTTGAACAGAAAAGGATATATGTATTAGTTGGTGTTAAAAGTTTAAAAATATTTTTAAAATTTTAAATTCCTTAAATTGTGAAATTTGCGCAGTAGGTTTCTTGATATAATTTTTTGTGTGGGAAGGCTAAGAATTTGCTATAATTTTGATATATTATTTTTATGCGCAATGTATTTTTGATGTTTTTTTTTACACAAAGAATCTAAAATTTCGTTAGATGTTTTTTTTTTGATATACTGTTTCTCTTTTCATGGATGCTGGTTTGGAAGTCATGAATATTGTAGTTTTCAGTATTTTGTTGTAATTGTGAATTTTATGTCAGGTAGGACACATGCGCATTTTTATTAAACAACAATTAAGTAAATCGTTTGTGGAAATATAAAAAAAATTGTGGAAAGTGAGTAGTAGGTATGACCAACTGGAGATGTTGAATGCATCTTAGGATATAAAGATCAATTTAAGTGAATTCGGAATGATCAACATATGTCGTTTTCACAAAATACATAGTTGTCATAAAGAGGTTCATAAATTCTTCGTAGTAATCATGAATTGCAAATTGGTTAATCATGTATGTAAATGCAATATTTGTAAAGTTCTTATGTTCCTGCATTTTTTTTTGATATATTGTTCGTATTTTTATGGATTACATATTTAAAGATATATGTTTTTCAAAAAAAATATTATATTTTGTAAGTTCTTCTTATTAATTGGGAGTTGCAAATTGATAAATCTTGCATGTATATGCAATATTTATGAAGTTTTTATTTTCCTTTTTTTTTTATACATTTTTCGGTTTTTTTTCCTTGCGAATTATACATTTGGAGACATGAATTTTGCAAATTTAATTATTTTTTTGTGTGCATATTTTGTAAGTTATTGCAATATTTGTAAATTTCTCATTTTTCTGCATTTTTTGATACATTGGTCGTATTTTTTTGGATTACATATTTAAGAGATATAAATTTTACAAATTTAATCATTTTTGTGTGCATATTTTGTAAGTTATTCTTATTAATCGGGAATTGCAAATTGATTAATTATGCATATGCATGTAATATTTGCAAAGTTCTCATTTTTATGCATTTTTTGATATATTGTTTGTATTTTTTTGAATTACAATCTTAAAGATATGAATTTTCCAAATTTTAGCATTTTTCTGCTAAATTTATGTGAGTTGGGTCCCACATGTCAGGATTTTGTTAAATATGAAAAATGTTTTAGGGGAAAAAAAAACTGGCAGCGGGCCCGCGGCAACGTCAGCAGTGACGTCACTTGCCGGCGGCGGGCGCCGCGGCCGAGCTCGCGATCGAGCAGGAGCGGACGCGCGCGGAGCTGGGACTACGCGGATCCGGGCGTGCGCGTCGGGGGGAGTCGAATGGGCGGAGCCTCGACCCTATGGTCGCCGGAGTTGCCGGCGCTGAGGAGTTTCGCGGCGGCGGGCTGCGAGGACGGCGAGGATGATTCCGGTGGCCATGCGACGTCTTGGCAGACGATGCTCGGCGGAGAGGGAGAGGACGTGACGGCGCACCCCGCCGTGGCCGTCGATCTGAGCGAGTAGGTGTGGTGCGGCGGCGCGGCGCGTCGGCGGCCGCGGCGTTCTCCGGCCGCACGCGCGAGAGAGGAGGAAGAAGGGGGAGTGTGGGGGTTGTTTTGCATTTTAGTCCGTGTATTTTTTGCATTTAACGAATCGGTCCCTCGTCTCGCGTTTGCACGGACTGCGGGTTGATTTATCGTTTAGAAAGGGGGTTTGTTACAAAACCGTCACGGATGCGTTCCGTGGGCCGTCCGTTCGCCGATCGACGGCCGGGATCGAGGAACTGTAGAACACTGTTCATTTCTACAGTCCTACTGTAGTTGCTACAGTTGTGGAGCGCGGAGAGGCCGCCGTTTTGCTCAGCTTTGATATACTTAGTAATATCTCTGTACTTGTATCTTTCTGAAGAAAGTTAACTGCAGTAGCTAGTCAATTACTAGATATTTACGTTAGCAAAAGAAATTACCCATCTCGTAGGCGAGGCCTGAGAGGCCGGAGCAGCCGGGACCGCCCTGCATCCACAACACAAGCGGGTCTCTCGCAGGGTCCTTCTCCGACTGGACGAAGTAGTAGAAAAGGTGCACGCCATTGCTCTCGTCCACCTCCACGTACCTGCAGCCATGCAGCGCGCGAGTAAACTTGACAAATTGAGCAATCTGCTTTCAGAGGAAAATGAGATCATATACTAATACATATGCGGGTATATGCATGCCGTACCCGGTTTCGAGGGGGAATGGCAGGGGACCGTCAAAACCGGGAAGGTGCGTGACGGCGACCGGCGATGAGATCACAGGAGAGAGGAGGCAGCAGAGCGACCAGAGGAGGAGCGGCCACGGGAACCTGCAGAAGCTTCTGGCAGTGGACTCCATAGTTACGGCCGGTGATGCAGACTAAGGCTGGCCTAGTGGTGGGGAGGGGCTGATGTCTTCCCACCCACCTGAGTTCAAGTCCTCGTGCTTGCAATTTCAGTAATGTTGCACCCTCCTCTATCAAAAATCACGTGGCTCTCCCACGTAGGAATCATAGTTACGGCCGGTGATGCCATGGTGTGTCAAGCATGGCCGATCGAGATGTACTCCCGTCTCTCAGTGTACATGTGTAGCAAATATATGGGTTCTAAGAATTTGGCTGTCGGGCAGACAAGGAAATACACCATCATAATAACCACTGTATCACTTCGTTTAATTTATGAATACACGAGGAGAGGCGGTCTATTGTTTTATACACCCGTTAATGGTTGCAGAGGAGACAAGACATTGCCACAAATCCTGACAACTAGAGTAGAGTAACTCTGCCAATCCACCTCTGACAAAGATAGTACTTGTTTTTCCTAGTTGTCTGTTCCTTCAATAGGTCAGAGCGGTAGGATGTTGTTGGGTGTTAATAAGGAATTTATGATGTTAGAGCAAGTCTAATAGTAGAGCCAGCAGTTGGCTATAAGGAATCACCATGTCATATATAGCCAACAATATAACTAACATGTATAATAGTTAACTATAAAGATCTACTAATTTATTAAGATATGGTCCACCTTCCACTCTCACACTTAGGAGCACGTGCTGCAATTGGCTCTTCCATGAGAGACCATCTCACTTCTCTCCCCTCTTCTCTCCCATGTAAGTATAAATATATTATTTAATCCCTTACAGTTTGCTGAGTGAACTCTATTGTACTTGCTCTTATAGATTCTAAGTTGGGTGAGTTTCACATTAGATGCTGGTAAAGGAAGAAAAACTGGTGGGGTAGAAAATGTAGTAAATGTGTATGGGGCACACCGTGCTATAGACAAACAACGTTTTCTTGTCGAAACTGGTACACATTTTTAATCATAAAATGCGCCTCTAATTGTCCGGTGAGATTTTAATATTATAAGAAAAGCTAGTGAATGCAACAAGGACATAGTTTTAAATAAATGGAGCGTTTATTTAATGCAATTATTGAGCATGGAAAATTAAAAAGAGGTAGAGATGGCAGATAACGATATACTTGGCAGAAGAGTCAGGCACGAAGCCACTCTCAAGAGAGACGAGAGAGGAGAAAGAAAGGGGATGATGAGTTTATGTGACACCAAATATTGAGCTGTTCACTTTTAGATGGATCAAGGAAGAGACTATCAGAATGATGATACAACAATATCCTTAAATATGTGACTTTACGATGGATGTGTGATGTGTTGAAGGGACGCAGAGAAAAGTTGGGAACGAAGACAAGAGTGAGAACGAATTTAGGTTTTGTTGCAACATTGACTGTGAAGAACAGAACGAGTACAATTATAAGAGGAAGTCATGTGAAGTCAAGCAAAAGAGAAGCTCGTAATTAACGGTTCACAGCTAAGGCACTTCAAGGTTCATGCATGGAAGATTCAATAAGCGGATGTCATATTCACCAAAATGGAGTTTGTTGTATAAGTGTCGAATTTCTGCATGAGTTAGGTAACAGTTTGACTTGTAATTGTCGGGAAGTTATATGCTTGATGAGTTAAACATGTGTAAACACAGAATAGTATATCAAGCCACCGTGAGGTAGCCAAAATATAATAGACAGAGCTGGTAGGCTAGATACAAGATCACGATCGAGAGGGCAGTTCAATCGCCCGTGATAGTGGTGGCACCGACCATGGTGGATGGTTGACACGCATCTGATAGCCTCGACAGGTTTTGTTATTGCTTTAATATGTCAATTTTCATAGAGTGATAAGACTGGATTTACATGTGGTCATGATCCCAGGACGTAGATAAGTTTGTCGTACTCGTCATTAAATTTCGGTGCCGGGTTGTAATTGCTTGTAATCGCACAAACGAGTGCGCCTTGATTTCTAAGCGTATAACATACGTCCATATTGGCATTCCAATACATACAAGATAAAAACTGAGAAGAACAGCAGAATTTTTTCGTCTTTAGCTCGATTCACAAATAAGAAACAAACATGACGCCCACTCGTCCGATATAAGATCATCTTTCATAGAGGGTCACCCGAAATCCATCTTACAAGCATAGTTAAGCACTCCTTGGGCTTGTACTCTGGGACAGTATATATGTCCAGCACCCTACATGGTAGTTCACGGTTATAGGCCCACACGTGATAAAACTAAGCTTACTAGCATGGGCCCAGTTATTTTATTGAGAAACAACATTACTATTGTACTACATTTTTAATATTAATTTTGGGTTTAAGAATACAAGAGTAAAAGTACAAGAGATTTGTACTACAAAGCTAAGAGTTCAAAGCTAAGTGCTCAAATTAAACCATCCACCCAAGCCACAAAGTTTTCATAAGCCTTTCTCGTCACCCGTAGCTTTAGAAGGTGGATATTAAAAACCGCTCTGCAATGATACAAGTTGGGAGTTTTTGGCTTAAAAATGAAAGCATTCCAAGTCATCCAAATGGACCACAGCCCTATCAGAATAATCTCCATGAAGAAAGGCTTGCTGAGGGTGTCCTTGAGATGCTGAAAACAATCCAATCCCTGGTTGTCAACTAGCATGGCAATCGGAGCCAAGAATCTCCAACAAATTTGGGCAAAAGGACAATGGAAAAATAAGTGATCCCTGGTCTCAATGACAGCCTCATTGCACAATACAAAGTTGTAATCCTGGAGAAAGAAAGTTTTCCGCTGCAACATGTCTTGTGTATCTACTATCTAGTCTATCCAACAACAGTAACTAGCCAAACACTGTGCTTTTTCTGACAACGGGATTTCCACAACCAACTAAAAGCAGGGTGGGGTGACGGCCCAAAATGCAATCTCTCATAAGCCTTCTGAACCGAATATTTTGTGACCCCAAGCAGAGCGTCAAGTATCTTGCTCCTGTAATGAGTGAGTATCAAAGAGGGGGAAAAAATCAGAAATTCCTCAAAGCCTCATCAGATAGCGGAAGTTGAAATAAATCCAACAGAGAGGTGTAGTCCACAGCTTGCCGAAAAGAAGTTGTAGTTCTTATGGCAAACGAGCTCAAGTGTGGAAAAGGCACAGTAGTAAGCCTCTCTGCTATGACGAGAGATCCTCCCAAAGCAACACATAATCACCAATTCCAAGGTGACACACTGCAAGAGACTCTTAATCAGGAAGAAATTTCAAGAAATCCCTCCACTAGAAAGAATGTTGATAATATTTCTCCCAAATCAAATGCACCCAAGGCTGATATGCACCATTGAAGAACTTATCCAGGTGTTTCATAAGTAGACACTTATTTTGCACATACAAGTTAATCACTCCCAGCCCTCCTGCACCCTTTGGCTTACAAACCAAGGACCAAGCCACCGGAGGTGGATTTTTATTTTCCAAGTCTTTCCTCCTCCAAAGACAATGTCGTCTGTATTTATCTATTTGCTCCATGATGCCCACATGTAATTTCAAGGAGCTAATGTAAAAGGTTGGCAAAGACGACAAAATGGAATTCACCATCTCCAACGTACCTACTGAAGTCGGAAAATCTGAGCAACTCTGCAGTCTCCTTCCAAACACCCAGATCGTCGTGGGTGCTGAGGTCAAATCCTAACTTTGACACCATGGCCGACGGCCAAAGGTCACCCACCTGATGGTGTACCCAACTGAAGAAGAATAAAATCCATTTTTCATCCTTAAACTTTCACCAAAGTTCACTTTGTGTCCTAAATATTTCATTTGGTACAAAACACACCCAAAACTTTGCCGACATGTTCAAACACTAGGTTCGGCTGATTTTGTTGGAAAAAAGAATGAACCACCATGTTGAAAAATGAAAATCATGGTGAGGAAAATAAACCTTACCTTCGAACACAACTCATATCGAGTCGAATCTCATCCAAAATAAATCCTAGTCGTCTCGCTTGAGTAGGTTGCTACATTTAGGAAGAAGAAATATAAATGCTCCCGTGGTAACATATGGTACTTTGTATCTTGTTTTTTGAGCTATCGTTTTCATGAGAAGCTGAACTGTAATCCGGCCGGCCGAGTAATAGACAACGATGAGGTGTGGCGCTGATACTGTCGTTCATGTGAGGATCGCTGGAGAGGAGAAAGACAAGGTCGTAAGGACTGGTTAGTTATCGTCCTCTTTTCTCGTTTGATTTGATATTTTTCCACTGTGGTCTTCAAATACGCAAAAATTCAATAGAACCGGGTGATTGAACGAGTTGCAAATTTTGGGGTTCATTTTTTACCAAATGAATTTAGGGCTAGTTTGATTCATAAGATCTGTAAATAATTTGTGTAGAACTGAAATCCTATGGAATTTTTTTCTAAGTATGCCGTTTGATTCATAAGATCAAATCCAATAGGAAAACATCCTATGGTAATTTTGTAACGTAAATCTATTATATACTAAAAGCAAAATGAGGGAGTTAAATAGACACACCACGTTAAGCCACATCAATCTAATTATTTTTGATGGTTAGATCTAAATTCTGCAGATAAGATTAAATGAGAGAAATTTTGTACGTAGTCATAAACAGCCACGACTAACAACCTGCCACGTCAAAAAAATAAAAATTTGGCCGTACCCCATGCAATAACCAGATCGATCAAATAAAAGAAAACATCCAGATTAAAAAAACATATGTACGTAGTCTGGTACTCATAAACCACCACGACTACCCACCTAACACGTAAAAAAAATCTGGCCACGCCCATGCAACAACCAGATCCATAAAGAAAAAAATAGCCAGATCCAGAAAGGTGCCCATGTGCTAGGAAGATCAAAACCTGAAGCACAAAAACCCAAAAACAATAGTCTGTGCATGTGTGTCACTCCAGAGTACGTAAGAGAAGAACACATAGTTAGAAGGCAATAGATAATAAGTGACATTGAGAATCTTTGCCCCGAGTAATTTATGGAGAATTGTTAAATTGAATAAATTTTTGAATGACTCACATATATAGTAACAATCATATATAACAAACACAATAGATACACAAAAAAATGTATAGAGATTAAATGCTATAAATTAAAACGGATCAGAAGAAGATGTACAACCAGTTCACTCGAATCCACCGACTTCATACACAAAAACTCGACCATCGATCTTTTATTGTGACGAGCTTTGACTGTTGCTCTGAAACCTCCTTAAGAGGATGCACGGTGGGGTAAAGTAATTGAAATAACTAGCCAGTGTTACGATTTGTCATAAGCATAACAAACTGATGCTTCTAAAGACGGCGAGTCTAGAATGAAGGTCTGGTGGGGAAGCAAAAGATGTAAGAGAACGTTTTTCCGAGAAGTATAAGGTTATTTCCTTATGATTGCATTAAAGAATTTAAGATTAAATAATTGTGATTATTAAAATATAACATCAGATAAAAAACACACACAAAGTTCTCGACTGAACACTCCGACAAAATATTTGTTATTATGAAGTTGCTTAGAACCTTAGCACACAAGTCGTTCGCAAGGCACGATTAAACATAAGCATATATACATCTATCTATCTACAATAATATTATAAAAGCAAGATACATGGTACAAAATATAAACACCATGTTTGATCCACATCATCTAAATTAATTCCAATATTCAGATGTGGAATTAGTGGCTAGGATTAAATGAAAATTACGTGTAACCATAATAGAGTTTTGACAAGGTATGTGTTAAAGTGGTCCTATTGTCTGTTAGCGTGAGGAGCACATATAAAAACCGATCCGTATTTTTCTCAAGAGAAAAAAATGTTCGGTAGAGTCCATCGTGGAATGGATCGGAAGCCCATTTTTTGTCAATAAAAGAATCCCGATTTTTTTAGAGATAGAAGACCGATTTTGATGGCACGTGAAAGGAATACCTGATCGTTCCCAGTTTAATGTATCATGTGGAGACCTCACTATTTTCCTTCTTTGTTTCTTTGAAATTAAAATTGGAAACGTAAAGGAACAAAGACGTGCCCCTTTGAAAAAAGGTAACTACCTAACCTTGCTAGGACGTGTTATTAAAAGTTTAGTCATGTATTTGTATGCATGATCGAGTATAAAATTTAAAAAGTTAATTATACTAGATAACTATTATAATTTCTTGAAACATTGAGTATGATATAGATATACTCACCAGCACACTATTATCATATACACACACACATACTTACACTACATCGTCCATTGACTACTTGAGTCTAGGAGCTTTGAGATTGACAAAGTTATCACTATTGGCTCACTTTCGGCAGATACATTTTTCGTAGTCATAAACAGCCACGACTAACAACCTGCCACGTCAAAAAAAATAAAAATTTGGCCGTACCCCATGCAAAAACCAGATCGATCAAATGAAAGAAAACAGCCAGATTAAAAAGACATATGTACGTAGTCTGGTACTCATAAACCACCACGACTACCCACCTAACACGTAAAAAAAACCTGGCCACGCCCATGCAACAACCAGATCCATAAATAAAAAAAAGCCAGATCCAGAAAGGTGCCCACGTGCTAGGAAGATCAAAACCTGAAGCACAAAAACCCAAAAACAATAGTCTGTGCATGTTTGTCACTCCAGAGTACGTAAGAGAAGAACACATAGTTAGAAGGCAATAGATAACAAGTGACATTGAGAATCTTTATCCTGAGTAATTTATGGAGAATTGTTAAATTGAATAAATTTTTGAATGACTCACATATATTGTAACAATCATATATAACAAACACAATAGATACACAAAAAAATGTATAGAGATTAAATGCTATAAATTAAAACGAATCAGAAGAAGATGTACAACCAGTTCACTCGAATCCACCGACTTCATACACAAAAACTCAACCATCGATCTTTTATTGTGACGAGCTTTGACTGTTGCTCTGAAACCTCCTTAAGAGGATGCACGGTGGGGTAAAGTAATTGAAATAACTAGCCAATGTTACGATTTGTCATAAGCATAACAAACTGATGCTTCTAAAGACGGCGAGTCTAGAATGAAGGTCTGGTGGGGAAGGAAAAGATGTAAGAGAACGTTTTTCCGAGAAGTATAAGGTTATTTCCTTATGATTGCATTAAAGAATTTAAGTTTAAATAATTGTTATTATTAAAATATAACATCAGATAAAAAACACACACAAAGTTCTCGACTGAACACTCCGACAAAATATTTGGCACGTGACGTACAAGTTATTATGAAGTTGCTTAGAACCTTAGCACACAAGTCGTACGCAAAGCACGATTAAACATAAGCATATATACATCTATCTATCTATAATAATATTATAAAAGCAAGATACATGGTACAAAATATAAACACCATGTTTGATCGGCATCATCTAAATTAATTCCTATATTCAGTTGTGGAATTAGTGGCTAGGATTAAATGAAAATTACATGTAACCATAATAGAGTTTTGACAAGGTATGTGTTAAAGTGTGTCGTAACAGTGGAACATGGGGTTCCCCTAGTACTGCCAAAGTGGGTCCACCCCATGTGGGCCCAAGATGAAGATGGACAAGACCAAGACTCAAGTCAAGCTGGCGGGTTCACCGTCAAGACACGCATGGCCTACGTCGACTAAGGGCTCCGGTCCTGGGGACCTTCCGGGTCCCCGAATCAAGCAAGAAGGCCAGGAAGGACCCGAGAGCCCGAGTTCCCGGCAGGAGGCCAGGCTCCCTCCGGGTACTTCCCCACGTCCTGTGGATAAGCACTCCACCTCACCGCGGAAGACTTGGGAAGCAAGGCGAAGGCAGCGCGGGCGGGAAGCACGTCCCGTGGTGGTGTCAGCTCCTGTCCACCCCAAGGCGGACGCTCCCACCTAACCCAAAGGAGACGCTAGGCTGAGGAGAGGCCACGTCTCCCCTAAACTAGATGAGGAGGGTCCTTCACCCCGAAGGTCCCTCACGCCCCTCACGTGACCCTGTGGCAACCCCTTAGCCTATAAAAGGAGGACCAAGGCACGGAGGAGGGGGAGGTCGAACCAAGGACGAACACAAGCTAGAACCAGAGCAAGACTAGACTAGGGCTGCGAAGGTAGAGAGGAAGGTGATCTCCTCCGGGTCAGGATCTGTCCTTCTTCTACCTCCAGCCAAAACCCTTCCGGGTACCCTGTCCGGGAGGTTCCATTGTAAGCCACACTATGAAGAACCATCAATCCAGACATGCAGGAGTAGGGCTTTTAGCCTCCGGGCGGCCTGAACCTGGGTAGCTCCTTGTGTCCCTTTGGTTGCATGCTTTGATCGTGGAGAGGAGAGCTTGATCTAGACTCCGCCCAAGAAGACGATTCTCAGCCTCCTTCGCGCCCCGTGCCGAACCTAAAAGGGGGTATCCTATACTCCCGGTGTCCGTGCAACGAGACACGACATCTGGCGCGCCAGGTAGGGGGCGCAAGTGCTGGATTCGTCTTCTTCTTCATCAACCTCAAGTTCATCGTCAAGTTCATCGTCAAGTTCATCGTCAAGTTCTGCGTCAAGCTTTCAGTCCGTGTCAAGATCTGTTCCAACGCCCTCACGCCTTCGGAACGGCGCTAGTTTCGGCTCTCGTGAAGAGAGTACCGAATCCGACATCCAAGATGACAAAGAAGAGAAAGGGAAAGGCAGCCTTTGAGTTCCTGCGGTACCCCGGCCTCGGTTTCGTTCTTGACGAGTCCTCGCCGGCACCTGCCGCTAAAGATCGCGCCTTCGGAGTCCACTTCGTCCCTCCAGCCGCTTATGTCAGCTCTCTGGTCAGCAAGGGAAGACCTGAGGAAGGTGCCACGAACATTGATGTCCCTCTTTCCCCATGGACGCATGGAGCGAAGGAGGAACTCTGTTCCGACGCGCCGACCACAGTGCCGCTTCCGGAGGAGGAAAACCTCGACCAAGACACAAAAAGCGAGCCTCGGCAAGAAGATCCTCTCATCTACGTGCCCCAAGAACTCCAGATTCCTCTGCGCAAAGATGGCCAGCCTGGAGTGTGGTGCATGTACCACAGATCTGACCGGCACAGTCTGGAAGATTGCCGACAGTTCAACGACATCCAGATACGCCAGAAGAACGGTGATTGCTATTCATGCGGAGAACCAGGACATATCAGCCGAGATTGCCCTCTCAACAAGAAAGCCAAGAGGAGTGCCACAGCTGGGGTTCCTCAAAAGGGAAGATCTTTCCGGACCTTTGCCAATGCATCCACCCAGACTGAAGAGCTCCCGGAACCTTGCTTACTACCGGCGCCCCCACAGATACAAAGCAGTCAAGGGCAAGCTGCAGCTAGCTGGGATCAAACCTTCATCTGCGGAGACGTGGCCCACGGAGAATGGGATCTCCCGGGTCACATCGTCACAATACAGCCTGGACCAAGTGGACCCCCTCAGAAGTACCGGATTGCTAAGTGGCTAGCATCAGGATCCCGCGAGTAAAGCAGCTTCAGGGTCTCCGGACCGGCACGAGCCAGCCAGATTGCGGATCACCAAACAAGGAACATCCGGGTCCAGGAAACTAAGACAACCGTGGGGTCTCCGGACCGGCGTCTCTGATACGCCAGCAAGTCGCCGGATCACCAGTTGGGTGGTCTCCGGGTAACTCGAGCAAGTAGCACAAATGGTCTCCGGACCGGCGCAAGCCAGCCAGTCATGCCCTTGTCGGCATTGGAGGCTATCTCGGTTGGAAGCCTTGTCCCCGCCAAGAATTGCTGGGCAAGGCAGAATTATGTCTGAAACACGGCATAGAAGACCCGCCTTGGCGGCAGCGCGACAGAACGATTACCGAGGTAGCCAGAAGGAGTCAAAACGCGAGCTAAGTATAAACGTGCTTGCACGGGCTTGTTCCCGGGTACATCAGTTTTATGTGCTTTGGCTAAGGCGAAAGCGGGCGTTCTCCTGGGGCAGCGCCTTCGCGATGACACTGTCAGTTTCCCTCGGGCAGTGGAGTCGTGGGCTGAGGTCCGTGCGGTCAGGAAACGGTGGGTCCTTTGGGGGGTTGCGCCCTGTGTCCGCACTTCAGATCAGTCTGAGTGCCCACGGCTGGTTAGCGCTCACACCTTTGGATCCTTCCCGAGAGCGTAAAGCCCCCACGAGTACGATAAAACTTATATACTTTGGGAAGAAGTTATTTACATTCAAAAGCATGAGTTCATAAGCCAGTTGGCAATATCAGTACAAAAGCATGGTTCACGGCCCCTGGTATTGTCCTTTTCAGGACTTCACAGGTTCACGGGTCATCTTCTCGGGAGAGGTGCTTCAAGATCTCCTCCACCTGGCGGGTCACGTCTGGAGGAAGCGGCGTCCCGGGTTCAGGCGCCTCCAGCTCGGATAGCAAGGAGAGCTGCGGGTGTCGTGGCGAAGCGCTGTGACAAACGGGTCGTCACCTGCCTCACTGCCTGTTCCCCAGCAAGGCGAGTGGCTCTGCTAACCTGCTCCTTGATACCTTTGATGAGCGAGGCCACGTACTTCAAGAACCCGGGATAGCGGGCGAAGGAAGTGGAATGGTCGGCCATGAGGACGGGCGGAGAAGGCACTCCCAAGTTCGTGAACTCCTGCACGATGTCCAAGGACCCGTGGTTCATCTGGAGCAAGACGTTGTGATCATCGCGGCGGTGGTGAGCGAATCGCCGTCGCTCTTTCTCAAGTGCACCCTTCGCTTCCGCCAGCTCTACCTGCACTCCCGTCAGCTGGTTGGATACCTGCTCGTGTTGGTGCCACGCAATCTGAGCTTGGGATTTGGACGCTTCCATCGCCGCACGCCCATCAGCCAGCTCCTTTGTTTCTTTCTTGCGAAGGACAGTCATGCGCGCATCTTTGTCCTTCCAGAAGTCATTGCATCGCCCAGTTCCCGGATCTTTTTTCCATGGCGACGCGGCCAGCCGTGGCCTCTTGCTTAAACTTCTCAGCTGTTTTGAGGGCCTGCTTCTGCGCCTCAATCGTGGCCGTCATCGCCTCAACCCGGGCGGACAAGCTATCTCTTTCGCCCCTGGCTCTCTGGAAATCCGAGAAGGCCTGTTCCCGCCTTTCCCTCTCGCTCTTGAGCTCGCTCTGGAGTTTAGAGACCTGCTTGCCTAGCGACGAGGCGGCTCTGCTTTTGGCTCGAAGGTCATTTTCGACCTCGCTGCGAGCCCAGCTAGCCACGTTCTCCAGGCCTTGTTCGAAGCGGTCCTCGTCCCGCTCCATTCTGATCTGGAGCTCCTCAATGGTGCCAAGGTAGTGGCGCTCTTCATCTTCCAGCTCGGCCTCTCGTCGCTCCAGCTCTTTCTCGCGGCTGGCCACTCGCTGTTCCCAAGCATAGAGCAGCTCTTCGTCCGCCGCCAGCTTCAGTTCACGGGCGCTAAGCTTCCTCCCCAGAGGGAAGCCGCAGCTCGCGAGCCTGCGAGTGCTCCCCCTGTCGGAGACGGGGCACCAGCCGCGCCAGTTCGGCACGGGCAGAGGACAAGAACTCCGAGACATGGAGAATGTCTTGGAGAACCCGGGGCCTTCCTCACTCTCCCGGGTTCAGGGCAGGGGTCAGCGTTCCCGAGGGCGGAGCCCCTGGGGATGTACCCGCCTGCTGCGAGTCCTCGCGGTCCGAGGGTCGCCTGGGGATCCACGTCGCGCCTCTCCCCAGGGCCTTTCGCGCCGACAGCTTCCGCCTCGTCTGCGACGACCGGAGCCACCCCCTGGTCCTTGGGGCGGACTGGGGGCTCGGGGGCTCGGAGTTGCCTCCGTCGGAGGTGCCGGTGGAGCTCGACGCTTCGACGTCCTCGCCTCTCCGGGGTCGTTTGCTTGGCCACTCCGGGGTCGGGCTCCTGTGCAAGAAATGAGAATCAGAAGTCAGGACGGCGGCAGAAGAGAAGCAACACCGCTTCAAAGACAGTTGCCATCAAAACTTACCGGCGGGCTCTCTTCGATCCGGAGAAGCTCCATCTCTTCTGCACCAAGTCGTCAAAGAGGTCCGGCAAGGACAGGCTCTCCTCCCCTACCTCCATGTCTGCAAGGGGAGGAGGGATGCCTCCGACACCTGATCAGACTCCTGCAACGACGGCGAGCTCGGCGGCACAGGCTGCTCTGGGAGTTCGTCACCCGGCGGGTTTGTCGCCGCCCCGGAAGGAGCGCCGGGGCCTCCGCGCCCGCAAGGTACTCCCGGAGGAGTCGCTGTCGTCATCCGAAGTCCCAGGTTCTTCAGGGGAAACGTCCCCGTGGGCAAGGCTTTGCCCCTTGGCTACTCCTTGAGGGCTGCGTGCTTTGGGTGCCGGCGGGGGCTCAATCTTGGTACCCGCCACCCCGTACTCATTGCACTCTGGCATCGAAGATCGGATACCGTCGGCGGCTGGATCTCGAACAGCGGCAAGGTCTCATCCTGGAACTCGAAGGGTACCCATGGCAATATGTAGCCCATGGTCAGAGCCCAGGTGGTCTCTGTCAAGTGGAACCTGGATGGAAGGCTGCCACCACTGAGAGTTCCCAGAGCGGGCGGCTCCGGAACTGCAAAGGGGCAATCCCCCTGCGAAGAAAGTCTGCCAGGATCATGGCGCCTGTCACTCCCCTTGCACGAAGCGCAGCCAGCCTGTTGATGACTGGAACCAGGCTTCCCCTTGAGAGCTTCTCTCCTTCGAGTGTGCCAACGCTCCGCTGGATAATATGGAGTCATCAGATGGGGATTGGTCCCGTCAGCTTCGACAAAATACCAGTTGTGCCTCCATTCTCCAACCGAGGCCTTGGTGAATGTTTCCGGGTACTGGTGCGCCGCATCTCTCCGGAGGCAGAAAGAGACACCGCCAGCGATCCACTTGGACTTCCCCAGGCGTGGAACGAAGAAGTGGCGGAACAAGGCCACCGAGGGCATGACACCCGCAAATGCCTCGCAGGCATAGGCAAAAGTAGCAAGCATCATCACGGCATTGGGGTGCAAGTGCAGCATATGCAATCCGTAAGCCTCCAAGATTGCTGCGAAGAACTCGAGAACGGAGGAAGAAGGCCGACGACGGAGAAATCGTGGAAAGTAATCACCTCCCCTTCTCGTTGAGGACCGCTCCCAGGGCGCACCACCACTCCCTCAGTACCGCGGAAGCTCGCGGCCAGGGATTGGCGGACGCGTTGGATGGCTTCTCTGACGCATACTCACTGGGAGAAAAGAGGGCCTGAGTCACCCTCATCGAGGGCGGCGCTTCGGCCAGGGAAGCCTCCATCGCCATCTTCTCGGCGGCAGATTGCGACATCTTCCTCACTCCCGTCCTATCTCGCTTAGGCGGCATGGGCTGGGGGCAAGAACAAGGAACGGCGGCGGCCAAGGCGGGGGCGGCGATTGGCGAAGTCAGGGAGAAGGAGTCTCCTGGGCGGCGATTTGGGGATTTCGGCGAATCTGGAGAGGTAACGGCTACAGTGGAAGCCAGTCGTGGCTTATAAGGCATCCCACACGTCACGTCGCGGCCCCATTACTCCGACGGACGTGGGGATCGAGGGGGCGTGCCGATTTCTGCGCGTTTCGCCCGTTGGATTCCAGGATAAGCAAGGGGTCCGTATGAATCGCAACGTTCGCCGTGATTCAGTCAACAGGACTGATGGCTACGTGTTGGTGAACCCAAGAGGAAGGTTATGATGTAGACAGCAGAAGTTTTCCCTTGAATAATCTACCCAAGGTTTAATCGGACCAGTAGGACTTGACGATCAATTGGAACGTTGTTGATGTTGACTCCCCCTGGCACTAGGGAGCTTGCACCAACGTGGAATCTGCACAGACACAAACCAGAACTTTGCCCAACACGAAACAGAGAGGTTGTCAATCTCTCCGGTCTTGCAGAAACAAAGAGTTAAACGTATGGTGTGGAAAACAGCAGGAAACACAGCAAGTAACAGGAAATAGATGATTGCAGCAGGTTGTGTAAACAGTATGAGGAAATTGGACCAGGGTCCACAGTTCACTAGTGGTGTCTCTCAGAACAGATGACTAGCATGTTGGGTAAACAAATTACAGCTGGGCAATTGACAAATAGAGAGGGCATAACAATGCAATACATGCCAAGATGTCTACTATGAAATCTAGTTGGGCATTACAACAAAGTACATAGACCGTTATTCCAACCGCATCTATGCCTAAATAATCCACCTTCAAGGCAGCATCCGCATCCTATTCAGTATTAAGTTGCTAACAACAGATTATTGCATGAAGTAAAGTGTGTAATGTAATCAATACAAGTGCCCTTGGACACTGCACCAATGTTTTATCCCTAGTAGCAACAGCACATCTACCATCTTAGACCTTTCTGTCACTGATCCAGATATCTAGAGACTGAACCCACTATCGAGCATAAATACCCCCTCTTGGAGTCACAAGCATCTACTTGGCCAAAGCATCTACTAGCAACGGAGAGCATGCAAGATCAAGAGCACATAGATAAACAACTTGAATAAACATGGTATCAATATTCATCGGATCCTAGCAAACACGACATCTAGCATTACAATAAGATGATCTTGATCATGTTAGGCAGCTCACAAGATCTAAACATGGAGGCACAAGGTAGAGAGACAACCATCTAGCTACTGCTATGGACCCGTAGTCCAGGGGTGGACTACTCACGCATTGATACGTCTCCAACGTATCCATAATTTCTGCTGTTCCATGCTTATATTATACCATTTGCTACATGTTTTATATACACTTCGTATCACTTTTATGCATTTTCTGGGACTAACCTATTAACAAGATGCCACAGTGCCAGTTCCCTGTTTTCTGCTGTTTTTGGTTTCAGAAAGTTACTTCTGGAAATATTCTCGGAATTGCACGAAACAAAAGGCCAGGTCCCTATTTTTCCAGCACGTACACGGAGTCCGAAGGAGAGACGAAGACTCGCCATGAGGTGGCCAAACCACACCCAGGCGCGGGTGGGCCCCCTGCCGCGCCACCTGGTGGTTTGGGCCCCTCGGGGGTCCGCCGACATCGCCCCTTCGCCTATTTATTCCCCGAGACGCGAAAACCCTAAAAAACGAAGCCATATTTCCAGAAGAGTTCCGCAGCGCCGCCGCCATCGACGATAAGTTTCGGGGGACAGAAGTCTCTGTTCTGGCACGCCGCCGGGACGGGGAATTGCCCCCGGAGTCATCTCCATCGACACCACCGCCATCTTCATCGCCGCTGCTGACTCCCATGATGAGGAGGGAGTAGTTCTCCCCCGAGGCTGAGGGCTCTACCGGTAGCTATGTGGTTCATCTCTCTCTCACATGGTGTGATCTTTATGTGATCATGTGTATTGCTAGTATCGCTGAATACATTAATAATGTTTATGCTATTCAAGTGATTTTGTCTAGTTTCTGGAGTCATTGTGACAACACGGTATCAAGGTGACAGTGTGGGTACTTGTGTGACTCTATGAATAATTTAGACATTTATCATGGCTTATTCTTGGGAACTGTGGTGTTTGTTTACTCAGACTTTGAGGAGTGCTTTTGCAGCCCTACACGTAGTACTCTTGTGTTATCAAGAAGGAGAATAATCCCGAGCAGTATTTACTTGTGTTCAGTTGTGCTAATCTAGTTGAATATGTAGATGTTACTCTTTATCTATTATGCACTCTATAGGTTACTTTAATATGAACTCCGGTACTCTCCACGGTGTAAAGGTGACAGTGTGTGCACCGTGTGTGATTCCTTTATGACGTTGTGGCGCTTGTTTACTCCGGCTTGAGGTGTGCTTTTGTAGCCCTACACAATGAATGGTGTTTGTTATCCAACAAGAGAGTGTTTAAGAGTAGCTTTTACCTATTCAGTTGTGAGATCATTGTTGAGAGTGTCCACTAGTGAAAGTAAGATCCTAGGCCTTGTTTCTAAGCATTGAAACACCGTTTACAACAAGTTCTGCTACATGTTTGCTTGCTGCCATCTTTATTTCAGATTGCAGTTACTACTTATAATCATCCATATTACTTGTATTTCACTATCTCTTCGCCGAACTAGTGCACCTATACATCTGACAAGTGTATTGGGTGTGTTGGGGACACAAGAGACTTCTTGTATCTTAATTGCAGGGTTGCTTGAGAGGGATATCTTTGACCTCTACCTCCCTGAGTTCGATAGACCTTGGGTGATTCACTTAAGGGAAACTTGCTGCTGTTCTACAAACCTCTGCTCTTGGAGGCCCAACACTGTCTACAAGAATAGAAGCGTGCGTAGACATCACGCATCACTCCGGAGGCAGGCATGGTGATGTAGAGCCCTCCGGTGATGATCTCCCCTCCGGCAGGGTGCCGGGAAGAGCTTCAGAAATCCTCCGATCTGAGATTGACGATGACGGCCGCGACGGAACTTTTCGTGGAATATGATCGACCGTAATAGGGTTTTCGCGTCGCGGAGAATATATAGGCGAAGAGGCGGCGTCGGTGGCCGAGGGGGCCACCACGCCATAGGGGGCGCGGGCCCACCCTGGTGGGTCTGCTCCGACTCCCCTTTGGACTCCGTGATCTCCTCGTGATATTATTGACGATGTCTTTTGTTTCGTCCAATTCCGAGAATATTTCCTTAATAGATTTTCTGAAACCAAAAACAGCAGAAAACAGGGAATTGGCACTGTGGCATCTTGTTAATAGGTTAGTCCCAGAAAATGCATAAAAATGATATAAAGTGTAACCAAAACATGTAGCAATTGATATAATAACAGCATGGAACATCAAAAATTATAGATACGT
The DNA here is from genome assembly GCA_947311845.1 of Poa pratensis. Taxonomy (NCBI): domain Eukaryota; kingdom Viridiplantae; phylum Streptophyta; class Magnoliopsida; order Poales; family Poaceae; genus Poa; species Poa pratensis. The sequence goes on along the minus strand of CAMZMU010000050.1, from coordinate 39,841,635 downwards.
TTGAAACGTATCAAGCATCCCAAGCTTAGTTCCTGCTCGTCCTCGAGTAGGTAAACGATAAAAACAGATAATTTTTGAAGTGACATGCTACCAACACAATCTTTGATCAAATAACAATGTAATGCACATGATCTGAATGAAGTGATCCAAGCCAATGGTCTATAGTTTGCAAGCAAGTAAATAAAGAGTAAACATAAGTGATCACACAAGTGCAAACTTTCATGAATAATACTATAAAACATTTAGAGATATAATAGCGTAACATAATAGTTAGCTCACAGCAGCAATAATTCTCAACATGAAAGTGTTTGTATCAACACAAAGGAAGATAATAGCTTCAGCATTTGCTTCAACTTTCAACATGTATATCATATAGATAATGTCAATGCAAAGAATATGATCAACCAAACACAAAGTTATGTAAAAACTGTTATACTGGAGTTGACAATGATGTTTGCTTAAGTAGACAGAAAGAAGTGGGAAAACTGACTCAACATAAAAGTAAAAGAATGGCCCTTCGCAGAGAGAAGCAGGGATTAACATCATGTGCTAGAGCTGTAGTTCCCGAAGGCATATAGAGAGCATAAAATATTGTTTTGTAAGGTAATGGTGTATACAGGTGTCAACAAATCAAATAGCAGGTACTTGTCATCTTCCATGGCTAACTAACTTTTAGAGCGGTTCCGAGAGTTTTTAGGACTGCACTTGTAACAAGCACTTATTGGTGACACTCCTCCCAACCATTTACTTTCCACAAACCATGGCTAACCGAATCCTCGGGTGCCCACCAACATTCACCATGGAGGAGTGTCTATTTATTTATTTATTTATTTATAGGGTGGACTAACCAGCTCTTTAATGCAAAATAAAAGGTGGAGAAGCAGATGAAGCTGCCAATCCTTGTAAATTAATTAGCATGGAAGATGACAAATCTCACTACTACGTCCTTATGAGCTTTTCAAGTAGTGACACAAAAAGGGATAATTGTTTTGAGTAGTTAGTAGATAGCACATGAAGAAATTTACTTGGAATGGTGAAAACACCACATAATAGGTAGGTATGGTGGACACAGGTGGCATGGATTTGGCTCAAGGTTTGGATGTACAAGAAGCATTCCCTCTTAGTACAGAGTTTAGGCTAGCAAAGTTATTATAAGCAAACATCATTATCAACTGGAATAGCAAGAGTGTACATAAAACACAAGGTTTGACGAACCATAGACTCCCACTGTCTTCCTTGTTAACACATAGCCTTCATCCAAAAATTATCTAGACTACTATGGACTTCCAATTATGCAACAAATTATTATAGCAGAAAATCCTTATAGTAGTTCTTCATTAATAGCCATTACTTACATGATGCACAAGCTTAAACATTAATTACTTGACAGCTCAAAACAATTGGCAAGCATCAAATTACTCAAGACAACGATCTAAAAAGATTCATGTAAGCATTTTATACCACTACCACATGCATAGCATTTTTCTGGTCCAACCAAACATCAATCAACTTATTTGACAACTCTCCAAACAGATATAAGTGAAGCAAGAGAGTACTTTCTTCAAAGAAACTGATAACTCTAACAAGAGATACATGAAAAACTGAGAGCTAACAGCAATAACAGCAGCTAGACAGGAATACTCAAGAAGTATAAGTGAAGCACAAGAGTATTCTAATGAAAAAGTGGAGCGTGTCTCTCTCCCAAACATGAATACTAGGATCCAACAAGTATAGCACAGCAAACAAAACAAAACAAACTGAAAACAAAAACACACTGACGCTCCAAGGAAGAGTACACTAGTATGAAGCAATAAAAATATAGCACCATTAGAGATGACCTGATAATTTGTAGATGAAGAAGGGATGCCTTGGGCATCCCCAAGTTTAGATGCTTGAGTCTTCTTGAAATATGCTGGGGAGGTAAGCCTCCCAAGCTTAAGCTCTTCACTCTTCTTGATCATGTAATATCATTCTCCTCTATCAACACTTGAAAACTTCCTTCACACCAAAACTTAACAACTTTTCTCATTAGCAGGTTAGTGCACTAAAAGATAATACTTCAAAGTTCTAGCAAAGACAAAACTCACAAGCCAACTATTTTAAACATTAGCCACTGTTACTAGCTCAAGTGGGCACTTTTACACGAAAAGAAACCACTTAAAAACTTGTAAAAGAGAGAATGCAAAATAAAAGACAGAATCTGTCAAAACAGAACAGTCTGTAATGACGAATTTTTTCGAGGCACTTACGATGCTCAGATGAAAAACCTTTGAAATAATGAAAGTTGCGTAACATCATCAGGAACATGCACAAAAAGTTTCAGCATTTTTCGATTTTTTCTGATTTTCTACTGAATTAAACGGTGACGAACAGCAATCTGTCCCAATGCAGTCCCGAAAATAAAAACCAACTTTGCATTAGTAACTCTCCTTGGCACAACAAAACAGCAAATAAAAGATACAAAGGAGTTGCTACAGAGGTAAACAAGCATCCTTGACTCAAGAAAACAAAAATAAAACAGCAAATAAAAACATGGGTTATCTCCCAGAAGTGCTTTTCTTTAATGCCTTTGAGCTAGGCATGAAGAGATGCATCAAGTATTGTCAAGACCAGAAACATCAAGGTTCCCAAAAGCTTCAGATAAATCATAATTCACAACAAGAGGGGTTTTCATTTTAGCTAGTTCTTGAGAAGAAAACTTGAGAGACCCACTGCAAGCTTTATTAGTAAATTCATAAAATCCATTAAGATCTTCCAAGGATTTATCAAATTTTTCAGTGTTCTCAAGTAGTTTTTCAAGCTTAACATCAATACTTGGAAGATTCTCTACAACCTCAAGCTTTTTCATAACATCCTCAAGAGAGGCTTCAATTTTAATTTCATTAACAGGTGGTATTCCTACTAGACTTTCAAGGATGTAGCTAGCCTCTAGAGCAGGTGTTCCTAGGAAGTTACCCCCTGTCAAAGTGTCCAAAACATATCTATACCAATTGGTAATGCCAACATAAAAGTTCCTAAGAAGGATTGTAGTGGAATGTTTTTTTAGCACACCTATGATGAGCATTACTAATTCTGTACCAAGCATCTTTTAAACTTTCTCCCCCTTGTTGCTTAAAAGTTCGAACCTCAACCTCAGGAGATGAAACAAAATAAGAAGAACCAGACATGATGAGCAAACCGAAATAAACTAGATGCAGGAATTTAATTTTTTTGGGTTTTTGATTTTTAACAGCAAGCAAAACAAAACTAAAACAAGACAAAAAACAAAGTAAAGAGATTGGAACTGAGAGACTCCCCTTTCCAATGGCCTCCAAGTCCCCGGCAACGGCGCCAGAAAACAGCTTGATGGCTACGTGTTGGTGAACCCCAAGAGGAAGGTTATGATGTAGACAGCAGAAGTTTTCCCTTAAATAATCTACCCAAGGTTTAATCGGACCAGTAGGACTTGACGATCAATTGGAAGGTTGTTGATGTTGACTCCCCCTGGCGCTAGGGAGCTTGCACCAACGTGGAATCTGCACAGACACAAACCAGAACTTTGCCCAACACGAAACAGAGAGGTTGTCAATCTCTCCGGTCTTGCAGAAACAAAGAGTTAAACGTATGGTGTGGAAAACAGCAGGAAACACAGCAAGTAACAGGAAACAGATGATTGCAGCAGGTTGTGTAAACAGTATGAGGAAATTGGACCAGGGTCCACAGTTCACTAGTGGTGTCTCTCAGAACAGATAACTAGCATGTTGGGTAAACAAATTACAGCTGGGCAATTGACAAATAGAGAGGGCATAACAATGCAATACATGCCAAGATGTCTATTATGAAATCTAGTTGGGCATTACAACAAAGTACATAGACCGTTATTCCAACCGCATCTATGCCTAAATAATCCACCTTCAAGACAGCATCCGCATCATATTCAGTATTAAGTTGCTAACAACAGATTATTGCATGAAGTAAAGTGTGTAATGTAATCAATACAAGTGCCCTTGGACACTGCACCAATGTTTTATCCCTAGTAGCAACAACACATGTACCATCTTAGACCTTTCTGTCACTGATCCAGATATCTAGAGACTGAACCCACTATCGAGCATAAATACCCCCTCTTGGAGTCACAAGCATCTACTTGGCCAAAGCATCTACTAGCAACGGAGAGCATGCAAGATCAAGAGCACATAGATAAACAACTTGAATAAACATGGTATCAATATTCATCGGATCCCAGCAAACACAACATCTAGCATTACAATAAGATGATCTTGATCATGTTAGGCAGCTCACAAGATCTAAACATGGAGGCACAAGTTAGAGAGACAACCATCTAGCTACTGCTATGGACCCGTAGTCCAGGGGTGGACTACTCACGCATCACTCCAGAGGCAGGCATGGTGATGTAGAGCCCTCCGGTGATGATATCCCCTCCGGCAGGGTGCCGGGAAGAGCTTCAGAACTCCTCCGATCTGAGATTGACGATGACGGCCACGACGGAACTTTTCGTGGAATATGATCGACCGTAATAGGGTTTTCGCGTCGCGGAGAATATATAGGCGAAGAGGCGGCGTCGGTGGCCGAGGGGGGCCACCACGCCATAGGGGGGCGCGGGCCCACCCTGGTGGGTCTGCTCCGACTCCCCTTTGAACTCCGTGATCTCCTCGTGATATTATTGACGATGTCTTTTGTTTCGTCCAATTCCGAGAATATTTCCTTAATAGATTTTCGGAAACCAAAAACAGCAGAAAACAGGGAACTGGCACTGTGGCATCTTGTTAATAGGTTAGTCCCAGAAAATGCATAAAAATGATATAAAGTGTAACCAAAACATGTAGCAATTGATATAATAACAGCATGGAACATCAAAAATTATAGATACGTTTGAAACGTATCAAGGACCCGGGGGCTCGTCTCTACCTCGCCTCGGCGGGTCCCCAGCAGAGCAAGGAAGACCAGGTGCCCGGGACCCACTTTGACCTATCTTTAGGCCATGGCCCCGGCAGCTGGAGGAAGAGCCGCCGGGACCATGCCCGGGGGCTACTGTCGCAACAGTGGAACATGGGGTTCCCCTAGCACTGCCAAAGTGGGTCCACCCCATGTGGGCCCAAGATGAAGATGGACAAGACCAAGACTCAAGTCAAGCTGGCGGGTTCACCGTCAAGACACGCATGGCCTACGTCGACTAAGGGCTCTGGTCCTGAGGACCTTCCGGGTCCCCGAATCAAGCAAGAATGCCAGGAAGGACCCGAGAGCCCGAGTTCCCGGCAGGAGGCCAGGCTCCCTCACGGGTACTTCCCCACGTCCCTGTGGATAAGCACTCCACCTCATCGCGGAAGACTTGGGAAGCAAGGCGAAGGCAGCGCGGGCGGGAAGCACGTCCCGTGGTGGTGTCAGCTCCTGTCCACCCCCAAGGCGGACGCTCCCACCTAACCCAAAGGAGACGCTAGGCTGAGGAGAGGCCACGTCTCCCCCTAAACTAGATGAGGAGGGTCCTTCACCCCGAAGGTCCCTCACGCCCCTCACGTGACCCTGTGGCAACCCCTTAGCCTATAAAAGGAGGACCAAGACACGGAGGAGGGGGAGGTCGAACCAAGGACGAACACAAGCTAGAACCAGAGCAAGACTAGACTAGGGCTGCGAAGGTAGAGAGGAAGGTGATCTCCTCTGGGTCAGGATCTGTCCTTCTTCTACCTCCAGCCAAAACCCTTCCGGGTACCCTGTCCGGGAGGTTCCATTGTAAGCCACACTATGAAGAACCCATCAATACAGACATGCAGGAGTAGGGCTTTTAGCCTCCGGGCGGCCTGAACCTGGGTAGCTCCTTGTGTCCCTTTGGTTGCATGCTTTGATCGTGGAGAGGAGAGCTTGATCTAGACTCCGCCCAAGAAGACGATTCTTAGCCTCCTTCGCGCCCCGTGCCGAATCTAAAAGGGGGTATCCTATACTCCCGGTGTCCGTGCAACGAGACACGACAAAGTGGTCCTATTGTATGTTAGCGTGAGGAGTACATATAAAAACCGATCCGTATTTTTCTCAAGAGAAAAAAATGTTCGGTAGAGTCCATCGTGGAATGGATCGGAAGCCCATTTTTTGTCAATAAATGAATCCCGATTTTTTAGAGATAGAAGACCGATTTTGATGGCACGTGAAAGGAATACCTGATCGGTCCCAGTTTAATATATCATTTGGAGACCTCACTATTTTCCTTCTTTGTTTCTTTGAAATTAAAATTGGACCCGTAAAGGAACAAAGACGTGCCCCTTTGAAAAAAGGTAACTACCTAACCTTGCTAGGACGTGTTGTTAAAAGCTTAGTCATGTATATGTATGCATGATCGAGTATAAAATTTAAAAAGTTAATTATACTAGATAACTACTATAATTTCTTGAAACATTGAGTATGATATAGATATACTCACCAGCACACTATTATCATATACACACACACATAATTACACTACATCGTCCATTGACTACTTGAGTCGAGGAGCTTTGAGATTGACAAAGTTATCACTATTGGCTCACTTTCGGCAGATACATTTTTCGTAGTCATAAGCAGCCACGACTAACAACCTGCCACGTCAAAAAAAAAAAAAAAAAATTGGCCGTACCCCATGCAATAACCAGATCGATCAAATAAAAGAAAACAGCCAGATTAAAAAGACATATGTACGTAGTCTGGTACTCATAAACCACCACGACTACCCACCTAACACGTAAAAAAAATCTGGCCACGCCCATGCAACAACCAGATCCATAAAGAAAAAAAAATAGCCAGATCCAGAAAGGTGCCCATGTGCTAGGAAGATCAAAACCTGAAGCACAAAAACCCAAAAACAATAGTGTGTGCATGTTTGTCACTCCAGAGTACGTAAGAGAAGAACGCATAGTTAGAAGGCAATAGATAACAAGTGACATTGAGAATCTTTGCCCCGAGTAATTTATGGAGAATTGTTAAATTGAATAAATTTTTGAATGAATCACATATATAGTAACAATCATATATAACAAACACAATAGATACACAAAAAAATGTATAGAGATTAAATGCTATAAATTAAAACGGATCAGAAGAAGATGTACAACCAGTTCACTCGAATCCACCGACTTCATACACAAAAATTCGACCATCGATCTTTTATTGTGACGAGCTTTGACTGTTGCTCTGAAACCTCCTTAAGAGGATGCACGGTGGGGTAAAGTAATTGAAATAACTAGCCAGTGTTACCATTTGTCATAAGCATAACAAACTGATGTTTCTAAAGACGGCGAGTCTGCAAACGGAGCTTGGCTCTGATGGTTGGGTTCCCTGTGGTGGAACCAGCCCACCCAGGTTCAAGTCCTAGACTTGGCATGGGCGTTTGCATTTACCTGGATTTATTCCAGGATTATCCGGCGCTACTCTTTCAGTGGTAGGTGACGTGCCCGTCAACAGCGAGGCGCCTGTGGTGACTTCGTCAACCTCAAGATCTGCCGGCTCAGTCCTTCAGAGGTGCTCATAGGGGTAGGGTGTGCGTGCGTTCATAGGGGTGAGTGTATGTGCGTATTTGTGAGCGTCTGTGTTGTACTGTGTTCTCAAAAAAAAAAAAACGGCGAGTCTAGAATGAAGGTCTGGTGGGGAAGGAAAAGATGTAAGAGAACGTTTTTCCGAGAAGTATAAGGTTATTTCCTTATGATTGCATTAAATAATTTAAGTTTAAATAATTGTTATTATTAAAATATAACATCAGATAAAAAACACACACAAAGTTCTCGACTGAACACTCCGACAAAATATTTGGCACGTGACGTACAAGTTATTATGAAGTTGCTTAGAACCTTAGCACACAAGTCGTACGCAAAGCACGATTAAACATAAGCATATATACATCTATCTATCTATAATAATATTATAAAAGCAAGATACATGGTACAAAATATAAACACCATGTTTGATCCACGTCATCTAAATTAATTCCTATATTCAGATGTGGAATTAGTGGCTTGGATTAAATGAAAATTACGTGTAACCATAATAGAGTTTTGACAAGGTATGTGTTAAAGTGATCCTATTGTATGTTAGCGTGAGGAGCACATATAAAAACCGATCCGTATTTTCTCAAGAGAAAAAATGTTCGGTAGAGTCCATCGTGGAATGGATCGGAAGCCCATTTTTTGTCAATAAAAGAATCCCCTTTTTTTAGAGATAGAATACTGATTTTGATGGCACGTGAAAGGAATACCTGATCGTTCCCTGTTTAATGTATCATGTGGAGACCTCACTATTTTCCTTCTTTGTTTTTTTGAAATTAAAATTGGACCCGTAAAGGAACAAAGACGTGCCCCTTTGAAAAAAGGTAACTACCTAACCTTGCTAGGACGTGTTGTTAAAAGTTTAGTCATGTATATGTATGCATGATCGAGTATAAAATTTAAAAAGTTAATTATACTATATAACTACTATAATTTCTTGAAACATTGAGTATGATATAGATATACTCACCAGCACACTATTATCATATACACACACATACTTACACTACATCGTCCATTGACTACTTGAGTCGAGGAGCTTTGAGATTGACAAAGTTATCACTATTGGCTCACTTTTGGCGGATACATTTTTAAAAAAACTAAAACTGTGAGGCAACAGCCCCACAGCATTTTATTACTCACCCAAACTTTTGTACAGAGAAAAGAAAGACCTACCTGTACAACTACTAAAGTCATAAAAAATTACACGAGGCTGCCTATCCAGGCTAATAGGGCAGAGCGATGCTTTTTCTTTATCCCATGCTCTAGCATGGACATATCATGGATAAAATTTCTTCTCCATCCAGCAAACGAAGGTCTCCGTGCCTCGATTTTTTTTTCCATTCCTCTGCTTCCAAATGTGCCAACGAACCACAATCACTACCTCCATGAAGAAAGGCTTAGCAAAACACTTGCGGGCATGAGAGATAGCAGTCTGCATATCCAATGTATTTGGCCATTCAATCTGTAAATAATTCCACACCCTCTGGCTGAAATTGCATTGAAAAAAATCAGTCTGTCTTCATAGGTTCTCGTGGGACAGAGCACACAATGAAACTCCTCAGTGACCTTCCAGTTTAGTCGCTTTAACAGGTCCCTTGTGTTCAGTCTATCATTCAGCAATAACCATGCAAAAAACTTCAGTTTCAACACACAACAGGATTTCCAGATCCATTTGAACACACCAATGACGGAGATACTTGCAAAAAGCTGTTGGTAATAAGCTGAGGATGTATATTTCGGCCCCACACATATGTCCAACAGTCCTGATCTTGAGAAAGAGGGTTTTGTATCATCAAACTCTGAAGCTGCTGCAGCTCCTGGAAAGCCAGAGTTGACAGAGGCAAATGAAACAAGCTTGTCATCTGCTGCTGGCTGTAAACCTCAGCTGCCGAGATTTGCAAATCCAAAGCATATGAGTAAATTCTGGGGAATCTAGCTAACAAAGGCTGTATAGAACCATTTTAGTTATAACATATGACGCAAAGCCTTGGGTTTGATCAATATAATAGAAGGAAAAGACATGATAACCATTGACTCCATGGACTGTCCATAGGAAAACAACAAGATTTAGATGAACCCAATATGTTTTTATTTCGTACGATATCAAAGGATTATGTAATGTCAATGGTGAACAGAGCTCGGCGGAGAATGAAATAATTATTATTTTTGTGAAAAGAAAATCCAGAGATTAGGTTCGAGGCTAAGGGAATTCAGAAGTTAAAGAGGGGCTATCTTATAATGCATCGTCACACTTCTAACTAATTATATCAAAAAAGGAAGTCTACTTAAAAAGCAATTTATGGATAACACACACAATATGGTAGAGAAAATTAGGCATCCAAGATGGTGCATGTAACTATGTGCCATCTAAGTACATGTAATCATTGTTGCCATGAAAAAAAAACGTGTCAGTGAGAGAGTACAATGATGAGTGGGGGATGGAGAAAAGAGAGTAAAACATGTGCTGAAATAGCACTATTTACGGTTAAAAGTAACAAAACATGTAGAATATTTGGCACGGTTTTTGTTGTGAATATGTCAAAATACCTACACTCTCCTATAGAATAAAAGATTTCCCACATGTGATATTTTATCTACCATAATATTTATGACAATTATAGAATTCAGTGATTTGGATCTCCATTTTGAGTAACTATGAACCAAAATTGTTCATGAACATATTCAGTAGACTTAAGACAATGCCCTCGCATTTGCGAGGGCCACCTTGTTAGTTTTGTAGAAAAATAACATGATGTACAACTTCATGAAAACAATTCTTCATCACAATCAAAGGAACTTGATCTTTCCATACGATTCAATTAGCCATGTCAACATGTCCTTATCAGCTTCTTGCATTAAGAAATATCTTGAATGAGTTCACAGCCATAACAGGACTTAAAGTAAATTTCAGTAAATCCTCTCTGGCCCCAATCAATATCACTACTATGAGATGCAATGAATTAGCAACCATTCTAGGCTGCAAACTAGAGACTCTGCCTTTCACATACTTAGGCTTGCCCATGGGTACCACCAAGCCAAGAATTGAGCATCTCATTTATATGACTGGAAGGATTGACAGAAGATTATCTGGAATAGCTACTATGTTATCATATGATGGCAGACTCACTATTTTGAAATCTATCATCACTGCTATGCCTATCTCACCCATGAGTACCATTAAGCTACCACTTGGTTTTGTTGATCATGTGGAATGCTCTGGTAGAGGTTTTCTATGGAGAGGAAAGGACATCAACAAGAGAGGTCAATGCCTGTTTAAATGGGAAAAAGTGTGTGATTGCCCAAAAAAAGGATGGTGGTTTAGGGGTCATTAATCTCCAAATTCAGAACTATGCTCTCCTCATGAAGTTCCTGCACAAATTCATGAATTAATAGAGCAGACATACCATGGGTTAAATTAATTTGGGAAGCACATTATCCTAAATGCGAAAACTCCACAGGTTGAAGCTGTTGTTGGCTCATTTTAGTGGAAGGACTGTATGTCACTACGGATGGCAATGGGTACCCGCAAACCCGATACCCGACGGTACCCGCCTTAAATGGGGAGGGTATGGTATAGAAAAAAACCCACGGGGTAGTTAGCAGGAAAATTCCATACCCATCGGGTATAGCGGGTGCGGGTATGGGGGTGCCAAATCCATACCCGCCAACCCGCAAACCCGACAAGAATTCGTGGACCCCACGTGTCATCCTCACACCCTCACCTAATCTACTACCCACGCACGCAGCACACACAGAAAACACCACACCACCACGCGTCCACGCACGCACCACAGGCCACAGGCCACAGCCCACACCACACACACACCAGCGCCAGGGGAGATGGCCAGAGCCCCAGATCGACTCGATTCGCGGGTAACCCGTCGGGTCACCCGAACCCGGCGGGTTCGCGGGTATGGTAGAGATCTTGACCCGCCGGCGGGTATGGGGCGGGTGGCGGTGCGGGTGGAGGGGCCGGTGCGGGTATGGGGGTGCCAAACCCGGCCCCGAACCCGGCGGGTGCCATCCGTATATGTCACCGTGGAACACTTTTGCAGAACTAGTGATGGGAGATCTGTGAGGCTTTGGAAAGATAAGTGGCGTGATGAGACCCTTCATGTATCTATGCCACACTTATTCTCCTTTTCGAAATTTCAGGACATCTCGATTAAGAAGTTTAATGAGGATGATCAGCAAAATATTCTGAATCATTTCCATCTGCCTTTGTCTATGATCAGTAAAGTGAGGATTTGCCCACAATCCTTGATATTGGAAACCCTGAAGCAATTATCCCTGAAGAGTCAGATGTATGGGAGATGCAGAAGAAAGCTAAATTTTTGGTTAAGAGAGTTTATGCCCACCTTACTAGTTCTGAAGAGGCCCCGTCACCTTTCTCATGGATATGGAAATCATGTACCACCGATTCTCGCCGGGGCTCCTTCTACTCGGTTCTACCGACCTCGCGGCATGGGCCTCGGTGAGACGACGACGATAATTGCAAGATCATGGTGACGCGCGCTTGTGGGTGGCAAGATTGGTGGAATTATACGGAGCGTTCGGGTGTGTGATTTTTTTGAGGTCAGGAGAAATCCCTCAGCACTGACGCGGTGGCGCCCACGAGTGTCGCCATCCTTCCTAAAGGGCGTCGGGTACCTCTTTCCCATCCCAGTGTACCGGGGGAAACCTAGGACACGCACCGAGGGAAAACCCTAGAACTGTCGGGCAGCAACATCGTCATTGTTGCTCCTTTCTGAAATTGCATGTGCCCTCATGTGTGGTTTTGGTAATTAATGACAATCTCTATGGACTAATGGTTGAATTGAGCTATCCTTGTAGAGCTTGTCCATTGGCAATGCTTGAACACCATGTGTTGGTATCAAGATTGAAAGAAGAAGATAAAGTGTGACCAAGGTTCTACTCAAGGGTTTATATGAAGAATGGTCATCTAGGGTTGAGCTTATTGCAAGCATGGCTTGGAAAAGAAGATTGAGTGAACATTCATGTTTATCTCCAAGCCATCATTTATATCAAGAGAGAAGATGAAGTGCAAGTGGATTCATGAAGACGGAGCTTATCCAGGCTCTCCCATCATGGAGTATGGGGGAGTATTTGGAGAAGTCTTCATCAAGCATGTGCTAGCAAGCACAATCAAGAAAGGTGTTCCAACTTGAGGGAGTCAGATCGTCATCATCTAACTCAAGTGGAATGCTCAAGCAAAGGTATGATCTTGATAGGGTTTCAATTTTTACAGGTCTCATGGTGTTAGTGGAAGACCGGGTTATAGGATAGACGGCGTAGTATCAAGAGGGGCTCTCAAGTGAGTAACTTGATCGCATCTTTGTGGAGAGCTCAAACTTTGCATACTTGGCATATCATCTTTCTTGGTTATTATTTGGGCTTTTATCCATGTGAGAATTTAGAGCTTGTGTTCATCTCCATACCAAGCTTAAGTTCATCAAAAACAGATTTCATATGCATATCTTGTTGTGTTTTTTATGTTGGAGGTTTTATCGGTTTGTCTTTTCTAGAGAGTCAAACTCTCTTCTTGTGACTTCCTCCTCACATGATGGACTATGATGTTTTTTTGCATAATCTTGAAGAGCTCTTCGTTGCGATTCCAACGAGCCCAAGATCATCGAAAACGCAGTCCAGATGAAAAAGATGTTGCAGTTTTCATTTGTTGTTTGTCAGTTTTTCAGCAAAACCGGATATTTTGGGTCAACTTCAGACCGGAATATCCGACCCCCCAGGAAAAATCGCTGAGCTCGATTTTGCGTCGCTTTTCGGCGGCTCTCTTATTGGGCCGGATTTTTGCCGGAAATTTGCTCTAGGGCCAGAATATTCCGGGAAACCGGATTTTCCGTGTCATCACTTGGGCTGGAATATCCGGCCTCCCTGTTTCCAACGGCTATATTTGGGAGGGGCTATAAATACCCCTCCCCTTCTTCAACCTTGTGGCTGCACGTTTCTCTCTCTCTCTCTCTCTCTCTCCACCATTGTTGACCTTGCAAAGCTTGCCCCTCTCTCAGTTCCTCCCATGATTCTTGCATATCTTTGATGGAAAATTGAGAGGAGATCTAGATCTATATTTCCACCAATCCATCTCTCCTCTAAGTGAGGGGAACCCTTTGGATCTAGATCTTGGAGTTCCATTTGATGAATTCTTCTTTGTTCTTTCTCTCTTCTCCCCCCATAAGCATTAGTTGCTTCCATAAGCATTAGTTGCTTTTGGTGGGATTTGAGAGTGAAGGATTTGAGCACTTGTGCTCTTGCCATTGCATTTGGTGCATCGGTTTGCTCTCTACATGAGGATTCGTGGAAGTGAAAGTTGTGAGCTTGTTACTCTTGGGTCTTTGGACCCTAGACGTCATTGTGGTGGTTGTGACCTCTTCTGGTCATTCGGGAGCCCCCAATTCAGTTGTGGGTGTGTGCCCCGGTTTGATGTTGTAAATGCTCCGGATTCCTCCTCGAAGGATTCCGATAGTGGAAGGTGAACCAAGCCTTGGCAAGATTCATCGGAGAATATGGTCGGCCAGTTGTGGCGCTTGATCTTTGAAAGCTCACACTCCTCCAACGAGACGTATTCACCTAAAAAGGAGGAACTCGGGAATACATCATCGTCTCCGCAAGCCTCGGTTATTTTCTATACCCGAGCTCTTTACTTATGCAATTTACATTGTGATAACCTTCGTGCTTGAAGTCCAAATATTGTTATCAACTTGTTGTTTGTCTTGCTTAGCATAAGTTGTTGGTGTTCATAGGTGAGCCTAGTTTACTTAGGTTTTTGGCTTGTTAATTTAAACACCTAGTTTTATTCCGCAATTATCAAGGCTAAACCGGAAAAGTTTTAATTCGTCTATTCACCCCTCTAGGTGACATCCTTATCCTTTCACCTTCTTGGAGGTGTTGTTTCGTACGAGGCGTTTTAGAGTGCTAGGAGCATGGTGGAAATTCTCCGGAGGGCACGGCGGCTGCGAGTCATTCTCTTTTTCGTTGAACCACCGATTTCGGCTTTGTTTTCTCTTCGTTGTTCTTTTTTGTTTCTTTTGGGTATGTTTTGTGCTGTTTACGCTAGCAGTGGCCTTACAGCTCTATCGGTTGGTTGATATATTAATATAGCGGGGCGAAAACGAACATGATGTTATGATTTACGGTGCAGATGAAATTTTTGTGCAAAATGCATTTTAACGCATTTCAATATGTTAAAAAATTTCAAACAAAAATTTTGAGTGTTCATATGAAAAATGTCTATCTGTACAAAAAAGTTTCGCATCGAAAAAACATTTTGTGTGACCCATATAAAAAGAGAAAAAAATGTTACGTGCAGAGTCATTTTTGAACACCGGGGATTTGTCTTTTTACACCGACCGCACAAAATGTTTTTTCATCCCATTTTTTTTTGTTCAAACACAGAATGTTCATATGTACACCCGAAATTTTTGTTTGAAATTTTTTTACATTTTAAAATTTGTTTTTTGGGTAGTGGGTGTTGAGAGGCGTAGAGGGGTAAATGAAGAGAGGCGTTGTAAGTTGTAACCATGGATTAAATGAATGAACTCCGAATTGTCGTCTCTCTCGTCTGGTTCTCGTATCTTTTTTACTAAATGGCGCTTAATCGGACATTAAGCTAAATATAGCCGTTTGCAAAACTTTCACACGGATATAGCCCTCGGCCTAAAAGTCATATGCTAAGGCGTTATAAAAAAGTTAGAGGCTCTGAAAATGTCAGAAAACACCATATAGGTTGGCGTATCCGAAGGCTGAAAAACGCAAAAAATTCTAAGTCATTTAAGTAAAGCCAAATGATATGGCTTTTCATTTAGGTAAAGCCAAATGATATGGCTTTTCTTGACTACAGATGATCTGAGAATCTCAGATTACGCCAACTGATATGACGTCTGTACGCGAGAAAAGCCATATCAAACGGTTTTAGCAAAATGACTTAGATTTTTTCGTGTTTCTCAGCCTCCGGATACGCCAACCCGTATGGCGTTTTCTGACATTTTCAAAACCTCAACTTTTTCATAACGCCTTAGCATATGACTTTTTAGAAAAGGGCCATATCCGCGTGAAAGTTTTGCGAAGGGTCATACTTAGCTTAATGTCTGATTAAGCGTCATTTGGTAAAAAAGATACCTGCCTCTCACCCGGTTTGTCTTCTCCTCACCCTCTCACAGTCTCACGTCGTTCCTCAAATCCGCTACAACAACAGAAACCAAATCCTGCCCAGAGCCCGTGGAGTCACACGCACTGCCATGGCGTCACCTAGTGGCGGCAGCCGCTCTCCCCCAAGTCCCGGAGTTCCTGGCGGGTTCCGGCGGCCGGCCGTTGCCGGCGGTGGGGTTCGGCACGGCGTCGTACCCGTTCGTGGCCGAGGACGTCAAGAACGCCGTGCTCGCCGCGCTTGAGCTGGGCTACCGCCACATCGACACCGCCTCGATCTACGGCTCCGAGAGGCTCGTCGGCGAGGCCGTGGCCGAGGCGGCGCGGCGCGGGGTCATAGCGTCCCGCGGCGAGGTGTCCATGACAACCAAGCTGTGGTGCACGCAGTGCGACCCGGATCTCGTGCTCCCGTCCCTCAAGGAAAGCTTGCAGTTAAGATCTTGGATTCATTCCTTGAACTGTACCTGAATTGTCTGACTCACTTAGAATTACACATCTAACATCACTTAGCATAAACTTGCAGTGTTGACAATGTGCAATTTTTAGTAAAAGGTAACCACAGTTTCTAGTTTGTAAGTTATATGTAAGCGAGATTGAAATGAGGATGGTTGGTGGATCCAAATGGTTAGAAGTGTCATGTAGCTTCAAGAAAAAACTGTAGCAACTTATAATAGCCAATCCAAAATATCTGGTTCTTTTGGCATGACAGTTCGGGCCGAGGGCCGAGGGCCGAGAGTGGTACGCAAAACTGTAGTTTTTATTTTGTATCGAGAACTGCTGGCTCTAATGCAGCCTCTTGCTCTTAGTTCGTTTTTAGCTCTTTCCTGTAAGTTGATGAACTATGTATGGTTTCGTTTCTTGAAATGGAACCGGGGAGGAGCTCCCTGTGAATCGAAAAAATATCTGGTTCTTTGGAGCCGTTGTCATTTCGGTCAAATACTTGAACTAAGAACTCGCACACAATCCTCACCACATTTCCTCTTTTCCTTTCTCTCTCTTCACCTCTCCCGTTGAGAGTCCACCGCCGCGCTCCGGCTCCTTTCCTCCCAGATCCGGCGGCGTTGCCGGCCGGAGATGGACGGGGAGGGGAGGCCGGACTCCTCTGTATAGAAGTAGTGGTAGGTTTAGGTTTTGGTTGTGTCTTTGTTTAGGGTTTGCCTCCGTGGCGTATGGCGATATGCTGTCGAGGACGAGTTCGTCGACACGCCCGAGCCGTGTTCGTCGGACGGCGGCTGTTCTTTCCCTTCTGGCGGAGCTCCAGAGGTCGGAGCCGCATACAGATTGGGGAGACTCCAAGTTCTCTCTCCCTCATAAGCTCGAAGGCGGCTCTCTGGATCTGGAGGGCAGCGTTGGCTGCTTTGCTGCGGGGGCGAAGCAGATGCTTCTTCCTCCTCTGTCCGGCCATGGTGGCAGGAGGGGAAGGTATTGTTGCATCGTTACTTCGTCTTTTGCAGGAGGGTGGCCGTGGATCTTGCTGCAACATCGAGCGAACCAAGTGGTGACCGTGTTCGTCTCCACTATCCTGGGCCGGAAGGGTGGCCGTATCTCCTCCTCCTTCGCGGAGGTCCTCCGACCTTGGCGCTGGAGCTCGACGGCTTGTCGTCACCAAGTGGTGCGTCCCCGGGGACTTCAAGCTCGCCGGCGTCAACGGTTCATCGCCGGAAATGAGTGTCCGAGCATCTGCCTCGCTGATCTCGGCGTCACTGCCTGGAGGTCACCGGCGATCGGTGGCGGAGGCGCCCTGGGACCTGATTGCTTTTCATCTTTTAGTTCTAGGGTGCTTTTTGTAATTACGAAGGCCTTATCTTCAAATAATAGGTTTCTTAGGGCGAGTGTTGTAAAAGGGCCTTTGTGCAAAATGTACCTGCCACGTGTGATATTTCAATGCAGCATCTAGGGTCTTCATGACCCTCTCTTTGTACAAAAAAAAAAAAAAAAGAACTCGCACACGCCATGTCTATCCAATATTGTCACTAAACTTACCAGACAACTGTTTCCATTTGAAAATTAAATGTCAAAAGTGAAATTAACGTTACATTTTAACCTGTAGCAGCACTTGACAACTTGAAATTGATATTTTGTTCCCGTAATATCCAACAAATGCTAGATTTTCTACTTCAAATTGACATCAGCTCTAAACTAAGATGTGAGTTATTGGAAATCAGACTTGGTGTGCTTGATTTTATAACTAGTTTGAATGTCAAGCAAATTTTGCCTTTGTAAAACTGAGTACGCACAATCAAGATTTGCCACATCATCACATTTCCCTTCTTACAATGTGATTTTAACTGAGTGTTCAGAATTGCGCACCAAAAGGGTACTAATTCTTGAATAACTGGAAGTTATGGATTATAATTGTAACCCAACATTTGGCATTTGTTTCGAGGATCTAACACTGTTACTGTTCTGTACAGAAGCCTGTTTCCCTTATTACTGAATTATGTCACTTCTGTGCTAATCAAGACTCTTGTCTTCTCATATCTAGAGAACTTCAAATGGAATATGTTGATTTGTACCTGATCCACTGGCCTATGAGTGTAAAGCCCAGCAAACCTCACCTCTCAATGAAAAGGGAAGACATTGTCCCATGGACTTGAGAGGCGTATGGGAGGCAATGGAGGAATGTCATCGCCTTGGCCTTGCTAAAATGATTGGTGTTAGCAACTTCACAATAAAGAAATTACAGAAGCTACTTGCAATTGCAAAAATCCTGCCAGCAGTGAATCAGGTTTGTGTTGATCAATCATACAAGCAATGGTCACAAACCAAAGAACTAGAAGCCGATTGAGTGAAAATCCTTTTGTAAAACAAATTGCTTTCATAGACTACCCATTTTTGCTCCATTGGATCTGAGTGGTGTACCATTGTTGTTTGATGTATGAGAAAACCTTTCAGGTTGAGTTGAATCCAATTTGGCAGCAGAAAAAATTGATTGCATTCTGCAAAGAGAAAAAACATGTGACTGCTTATTCTCCCTTGGGAGGCACAAGTAGGACATCAAAAATTAATGCAGTCCTACAGTCTGAAGTTCTGCAAGAGATTGCCGAGGCTAGAGGAAAATCAGTAGCTCAGGTATTCAGTGTATTTCTCATTCATCTTAGGAACCGTCTGGTTTGTACCTAAATCTACTCAGCAATTCATACTTTAGAAAATTAACCAGCTGCAGAATTTGAACAAACCTCGTCAAATTTTGTGACCAATCTAAAAGTATGTGATATCTATTCCATTGCAACTCAATGTTAGCAATGCATTGACTCTCATATTCCTCCAGATCTCATTGAGATGGATCTACGAGCAAGGAGCGAGCATGGTGGCCAAGAGTATGAAAAAGGATAGGCTTAAGGAGAACATCAAAATCTTTGACTGGGAACTGACAATGAAGACCGGCTCAAGATTACTCAGATACCGCAGCAGAAGAAAGTCACGGTGCTGGCGATCCTCTCCCTGAAGGTGTCCCTGGCGTCGATTTTTCGGAGATTGATGTTGTTGAAATATAGGTGTCCGTTTCATGGGCTCATGGTGGATTGTGTATTAATTTAGGTTGTACAGCATGTTTGACATGATCTGAAAGAAGGGAGGTAGGAACTCCGGCAAGCCCCAGGGTCATATACTGCCCACTTGTGTTCCTAGAAAACTGTGTATTAAGGAAGATCTATGTATAATTACAAAAAGGAGGATTTTGTATCATGCAAATCGGACCTGATGCTCTTGTATGATACCAAATACTGTGTCATAATTAGGAGCCGTCCAAAACTCTCAAGTTAATCCTGTAATTCATGAAGTCTCAGTGACATAATCAGTTGTCGATGATTCACGGTATTTCTCAAGGCCGCCATGCGTTTTTTTACACAGATGCGCGACGTTAACGCTTGGATGGATATTAGACGGTTCTTGTTTGTCGGACAGACAACTGATGCGGATGTTTGGCTAGGAAATGAGTGTATGAAAGACCTGTGAGAGTTAAAAAATATGGCGGCGAAGGAAATGTCTGTCACGAGACTGTAGCTTGAGTTTTTCCGCGTAGGGATGTGTAAGTGGGACAGTAGAAATTATACCGTATTTGACTGTATTTGTACCATATAACTTATCCCATTTATCCCACTTACATATCCTTGTCGCGTGTGTAACAAGAACAACGAAACATGTCATTGGTGACGACGGGTTGACGGCCGAGGGGCTACCCTCCTTTTCGTAAAATAAAAATATCATGGGTGACCGGCCGGCTGCACATAAAGGATTCCGCGAGAAATCAATGGTGCGTGAAAAACAAAACCCACCAGCTTGAAAAAGAGACGAGGAAGAAGAATTGCTGCTCCACTTGGCCAGTATAAAACGTGCTCTGTCACAAGCACCTCCTGCAGCGCGACGACACACCGCGTGGACAGGTGTTCTGCAGGAAGACGAGACCTCATGTCTTCGACGACGGTACCGTGCCGGAGGTGGCGCTGAGGCATGGCAACGCGAGGCCCATGCCGGCGATTGGCATGGGCACGGCCAAGTTCCCGGTCGTGCCGGAGACTGTCAGAGACGCCGTGCTGGCAGCCGTGGAGGTCGGCTTCCGCCACTTCGACACGGCATCCACGTACGGGACGGAGCAGCCGCTAGGCGAGGCCGTGGCCGAGGCGGTGCGGCGCGGCCTGGTGGCGTCCCGGGAGGAGGTGTTCATCACGTCCAAGCTCTGGTGCTCGAACTGCCACCCGCAGCTCGTGCTCCCGTCCCTCCGGGAAACCCTCAAGTAAGAAGGATTTCGGGAGAGCAGTAGCTCAGTTGGTTTATACCTACTCGGCCCGGTAATTATTGGATCTTGATCGTCTCAGGAACCTGCAAATGGAGTACGTGGACCTGTACCTGATCCACTGGCCGGTCAGCCTGAAGCCCGGGCCGCTGGTGTACCCGTTGAAGCGGGAAAACGCCGTGCCGTTCGACTTCGAGGGCGTGTGGAGGGAGATGGAGGAGTGCCACCGCCTGGGGCTCGCCAAGGCCATCGGCGTCAGCAACTTCACCACCCACCTCGACAAGATCCTGGCAGCTGCACTATCCCACCAGCCGTCAACCAGGTTGCTGAATAGTTAGCACTTAGCAACTCCTACGAGATTACTGAATACTGGTCAGCATATCTTAGCAGTCAGTCGTCGAACTGCGTGTGATTTGTAGGTGGAGATGAACCCTACCTGGCAGCAGAGGAAGCTCAGGGAGTACTGTGAAGAGAAGGGCGTCCACGTCGCCGCGTACTCGCCGTTGGGTGGCCAGAACTGGTTAAGGGAAGGCAACGCCGTGCTGGATTCTGAGGTGCTCGTGGAGATCGCCAAGGCTAGAGGGAAGAGCTTCGCACAGGTACACACACTCAACAGAAAGCCTGAAATATAGGTTTTGCACGTCAAGTTCGTATTGTTTCCCTTCCAAGTTGCAACACACACTGTCAGGTTGTCCATATGACACCAACGGATTCACCTTTTCTTTTTCATTAGGTGGCCATGAGGTGGATTTACGAGCAAGGAGCGACCCCAATCGTCAAGAGCTTCAGCAAGGAGAGGCTCAAACAGAACCTTGAGATCTTCGACTGGGAGCTGAACAACGACGACCTGCTCAAGATCAGCCGGATTCCACAAAAGAAGATGGTCACAGCTGCAGGATTGTTCTCGTCCGAGGGCGAGTTCACGTCAGTTGACCTTGCAGATATGGAAATATTCGAGGCGTAGCCAGGAAGGACACACGAGTTACCGTTCCACTAAGCTAGCATACACAGGTACACTATTTTGATACAGGTTGTCAGTAAATATCGTGATCACTGGTGCCAGTATTCCAAAGTATATATGACGTGTGACGTATTACCTCGAACGGTAGTTCCATCGGT
This sequence comes from Poa pratensis, assembly GCA_947311845.1. NCBI lineage: Eukaryota > Viridiplantae > Streptophyta > Magnoliopsida > Poales > Poaceae > Poa > Poa pratensis. Next base: position 39,820,116 of record CAMZMU010000050.1, on the reverse strand, counting down.
GAAATCAACACCCTTAGGCGGTTAGGCCATAGCATCACTAAAAGAAATGTGGTGATATATGACCTTCGTGACCATGAATAAATTGGTCATAAATTTATGATGATTTCATAGGCCGTTCACATGGGGCAAAATCTTGTAAAATTACAACTATTTGGATCAAGAAGGTCATAATTTTATAATATGAAATTGTCATAACCTTCGCCGGGCGGTGTATGGCCCTATTTTTAGTCGTTTACGACCAATTAAAATCGTCATAGCGTGCTGAATGTGAATGCATTGAAATGACTGTACGGCCACATCATCATTGTCGCCTACTTGTCATGTCTACTGGACGGCCATATCATCAATTTCGCCTATGTGGCATATCTAGTTGTCATTTTCGCTTATGTGTCACTTTTATCAGTTGACTAAACTAACTGGTGGGACCCACACCGGACCGCCCTAGCCCCACAAGGAGCTAACATGTGGGAACCCGACTAAACAGACATGTGGGACCCACACCCGACCAGCCCAGGACCCACACCGAGCTGACATGCGGGACCCATACCCGACCCGCACCGAGCTAAACGTGGGACCCACAGACGCGCGATTGAGACTCGAACTCAAGCTAACCACCAGACCATGGGACAAATCGTGATGTCTTTTCTCAATTCATCTTAGGAAATGTCTGGTTTGTACCTAAATCTACCTCACCAATTCATGCTTTTGAAAATCAACCATTGAAGAATTTGAACAAACCTCGTCAAATTTTGTGACCAATCTAAAAGTATGCGATATCTTTTCCATTGCAACACAATGTTAGCAAAGCCATTGACTCCCATATTCCTCCAAATTTCATTGAGATGGATCTACGAGCAAGGAGCGACCGAGCGAGCATGGTGGCCAAGAGTATTAAAAAGGAGAGGCTTAAGGAGAACATCGAAACCGACGAAGACCGGTTCAAGATTGCTCAGATACCGCAACAGAAGAAGGTCACGTGCTGGCGATCCTCTCCCCCAAAGGCGTCCTTGGCGTCGATTTTTCGGAGATTGATGTTGTTGAAATATAGGTGTCCGTTTCGTTGGCTCATGGTGGCTTGCGTATTAGTTTTGGTTGTACAACATGTTTTACATGACCTGAAAGAAGGGAGGTGTAGGACCTCCGGCAAGCTGCAGGGTCATGTACTACCACTTGTGTTCATAGAAAACTATGTGTATTAAGAAGAATATTTTTAATTACCAAAAAGGAGGATTTGTATCGCTCAAATCGGTTCACTTGATGCTCTTGTATGATAGTTTTCCAAGTAGAGTGTCATAATTATGAAGCCGTCCAAATTCTTAAGTTAATCTTGTAATTCATGAAGCCTCGAGTAACATAATCAGTTGTCGATGATTCGGCGGTGGGTAGTCGTCGCTCACACAAGTACTTCCCAGGCACTATTAGTTGCACCTACTCCCTCCGTTCAGAAAAGGATGTCTTGAATTTGTCCAGATTTAGAATTTGGATATATGTAAGACATTCTTTTCCAAACTGAGGGAGTAACAATCGACGAAAGTTTGTCAAGGCCGCCATGTGTGACCGACGTTAACGCTTGGATGGATACTAACCGCGCAGAGTCAAGAAATATGGCGGCGAAGGAAACGTCTGGCACGAGAACTTGTAGACGTAGCTTGAGTTTGACCGCCTGTGTGGAAAAACGAAACGTGCTTGTCATGGGTGACGCACTGACGGCCGAGGGGCTGAGGGCTACTGAGCTGCCGGCCGCGCACACAGGGATTCCGTCCAGGAAGTCAATGGTGCCTGAAAAACAAAGAGGAAGCCATCTGTTTGAAAAAGAGACGAGGAAGAAGAATAGCTTGTCCACTTGGCCAGTACAAAACAGCGTGCACAGGAAATAGGTGTTCACAGAGAGACAACACATGTCTTCGACAACGGTACCGGTGCCGGAGGTGGCGCTGAGGCATGGCAACGCGAGGCCATGCCGGCGGTCGGCATGGGCACGGCCAAGTTACCGGTCGTGCCGGAGACTGTCAGAGACGCCGTGCTGGCGGCCGTGGAGGTCGGCTTCCGCCACTTCGACACGGCGCCCGTGTACAGGACGGAGCAGCCTCTAGGCGAGGCCCTCGCGGAGGCTATGCGGCGCGGGCTCGTCCCGTCCCGGGAGGAGCTGTTCGTCACGTCCAAGCTCTGGTGCACGCGGTGCCACCCGCACCTCGTGCTCCCGTCCCTCCGGGAAAGCCTCAGGAACCTGCAACTGGAGTACGTGGACCTGTACCTGATCCACTGGCCGGTCAGCCTGAAGCCGGGCCAGCGGTGCTCCCGGCCAAGCGGGAGGATGCCATGCCGTTCGACTTCGAGGGCGTGTGGCGGGAGATGGAGGAGTGCCACCGCCTGGGGCTCGCCAAGGCCATCGGCGTCAGCAACTTCACCACCAGCCACCTCGACAAGATCCTGGCAACTGCAACTGTCCCACCTGCTGTCAACCAGGTTGCTGTAGATTTTGAATACTGGTCTGCATATATCTTAGCAAGTCATCGTCAGTTCGTCAGTGGACCTATTCAAAAAAAAAGTTCGGCAGTTAACTCTGCGTATAAGTGCAGGTGGAGATGAACCCTGCCTAGCAGCAGAGGAAGCTCAGGGAGTACTGTGCAGAGAAGGGCGTCCACGTCGCCGCGTACTCACCTTTGGGTGGGCAGAACTGGTTAAGGGAAGGCAACGCCGTGCTGGATTCTGAGGTGCTCGCGGAGATTGCCAAGGCCAGAGGGAAGAGCTTCGCACAGGTACACTGATAAACACAACTCAAAGCCTGAAATATATAGGTTGTGCAACACACAGAGTGTCATGTAGTCCATATGACACTACCGGATTCGCTTTTTCGTGTACTTCAGGTGGCATTGAGGTGGATTTACGAGCAAGGAGCGACCCCAATCGTCAAGAGCTTTAGCAAGGAGAGGCTCCAACAGAACCTTGAGATCTTCGACTGGGAGCTGAACGACGATGACCTGCTCAAGATCAGTCAGATTCCGCAGAACAAGATGGTCACAGCTGCAGGCATGTTCTCGTCCGAGGGTGAGTTCGCATCAGTTGGCCTTGCAGACATGGAAATTGTTGAGGCGTAGATACCATGGACGCAAGTTTCCACTAAACTAGCATACACTATTTTGATACAGTTTGTCAGTATTTTTTTTTTTCGAAACGGAGGCTTACGCCCCCAATCTATTAATTAAGTAAAGAGAGTTGCACGGTTAGTTAAGGGAAAATCGGACGATACAAGCCAAGAAGGTCAACCATCGTAGAACACGATCGTCGCCAAACATGGCACTCAGCCAACTTAGCTGCCGACACAAACACCAAACACACCACCGAGAAGGGAAGAAACCGTTGAGGCCATCCGTGGCGCCATCGTCATCACTCATCGTCTAGCAACCTAGCGACTCCGACTGGCCAAGGACCGAACCTCTCAGATACTGCACGGGGTCCACCTCGGCCTATGCCAAACAGTTGGCCGCGGTGCCAAGCCCCCCCCCCCCCCCCCCCCCCACACAAAAGGACATGACACACGATGCCATCATCTTCGATCCGGTGAACACGGACCTGAGGTTTCTCCGGAGCAACGGACTGGATCATGACGAGCAACACATCGCCACGACAACGCCTCAATAGGATGCGAAGCCCACAGACGCCGACATTGCCGGATCCATCCAAAGCAGGAACAAACTTTCGCTCGGTGTCGTCTTGCTGTCAACCTCCAAACAGCTGCCCACCAGGAAATCCACATCGGCAGACATCCACCGCGCCGGTGAAGCCGGCCCAGGCCCAATGGCACAGCCACCAGATTTGGAGCTCTGTCCATGAAGCAGGGGCACACCACTATGTCGTCTTAGCGCCTGTGGCCGGCCGGAGCAGCCCGCCTCCGCATCGCGTCGCTTCGGCAGGACGCCGCACCGCCCCACGGAAGGGCCGCTGTGCGCTACCTGGGTCGCCACCACGCTGGACCGGAGCCCACCACCTCCAGAGCTTCATGCCACCATGGACGCACCGCCATGGCTGCGTCGTCGAAGCCCGGGCAGATCCGCGGGTAGGAACCCCGCCGCATGGGCTTTGCCCGGCGAGGCCCTCCGACGGTGGCGGGAGAGGATGGGAAGGTGGTGGCGGACCGCGGCGGCTAGCGTTCGGGCGCCCGGTGCTGCTTGGGGTGATAGCTCCTGTGCGACGTCTTTCCGGGCAATTGTCCACGAGGCGACGTCGTTGGCTGAAATAGCCGTGGTGCGACGCATCTCGTGGTTTGAATAGCTCCTATGCGACAGTGGGGTTTTAACCGCAAGGGACAGGTTAAGGATTGGTATTATGTGTGCTGGTGGGACCCCCAACTTATCCACATCACCAGAGGACCCACATGAGCACCTCTGAGCGCGGGACCCACCTCACCAGCTTTTTTTGAGAACAGAGCCATCCCGGGAGCTTCCCCCCCCCCCCCCCCCCCCTTCTTCTCCAGCGGTGGAGCAACGCCGGCGGTGGAGCTCGCAGCGGTGAGCAGGAATCAGCCGAGCGGGAGACGGGGTTGGAGGCGGCCACGCGCAGAGGTGGGCGGCGACCCCTGTTGGCAGTAAGGTGCCGGGCGCGGGCGACCGAGAGGACGGCGTCGCTGGGGAGCGCCGCCGACGGTCGGAATATTCCTCTGTCTCTTTTTTTTCGAGAAAAATAAAAGATTTCACAGTGGGCATGTTTAGTCCCAGTAAGTTCCAAGAGCCAGTGTCGGTTAGAGGAATGGGCCAACTATATCTATTAGGCCCAGTAAGTGTAGGAGCCATTTCAGCCACTTTTGCGTTTTAGGGTTTAAAAACGCATGTTTATACTGCATTTTTGGGCACGATTTAGATAAATAATTAGATGCAAACGAGTGCCACCATTACATAGATAATTCCAGGGACACTACACGACACGACAAAGAAAAACACGGAAAACAAAATAAACACGATAAAAGTAAAACATAGATAAGTCTTGGAACTTTCTTCATCTTCAAAATTCCCACCTCCGTGCAATCTCGTAGCCGAGGCGAGCGTCCAGAGCGGCATACACGACTCTATCGTAGCTCAATGGAACATTGCCCCGTCCGCCAAAACCGGAGGTCTTCTTCGTCGTCGTCCTTGCCCATCTCCTTGCCCTTCTCCTTGCCCTTCTTCTTGTCCTTCTTCTTGTTCTCAAGTTTTGTCCCAACGATAGCATTGGAGATAGCATAGAGACTAGGAGTAGGATTGCCGGTTGGATTCCGCCAATCGCTTTGGAGGTCGACCGCGGACGGAATAACAATTCCGTAGGGGCGCAGCATCCGCAAGTCATTGTGGATAGCCACGCCATAGAATTTGATGGTCTCGTCACCTAAGAAATTCACGAGGAGCTGCGGCACCCTATGAGCCTCGCAGATCTGGAAGACAAGGGTCTCGGACGCCACCGAGAGTTGAAGGACGGCGGCGCGCTGTCTTTTCTCGGGTGGAAGATCCCTCTGTCGACCCGGGAGAGCGTCGGTGAACTCGCAGTCGAGTCCAACGCACTTGATCGGTGCGGCGTCGAGATACAACTTCTTCACGTCGCGGATCCACCTCTCCATGCGATATGCACGGAGGGTGACCCATACATTGAAGTCCATGTCTTCTTTGGTGAAGGAGTACAGCCGAGATGGAGTTACGTGCGCGAGTGGCTCCATTGGAATACAAGAGAGGGATCGAGAGAGAGAGAGTTTATGTGTGCTTAAGGCCATGGATTAGTGTAGGTTTATATAGGGCGGAGAGGGAGGCCGGCGGGGAGAGAGGGAGGCCAGCGGGCGGCGCCAGTGATTAAATTCACGTATGAATCAACGCGGCACAATCAAAACGGCGGCTTGTTCAACTTCCAAAGTGCACCGTCGACGGGAAACTTCCAAGGAGACGCGCATGCATGCAAACGCCGTCGTTTCCCGCGCATGCATGCCAACGTGCTCGCATCCCGGGCCCACACTTGGAATTGACACGGCCCAACAGTCCGACCCAATCCGAGTTCAGAAAAAATCTAGTCCAGCCAATCAGATTGCAGTATACGGCCTCTCGCGGATCGCGCAGATTCCTTCTAGAAGGTTAGACCAAATTTGAAATGAGTGTACAAAATTAAAAAAAAAATCAAAAAATGAAAAAAACCAGTGCACATGGTCTTCATATGACATATACTAACTATTCAAGTTGATAAACAAGGTCAGCATGTATTCAAACGAAGAAATGCACATAAACAATGTGATATCTCATACTTTGTCATATGAAATCAAGAGTGAAGTGAGAAGGTTTTGGATTTGAAACACGAAATTTTCCAAAAAAAACACACCAAAGCTTCATTTTGGAGTGACTCCGAAGGATCCGGGCTCACTTTTTCATTTTCATGTTTTAAACTTGTTTAAATCTCGGTCAAACTTAGGTTTGACCGAATTCAAAATAATCATAAAATATTCAAAAAACATCAAAAAAATGAAAAACCAGTGCACATGTTCTTAGTTTGTCATATACTAACAACTCCAATTGATAAACAAGGTCTAGATACATTCAAACAAAATATGCTCGAATGTGGTGTGAAATCTCAAATCTCAAACTATGAACTCTCATGTGTGAAGAGATGTGGTTTTGGATTTGCAACATGAAATTTTCCAAAAACTCACCAAAGATTCATTTTGGAGTGACTAAGAAGGATCCAGACTTAGTTTTTCATTTTCATGTTTTAAACTTGTTTAAATCTTGGTCAAACTTAGGTTTGACCGAATTCAAAATAATCATAAAATATTCAAAAAAAACATCAAAAAAATGAAAAACCAGCCCACATAGTCTTCTTATCTACATAATAGATTTGTAGAACAGTTATTTGGCTGATTTAGACAAGGTCGAAAATAGCTTGCTTAGAAATGAGGTCGTTTACCCTATCTTTGGATCTTCTTTTTAGCACTTTTTCATGAAGGCTCGGATTGACGACCAAGTTAGAAAAAACAAGTTTATAGTTTGGAAATCATTGCAAATTGTGTTCTATCTATATAGTGTCATTCCCCATGCTCACAATTTGGTGTGTATTTTTGTTAGATGGAGGGTTGTAACTATTACCTCCTAATGGTGGTAGATTTGTCGCAAACATGGGCATAGCCTAGTGGCAAGGGTTGATGCCTCCCTTTTCCCACCCAAGTTCGAGTCTCCATGCTCACAATTTGGGTGTTGCATTTCCTGTTCTAGTCCAGTAGCTCAGTGGGTCGGGCATCTCACTATTATAGAAAATCTATAATAGTGAGTTGTCCCATCCATCGAGATATTGCACTGGGACAAAAAAAAATTAAATCTTGATTTTTTTGTCTTCTCAAAATTCAAATGGGCTCTAAAGGTAGGGTAAACAGCTCCATTCCTAAGCAAGTGTTTTTTTCACCTTGTCTTAATCAGCCAAAACAAACTTCTAGACTTGTTTTCTATCTATATAGTGTCATTCTGAAGTCTCACTATTTTTTTGAATTAATCTTCATCTAATTTATTTTCTTTTGAATAATAATGGTTTATTTGCAAATAAAAAAAAACTCAAGTTTAAAAATGAAAATGAAAAACTAAACTCAAGTTTAAAAATGAAAATGAAGTAAAATTCTAGTGAAATTCTAGATCTAGGTATTTTATTTCGAATTAAACTGATAAAGAACAAAACCTAGGAAAAAAACGCTAACTGTGCCAGATCTAGCACTTTTCTAGGCCCAGTAGCAGTATTCGGCCCGCTAATGTTTTTTCGCTGATTTAATTCACGGGACGCCTTTTAACTTTGGGTTGGGCCACGGCCCACGTACTAATCCCTTTCTCAAGCACGGCCAAGGCCATTTTTTCCCACCGCGTCGCGTTCCCCTCTCCTATTTATCCACACAAGTGTCGTACCCTAGCTATTCTCACCCACTCCAGATCTGCGCCACTCTCGCCGCCGGCGACCAAACCCACGCAATCCAGCCCCGCCGCCGCAGATCAAACCCCGCCGTGCGACGATGATGAGGCGCGGAGGTTCCAGCTCGCGCGGCGGCCATTCCGACGGCGGATCTGACGAGGAGCGGAAGCGGACGGCGCACGCCTCTGACCCCGAACGGGCGCGTCGGGTTGCTTCCGACGGCGGTCGGAAGCGCGGTGCCCGCAACTACACCAACTACGGGATCGCGGCGCCGTCGACGAGTACGACCGCCAGATGGAGATGGCGGCGGCGGCGCGAGGCAGCCGCTACGAGCCAGGCGGAAGCTCCTCCGGCGCGGGGAGCTCCGCCATTGCACGAGCACCGCTGCCGCCGCCGAAGAGGGAGGAGGAGGAGCAGCAGGGCTTGGCACCGCGCGCGGGCGCGTCGGCCTTCTTCAGGGAGACTACGTCGACGACGGCGACCTCGACTGGGTCACCGCCGAGCTGATGGAGCGCACCAAGGACGAGCAGCAGCAGCTCGTCGCCCGCCGGCAGATGGAAGAGGAGCTCACCGAGTTCCGCTACCGCCATGCTATCGAGGAGTCCCTCGCCGACATGCCGTGGGGCGCCTCCGACTCCGAGTGAGCGGCGCCGCCGCCTCGTCGCCGCCGCACCCCTGGGGCTCACTCAAGTGAGCCCAATTTTGGATGGATCGAACTAGGGGTAGGAGCTGCGGTGACGTCCTACTCTGTGCCCGCCCTGTAATAGCGTAGATATGAACTAATCCGTGCCCGTGTGGCTTTTGCTCCGACGAGCCCTGCCATTAGAACTACTCCGTGCCCTGTACTTATATGCTATGTTTGTGTGCAGTTTTAATTCTGTTTGTCTGTTGTTTGAATTCGTGTCTGAATCGGAGCTTCCCAATATTATCTGTTATGCTTGTCTGAATCGGAGCTCGCCGGCATTGCCATGCTTCGTCGCCGGAGAAGAAGAAGACAGGCAGAGGAGGATGCGCGCAGGGGAGGAGGATATAATGGTCGTCGTTGATGTGTGGGTCCCATCTTATGCAAGCTGACGTGGATAAGTTGTGGGTCCCACCCGCCGGCTCCCCATAATCCTAATCCTAACTAACAAACTGCGCTTAAGTGCCAAGTCGCAGCAGAGCAATTTGTTCAAACAGCGATGTCGCAGCAGAGCTATTCCTGCCAACGACGTCGCTGCCCATCAATTGACAATGAAAAACGTCGCATAGGAGCTATTCGCCCGTGCTGCTTGTGGAGCAGCACGGGAGGGGGGACGGTGTTGTCAGTAAATACCATGATCACTGTTCCCGACACTCCAAAGTATGACGTGTGGGTAATTCCAACGGTGAAATCAACACCCATAAACCATACTAGCAGGGATGATTCGTTTTCACATGTGGACAAACTCAAGATATATATACCATAGTTGGAGTGTGGCTAAATGGAACCCGAGCTATGTGGAGACCTTTGTTTTTGAAAATTTGAAAATCATATTTTCTATTTTCAAAAAATTCTGGAATAAAAAACATGCATATTATGTCATATTCTACCCACGTGTAAAATTTCAATTCGAAATATGTTGTATTTTGGGATGTGCAAAAATGACAAAAACTGATTTTTTTTTATCTTAACGTGGTCGATATCCACCGCCCGAATAGATAGAAGAGAATGACCCAGTTTATGAGAGAAACCGGGTAAAAAAACAATACACCCTCCGTGTCAAAATATAAGACGCGATATTTTCATGCTGGTCTTTAATGCTTAGCTTTGACCATCAATATATAAAAAATTATATGGATTGAGATTGTAGAAATGGTATCGTTGGATTCGTCTTACAAAATTCTTTCATTTCATATATTTGTATACTAATTTTATGGCAAATCATGGTCAAAGTTGTACATCGTTGACCAACGTAATTAAAGGGCGCCTTATAATTTGGGACGGAGGGAGTACAAACTATACAATGTCCTGACAGGGCCGAAAAACCGTAAAAGCGAAGGAACCTGTCGTCCACACGACGCAAGTCCACCAAACGCCACAAACACACAGCACCGACTCTGGGGCCGCCGGCCCAACATACACCACTCGGCACCAAAACCGCACACGAGCCACAATGCCGCACGACCAAGCCGTCTTGAAACCCCCGCTACCAAGACAACCTCTCACAGACCTCGACGTCGAACCAAATCCGGGGCCGCCGCCCCGGGGCAAGAACCAAATCAACCTTCGCATTGCCCTAAGGCGAACTCGCTGCCCGCACAACACCAAATCGTCGCCAAACAACCATGCAAGGCCATGGCCCTGCCTCATAGGGTCACCGCTGAGATCAAGGCCATCGCCTTGACAAAACACCACTATCGGAGCCGCCGCTCCGGCGTCCGCTTCCCCAAACGACAACGCCATCCTTCCCGGCCTTCGCGAAACCGTTGCACAACGAGGGCCAACAACTCCAAGGAGACGCCTTCAAGAAGGAAGTGGCGCGTGCGTCGCCGCTGCCAGTTCTTTCACCCGGAGATGTTGCAACGCGCTCGCGTCGAATGGAATCAAAGCTCCACAAATGACGCAATCAAGAAGGGAATGACGCCCGAAGGCGCCGCTGTCGTTGGCCCGACCAAGTCGGCACAAGGCTTTCGCCTGGAGCTCGATCTGTCCATGAAGCACAGGGAGCAGCAAGCCTCCATCCGTCCAGCTGCACCGGTTACCACTCCTCGGGAGCAAGCCCAATCGGCAATCGCCATCGCGCATCCGACTCCTTGCCGCCCTCGAACGCCCTACAGGCGCCGCCTGCTCCACCCAATGCCATCTCCCCGCCGAGGACCTCCTCAAGCCAGCGGCGAGCACCTCCATAGCCGGCCCACGCCTCGACCCGAATCCTCACGCAGGACAGCTCGACCGATGCGGCACCTCCTGCTCCTCGAAACTCCTTCGTCCCGCCACACCTCCAGAGAAACGACCCGCCTCCGCGCGCGCCGCGAGCCACCTCGTGCACGGGGGCGAGCGCCTCCACCGCGCCACAGCGAGAACCGCCATCCATCTGATCCCGAGCTCGAGAGGGAGCCTCAAGAGGAACGCCCGTCACCACCTTCCTGGGGGCGCGCGCGGCTTTGCCAGCGGCGGCGATGCGGGGGAGAGGCAGCGCTGGGCTTTATGGCGGCGGCGGCAGTTAAGGTTTCCCCCGTTTCGTCAGAGGAGGGCGACACAGGGGGCACAATTCCTACTCATCCAAAATCTGAATTTGAAAGTAGTGAACATTGCAAATTTTGAACTCTCCAAAATCTGTCAGATTTTGTTACTTTCGTGTAGTCCAGAATATAAGTTATTTTGAGTTGAGATTTTGCACGTTAGTATAATGTATCATTTTTCTACCTCCTGCATTTTTTCAGATTTTATTGAAACTTCAAAATATGATTTTTAAATTTTCGAAAATAAAGGCCTCCATGTAGCTCGCCCTCCATTTGCACTTTCTGATAGTTTCCCGGACTATTAACTCTAACACGTACAGCGCAGGACGCTTAGTTAGCGACGCTAGGATTTTTATCCCGGGGGAGCGGTAGTTATGTGTAGAATCCAGGCAACGGCGCTTAAATTTAGGCGTCGCCGCAATACTTTGCGCCGGGCGCTTAGCCAGTTTTCTGACTTGCCTCTTGAATATCGGATGCAATTAATTGGATATATAAGCGCCTCAAAATCAGATAAGCGTTGGAGGTGTGGACACTTGCATGGACGCCAGGATTTAATTTCCGATTCTTTTTAGCTCAAGCGCCTCCATAAGCGCCCAGCAGTGTACATGCCCTAGGGCCCGCATGTCTGTCATACAGTTTGTGGTGTGCTTGTCTCAACATCCGCTTCCAACTCAAGGTTCACTCATTTGTCATTTCCTAAAAGTTGATTTGCACACGACTCTGTCTCTGTCCACACAAGGATTCCATTGCCGAAACGGCCTGAAGAAACAAAAGCCGCGTCTTTGGAATTGGAAGTAAAAAAGGCAGTGTAAAGCCGTCTGTTCGTCCTGCGCTGCGACCGCAAGACAATCTCAATTGCGCAGAACGACGCTGGTGGTCTACAGAGTACAGATACGACACATGGCCTCGCAACGGCGGTGCCGGTGGTGGCGCTGCGGTCCGGCAACGCGAGGCCCATGCCGGTGATCGGTATGGGCACGGCCAAGTTCCCGCTCGTGCCGGAGACCACCAGGGACGCCGTGCTGGACGCCGTGGAGGTCGGCTTCCGCCACTTCGACACGGCCTCCCTGTATGGGTCGGAGAGGCCGCTTGGCGACGCCGTGGCCGAGGCTGTGCGGCGCGGCCTGGTGGCATCCCGGGAGGAGGTGTTCATCACGTCCAAGCTCTGGTGCACGCAGTGCCACCCGCACCTCGTGCTCCCTTCCCTCAGGGAAAGCCTCCAGTGAGTCTCGTCGTGCACCCGATCAATTTTGCCTACACGGCCCCTCAATTTCTTGATCTTGATCATGTCGACGCTTCAGGAACCTGCAAATGGAGTACGTGGACCTGTACCTGATCCACTGGCCGGTCAGCCTGAAGCCCGGGCCAGGGGTGTTCCCGGCCAAGCGGGAGGATGCCGTGCCGTTCGACTTCGGGGGCGTGTGGCGGGAGATGGAGGAGTGCCACCGCCTGGGGATCGCCAAGGCCATCGGCGTCAGCAACTTCACCACCTGGCACCTCGACAAGATCCTGGCAGCTGCCACTATCCCACCAGCCGTCAACCAGGTTATTGTCTGAACTCTGACAAGAATATGGAATGCTGATCTGAAATTCTAGATAAGTCGATCGTCACTGAAACTCTTGGTGTGATGTGCAGGTGGAGATGAACCCGTTCTGGCAACAGAGAACGCTGAGGGAGTACTGCACAGAGAAGGGCATCCACGTCGCGGCGTACTCTCCATTGGGTGGGCAGAACTGGTCCGGCAACGGCAGCGCCGTGCTGGAATCAGAGGTGCTCGCAGAGATTGCCATGGCTAGAGGAAAAAGCGTCGCACAGGTACACCGATAGATAGCTGGATAGGTTGTGCACGCCATGGACGCCTCTTTTCTCCATCGACGGCACGACGCTTTGCCACGCAATCCAAGAGCATGCTATCCATATGACAGTGACTGACGGATCCCTTCTTTTCCTACAGGTAGCGTTGAGGTGGATCTATGAACAAGGAGCGACCCCAATCGTCAAGAGCTTCAGCAAGGAGAGGCTCAGACAAAACCTCGAGATCATCGACTGGGAGCTGAGTGACGACGACCTGATCAAGATCGGACAGATTCCACAGAGAAGATTATCAAAGCTGCCAACGTAATTTTCTCGCCAGATGGGAAGTTCACGTCAGTTCATCTTTCAGACATTGAAATTGTCGAGGAATAGTATTAGGCATTGAGAATGTATGCTTCACTGTTTACTGTAAACTGTAGTAGCTTCCTTAACGAGTGAGAGTAAATAAAGAAATCTTCAGTCAGTGTTATGCCTTCGGCCCGAAACTGTTACCTCTATACGACGTTGCCAGTATTCGGATTTTTTTTTTTTGAAAAGGGGAAGCTACACCAGCCTCTGCATCAGGGATGATGCATGGCCTTTACTGTTTTTATTAAAAAGTATCAAAGGTCTTACAATTTAAGGATCACAAAGGGTTGAGACATGAATCAACCATCAAAAAATACATAATATCATGAAACGCCTATGCATCAACATGCTATTCTATTTGCACATCGCTAGCCGAACTGGGTGAAGAGCTCCTGTGCGACCATGTCCAAACGGTTGCACCAATATCCGTGGTCTGCCGTTGGTCCTCTCACTGGAGAAAGGACCACGTACGGATCCAGTGTGTGGCCAAAGGAATAACCTGCAAAAAAGAAGTATTTTTGGCTCTGTTAAACACATAAACAATCCAAACATGCCATATGGCCTAAAGCAAAGCACAAACTCCCACTCTTATTTGGGTTTTGTCTCTCTTGCTCACTCCATTCAACCAATTTCCAAACAAATTTGTGATCTTAGTTGGTGGGGTAATATTGAAAGTCATGTGAACAATACGCCAAATAACACGAGCAAGTGAGCAGGAAATAAACAAATGTTTTATTGTTTCATATTGATCAAAAAACAACATTTTAGTACTACCATTACAGTTACGTTTAATCAAATTATCCTACGTTAACAAAACTCTTCTGTGTAGAAACCACATAAAAATTCCTATTTTTGGTGGCACCTTTATTTTCCAAATATACTTACGAAGATATTTCGTGTGACCATTCATAAAATTAAATACATTGATTTGACGGTAAAAACTCTTGAGTTAGTTAACCCCAAAACAAAAGTATCTTTATTTTCAGTTAAATGGATATCCATCAGTCGGCTCGCCACATGCAGCCAACTAAACCATCTATTTCCTGTCAAAGCTCGTCTAAATTGGATATTCGGATGCTCTTGCTCCAGGACATGTGCCACAGAAACTTGTTTTTTATGGGTTATGTTATACAACGTCGGATATTGTTGAGCAAGAGGTGAATCACCTAACCATACATCCTCCCAGAATCTTGTATTCTATCCATCGCCTTCCTTGAAAGAACCTCTCGAGAAGAACTCTTCCTTAACTTTCGTAAGTCCCTTCCAAAAGGCTGAGTCTGTTGGTTTTGCTTGAATTTGAGATAGGGATTTAGAGTGAAGATATTTGTTTATAATAATCTCTTGCCAAACTTCTTCCTCATTTAGAAGTTTAAACAACAATTTGGAGAGCAAACATTTATTTTTTAGCTCTAGTACCTCCACTCCGAGCCCCCCTTGATCCTTTGGTCTATATATAATATTTCATTTTGTAAGTCTATATTTCTTTTAATGACCAACACTCTGCCAGAAGAAACGTGATCGATAAAAATATAATTTTTCCGTACCCTTTTTGGTATTTCAAGAAAAGATAGCAGAAACATTGGTAAGCTGGTGAGAACCGAGTTAATTAAAATTTACCTACTCCATACGAAAGGAGCTTGCTAATCAAACAAGCCAATTTCTTTTCAAAACGGACTTCTATCGATTTCCACTCACTATTTTTTTAATTTCCGGAAGTGAATAGGGATTCCCAGATATCTAAACGGGAGAACTCCTGACTCACAACCGAAAATCTCCCTATATTGAGCCTCCACTTCTCTTGCCTTCCCGAAACAGAAATTTTCACTCTTGTGGAAAATTATTTTTAGGCCAGAAAGTTGCTCAAAAATGCAAAGAATAAGTTTCATATTTAGAGCTTTCTCCAAATTATGATGCATAAAAAGAATAGTGTCATGAGCATACTATAGAATAGGAATCCCACCATCCACAAGATGCAGTATTAGACCGTCTACTTGACCATCTTCCTTGTCTCTTGCAATTAAGATTGCCAACATATCCGCAATGACATTAAAAAGGATAGGTGATAGTGGATCACCTTGTCTTAATCCTTTACGAGTTTGAAAGTAGTGACCTATGTCATCGTTTACTCTAAGTCCGACACTTTCTTTGTGAATAAAATCATTAATCCACCTACACCAATTAGGATCAAAACCTTTCATTCGCAAAGCCTGTTGCAGAAAGACCATTTGACGTTGTCATTGGCCTTTTCAAAATTGATCTTAAACAGAATCCCATCCAAAAAAATCCGATGAATTTCATGGAAGGTTTCGTGAAGCACCACAACTCCCTCTAGGATGTGGCGTCCAGGTAATATTTCATAGGCCAGTATTCGGAAGTGGGATGGACTGGAACTACACACTGTGAATAACAAGCAATGATACACATAAAGGTTTGTGTAGATATTCAAACGACCATGCCAGGCAATCTTGGATCGTTCTCGATTTCAAAAACCCAAACTGATTCACATGGACAATGTCAAGAATTCTAGACTGAAGTCTGTTTGCCAAAAGCTTAGTGAGCAGTTTTAAAGCTGAATTTAGGAGGGAAATTGGCCGGAAGTCGTTAGGAGTTTCAGGGGACTGTTTTTTAGGTATCAAGGTGATAATCGAGTCATTGATGCACTGCAAAGAGATGTTCTGTTCATGAAATCATGACAAAGGTTATAAAATCCTTTTTGATAATATGCCAACAACTCTTTATGAACTTGCCATTAAACCCATCCGGGCCCGGCGCCTTGTCAACAGGAAGAGAGGCCACCACTAAATCAATTTCATGTTCAGTAAAAGGAGCAGATAAAGAGTGCAGGTCATGACCAGGCTGAACAAGATCAATGATCTCCAAGGCCATCTCTGTGTGAATGGACTGACCTAATCTGTCCTTAAACGAATGCCAAAGTACTACCGCTTTGGCATCATGTTCACAAACTTCAGAACCATCCTCCATGGTGAAACGAGCAATATTGCTTTGTCGATAGCGAACGTGGCCATAGCATGGAAGAAACTAGTGTTCTCATCACCAAGCTTGGCCCAACGGATTGTGCATCTACTCTTCAAAGTTCCTGCTTGCATAACAGAACATGGTTCAGTTTATTCTTGACTATATTCCTGAAATTCCATTCAGTTATATGCAATGCTCTTTGTTCCTCAAGTTCATCCAGCAAGAAGACTACCGAGTTACAGTTTGCAATAATGTTATCCATGTCAGTGATGTTACCACTCCATCTTTTAAAAGCTTTACGTAGCAGTTTCAGCTTATGTGAAATAACTTTGGCACTATGCCCATGAACTTCCAGGTTCCAAATATTTGTAACCAGCTCAAAGAAACCGGGTCTTCTAACCCAATAATTTTCAAAGCGGAAAATAGCTGCTTTTGGGATTTTAGAATCAATTTTAACCACACAAGGAGTGTGATCAGACAACGGGCGAGCGAGAGATGCACCTGAATATTCGGGTAAGAAATTGCCCAATTGGGTGTTGTGAAAAACCAATCAAGCTGAACCAGTAATGGGTCTGACTGCATATTGCTCCACGTATAAGATCGTCCTTTAATCGGCAGTTCCATTAATCCCAAGTGACTAATCAGCTCATTGAAAATAAAAATATCATTCATGTTGGCCCCATCTCTGTTTCTATTTTCAGGTGAGCGATAGAAATTAAAGTCGCCCATGAACATCCAAAATTGTTCATCCGGAATATCTAGGTTCCACAGCCAACTAATAAAATCAACCCTCGCAGGACCAGCACACGGCCCATAAACATTGACTAACGTCCAAGCAAAAGCATTAGCAGTTGACACAAACTCAATGACCACCCCAAAAGATTCCTGCAGCCTCAGAGTACCTGAGAAAACCTTACTATTCCAGAGGACAAGCAAGCCACCAGAAGCACCATCCGATGGAACACAAACAAAGCGATCAAAACGACGTGGGGCGAATTTGCGAATAAAGGAATTATCAAACGAAGTTTTTTTAGTTTCTTGCAAACAAACTATAGAAGCACCACTTTCATCAAGTTTCTGGCGCAAAATGGGCCACTTAGCATCCCCATTGACCCCCCTAATGTTCCAGTTGAAGACACTCCAGAACATGGATTTATTAGATCTTGAAGTTTGCATTAGGCACGAGGGCGACGAAGCTTCTCTTCAGTGAGATCGTCAGGATCTATGCCGCACTGCTCCACGCCTATCTTCTGCATCATCTCAATCTGCATCACCTCAGGTGCAGGTGCCAGCGGGACTGATGAAGCTTTCTTGCGGGAGGACTGATAGGGCAGCGCCAGGGGCATGAACTCAGTTTTATCACTTCTAAGACCAGGACGCCTGCCTGCAGAAGAAATAGGAGGCGCCACTTTCCTACGACGAGAAGGCTTTTGATCTGATTGAGCACTCTGCTATTCTTAATATTTTGAGGAAGAAGGGTTTTGATGACCGCTGGATTTCTTGGATTAGTAATATCTTGTCATCTGCAACCTCTGCTGTTCTTCTAAATGGTGTACCGGGGAAAAATTTCTTATGTAAGCGTGGGGTTCGACAAGGGGATCCCTTATCCCCTCTTTTGTTTGTTGAGGGAGCTGATCTTCTGCAGGATATGATTAATGATTTACACTCAAATGGTCTCCTGGTTCCTCCTGTCACTTTCCATGGACAAGATTTTCCAATTGTCTAGTACGCGGATGACACTCTCTTGTTTATGGAAGCGAGTTTTGACCAACTAGAGGTCCTGAAGTCCACCCTCTTGTCCTTCCAAAAAGCCACTGGTTTGAAAGTCAATTTCCATAAATCATGCTTGGTTCCTATCAATATTGATATCATGTATGCAACCTGTTTAGCTGAGTTCTTTGGGTGCACGGTTGGCAAGATGCCATTCACCTATTTGGGCCTGCCCCTGCGTACCACCAGACCCATTGTTCTTGAGTTGGCACCTTTGACTGACAGTGTAGAACGCCGCTTGAATGCTTGCTCCAGATTTCTCAACTATGGAGGCAAGATAACATTCATAAATTCAGTCCTTTCAGCTCTTCCTACATTCTACATGTGCATGCTCAAATTAAACAAGACAGTGGTTAAAGTTGTTGATCGTGCTCGGAGGCATTGCTTATGGGATAAGAAAGATAGAGAAAGAGGGAAGGGTTCAACCCTTGCAGCATGGGAGATGGTCTGTAAGCCCAAAGCTAAGGGAGGGTGATGGGGGGATGCCCAACCGGGTAGACCCAGGACCCCGAGTCGGCCTTCAAGGCCGGGTGGCCCATAGCCCACCCGGTGTACATCTTCCAGGATACCGGGTCCCCGAGGATCCCGGTATGACGGCTCGGGGAGGCGGCAGCAGATATCTTCGAATCAGTCTGCGATTGTGTATCCCGAAGAGTGCGCTCCACGAAGCCGCACTTGTAGGCAGGATAGCTAGCGCCGCCAGCAGAACCCGTCATTCCCTGTAAACCCTAGCCGGCTCCCTATATAAAGCCGTCAAGGAGCAACCCTAGAGGTAGACTCATCTCATTCCATAGCCTCCGGAGCACCCGCAAGCTCTGGTGCGCACACCATTGTACACCCCACTCAGATCCAAATACATACAAGCAGGAGTAGGTCTTTACCTCATACAGAGGGGCCGAACCTGGGTAAACTCTGCGTGTGCTACCTCTCTGTGAATCCTACGTCGCCTGGCTCACACCCGAGTTAAGCCACCCCGTATGGCATCTGCCGTGATTACCCCACGACAGAGGGCTTGGGATCATTAACTTATCGGTTCAGAATGATGCCCTGCTTATGAAGCATCTCTTCAAGTTCTTCTCTCACCATGACACTCCGTGGGTTGACATGGTTTGGCAAGCATATTATCAAAATTCTGTACCGCATGCTTCTCCCCAGCTGGTTCCTTTTGGTGGCGTGATGTCTGTAAACTACTCACTACTTTCAGAGGGATTACCTCCTGTCAGCCGGGTGCTGGGTCTTCTCTGTTATTTTGGAAGGACAAATGGTCATCTCAGCTACTAGCGCTGCAATTCCCGAGATTATACTCTTTCGCCATTGATTCAGATATTTCCTTGAGGGACATGCTCGCTTGTGATCATCTGGAAGATTACAATCAACACTTTGCTGTACCTATTTCTGTACAAGCTCTTAATGAGCTTCAACAGGTTTCTGTGCTGATCCAGCAAATGAACAATGATGTGGAAGGCCGTTCCCGTGCTGATGCTTGGCAGTGTACTTTTCAGCAGGGGCCATACACCTCAAAAGGATACTACACATTCATGTTTGATGGCATTGTGGCCTCTCCGATTTTCAGCAAACTCTGGAAGTGCAAAATCCTTCACAAGCATAAAGTTTTTGTTTGGCTTCTGCTTGTGGACAGGCTGAATACTCGTGATATGATGGATAGACGAAAGTGGCATCTTGACTCAGGAGTTCTATGTGCTGTATGCACCGCCGGCGAGCGTGAAACCAGAGAAAATCTATTTTTCAATTGTGCTTTCGCACAAAGAGTGTGGCATTTCCTGAAGATTTCATGGCCAGCTGCGCCCTCAATCGAGAACATGTTTGACGAAGCTAAAACATCCTTCCAAGGCCCAAAATTCATGGAGGTAGCGTGCTGCGCACTGTGGGGGATCTGGAAAATTCGTAATCAAAAGATTTTTGAGGGGCAGCGTCAGTCCCTCGAGAAGTGGAAGGTTATTTTCAAATAGGATCTTGGCTTGGTGTCTCATAGAATAAAATCCTCCCATAAGGAGGCTTTCCTAGGCTGGTTAAACTCGCTTTAGCTTCTGTTTTTGGACCGTTTTTATTTTTTGGACCGTTGTTTTTTGTTCCTGTGGTGAGTCTTTGCTCACCATTTGTACATCCCCCTCTCTCATCATGTAAATATTTTTGTGACCCGGCCTTTTCTCTAGGCCACCTTTATATTTGAAAATCATACCGTAGGGGCTTCCCCAACGGTTTTACGGTCCAAAAAAAAGGTTTGTGTATGACGGTGAAAATTCTTACGAAAACAACACTTCAACTTAAGTATTATAATGGATCATATAGAGTTGAAGAATAAATCACCAAAGACTCCGGTTATAAAAAAATCCACCAGACAGTGGCAAAATACGGCATCAGGTCTCAAGAGATATTAAATATAACCGGAATAGTACTGGAGTATTAGTTAGGGAGTTAAACTTGCTTGATATTTGTGTTGCGTTGATTAAATATTTCAGCATGATGTATGTTTAGGTAGGCCAACCTTTTTTTTTTTTGCGAAACACAGTACACCTATGAACGCACACAGGCACACGCTAATCTTATGAGCACCTCTGAAAGGTTGAGTCTTGAGATAAACGAAGTCACCACAGCGTCTCGCTATCGACAGGAACGTCGCCTCCCACTAAAAACAATCCACCTTAATGCGACACAGAGGTGTCAAACCTGAGGTATTAATTAACTCTGTTGGGCTGGGGGAGTGGCAGTACAACAACCTTCCTTGCCATCCAGCTACAGGTTAGTTCACAGTAGGCCAATTTTTAGGATACCGAAACTCCCAAAACCCTAGCCGTCGCATCACCTCTGTCGGGTCCTCGCCTCTCGGACCTTCCTGATACAATTAGGTCCATAAAGTTAGGTTTTGATGGTCTCATATTGGCGTTGTTAAGATGTCAGTGACGACGCTACGTCGATAAATGGTAGCCCAGTATCAACATCCATCTCGACGGCGTGGTCGGTCGTCGTTGGGCTTGCCTTCCGTGTTGGTGTGGTGTTGGTTTGGTCGCCATCACGTTGGTCTTATCGGTTGCGTTTTCGTCCGGTGTGTAGGTTGTTCACACACCACGTGCGTACATAGGCTAACGATTTTAGCTCGACTGCCCGCAGAGATCAGTGTGCTTCCCCCCACCGATTCGACTTTTTCACTAGATTTCGTCATACGGGCCAGGTGGTTATTGTGGCGACTTTTACGAGGATTATCCATGTGCAGGTTTGTGTGGACGATTCAGATTCTTCTCTACCATTTTTCTGAAACAAGGAAAACGATTATCCATTTCCATTAATTAAGAGAGGAGTTTAAGAGTGTGTTAATAGCCTAGCCATGACCGAGCACGGTAAAGGCCAAAAGGACAAAATCCTACTCTCACGGAATTACATTAGGCAATAACTTAGTCCACGCTATGCACCACATAGCCGCCTCATCTTTGATCTTTTCAATAATGTATCACAAGAGAAGGCAAGGCCTTTCTTGACTGACCATTCTTATGAATCAGTTCGGTCCAACAATATTTGTCGGTATCAATCACTTGACCATCATGGGGGAACATCATGGAGCCCCAACCAAGTCTTAACGAGGAGCAAACTCTCATGGTGAAGCGACCGTTTTCTTCACTTGGTTGTTGGGATACGTGCTACGAAAAACAAAAATTTACGCGACAACACATCACTAATAACACTATCAAGGTACAGGCAACGAGTGTTACCCTTGACGACAGTCGATGCAGCGGAAGACAACTATAGTCGTCGTCGATTCTCGAAGCTAGGCAAAACCTCCCAGCCGCGATAATATCTCCTCGCTTCCGAAGCGACTCCCGTCCGAGACCGAGCGAAACTCTGAGTCGGAGCACGACTCCCGTCGATGTGGACTCCCACTCGCAACGGCTCCACGATCAAGTGTTGAAGAAGACAACACCTCCGAGGTATCCATGCATCCCGGAAGTAGCGTCTTCGTGCAAGTCGTGAGGCTCAAGTATGCAACGTCACGGGAACGAGCTTGACGTAGATCTTGAAGTCTCCGGTATGTTCTCTAGATCACCATCTAAGAGAGGTAGAAATCCTGGCAGCACTTCAACAAGAGAGTATGATTGTTGTGGTGAGAGGGTTACCTTAGTGAACTCTTCACATGTACCAAATGGCTAACCTTTCAACCCCTTTCTTGGCTGCACCAATGGGTATAAATATAGGGACAAGGTGACTTGCCTATTAAGGCACCTACGGTGCCACATGGCATGTGTCTTGACACATGTCGAGTGCGATGCCATGCAAAGCAACACACAGACCCCATGCCACATGTCCGTTACCATGCCTCTCAGGGCGACTGATGCGTCTCAAACGTATCTATAATTTTTGATTGTTCCATGCTTGTTTTATATCATTGCTACATATTTTTATAATAGTTTTATATCATTTTAGGGCATTTTTCGGGACTAACCTACTAACAAGATGCCCAGTGCCAGTTGCTGTTTTTTATTGCCTTTTTGTTTCAGAAAAGTTATTAAGGAAATATTCTTCGAAAGACCTGAAAATTCACGGAGGGCATTTTTATCACGAAGACAGGGCACCGACCAAATATCAGCCAGAGGGACCCTAGGCGACCCCCAGGTGCAGCTTAGGGTGGGGGCGCGTCCAAGGGCCACCTGGGTCCCTGGTGGTCCTCTGACGCCGCCTCTCGTCGGACAGAAAACCCTAAAACACCCGAGAAATTCCATGAAAGATATCCGAGGCCACCGTCAACTCGAAACCCTATTCGGGAGGGTTCTGAAGCTCTTCCCGGCACCCTGTCGGAGGGGAGATTGTCACCGGAGGCATCTACATCGCCATGTCTGCCTCCGGAGTAACGCGTGAGTAGTTCATCTTTGGACTACGGGTCCATAGCAGTAGTTAGATGGTTGTCTCTTTTCCTTGTGCTAACATGTTTAGATCTTGTGAGCTGCCTAACATGATCAAGATCGCTATTTTGTAATGCTACACATTGTGTTTGCTGAAATCCGATGACCTGTGAAATTCTGATCAGATTGTTCATATACTTGTTATCATATTTATGTTTTATTTAAGATCTTGCATGCTCTCTGATCCATGTGCTTACTCTGGTCAAGTGATTGCTTGTATCTTCAAGAGGGAGTATTTATGCTAGATAGTAGGTTCATGCCTCCTGTGAGTCTGGGCTCGAGATGACAGAAACGACTAAGACCGTGGATGTGATGTTGCTACTGGGGGTAAAACAGCGGTGTTTATTTCTATATGCTTATAACCATTGCTTACATTATGCACTTTGCTTATTGGAATTATTTGTTGCTTGCAACTTAATACTTCCGGGTGACAGGCTGGATAGCGATCCCGGGGTGGATTATTAGTCATAGATGCAGATGGATAGAGGTCTATGTATTTTGATGTAATACCCAATTAAATATTACAATGATCTTAATCTTGTCATAATAGCATTGTCATGCCCTCACAATTTGTCAATTGCCTAGTTTTAATTTGTTCACCCAGAATGTTTACTGTTTTATGGAGAGACACCACTAGTGAAACTATGGCCCCCGGTCCATTCTTTTATATTGATTGCAACTCGTTTCCTTTGCTTTACATTATTGCTAGCTCGATGTTCCATTTTACTTTTATAATCGTTTTCCACAACATACGTTTAATCTCTTTGTTTTCAGTAAGACGGGAAGATTGACAACCTTCCTAAAGCGTTGGGGCAGAGTTGAGTGTCTGTGTTGTGTGCAGGTTCACGTCAGCACGGAAGCCTTTTCTGGCGCCTGGGTTGACACCGTGTTGAAGTCTTCAAGTCCTACTGGTCCGATAAATCTTGGTTTCATCATTGAGGGAAGAACTTCTAGCTGCACAACGATACCTTCCACTTTGGGTTCCCAACGGGCGGATATCACCGCAGCAGCGACACATGTCAGGTGCCATGCATCTCATGGTGACACCTATGGGACCATGTGGCAGCCACCTCCCTTCCGGAAACTTTCACAAGGTTCTAGAAAATCCCACAACATTCTAGACTCTTCTAGAACTTTCATATATTAGACTGGATTATTCCAGACACCTCCGGAATCATCCGTGATATACCGGAACCATTCCGTGATAATCCAAAATACCTTTTGGAATCCTTCTCTCATTAAATCTAGTCACAAGCACGTTCTATAAGAATGCTAATCCATTAAGCGTGTGATCGTTCAGGTTCGAGATAATGCAGACACGCACCGGAACTATTCCGGTCAATAATGAACAGCGGAAGACACTTTTACGATCACCTAGTTCAAGTTCGAGTAAATCCCAGTCTTGACGTATCTGATGCACAAGGTACATTCTGATATACCGGAAAGACACTTTTACGATCACCCAGTTACGGAGTAACGTTTAGTATCCTCTAAAGTACACATACGGTATCCAAGACTTCGATATGGTAAAAGGATGTCTAGCAAATGTGAACTTATGTGATGAGTATTTACTGCCATCAATTGACGATGTGTCTCACAGTATATCAACGGGTCTTTCCAACACAACGTTCCACTAACGTTATGTCCTCATGGTTATTGGCATCCTCGTAACTCCTTACTTATATGGTTAGGAAAACTGAATCGTCTAATAACTCATGAGCTAGTTTAGAAGCCTGACTAGGGAACTGGTTGGTGTTCATAATTCTACACATGTAATTAGGGTTTCCTCCGAATCTCCCGTTCGGAACCAATTACAATTATACTATAAAATATAAACTTAATCATTTAACATTCAAGAAATAGAATAATAACTCCATATTATTGCCTCTAGGGCATTTCCAACATCGGTTGCAAAGCTTGCATATGTTACATATTTGCCATCTCCTCCTATCAAGCCTATCTGTCGTCCACACACGATTTTGAAGAATCAACCAAGCAAAAAAATGCACTTGGGGGGCACCCACTGTTTCCAAACCAAAGTAGGCTTCATCGATGTGGTTTTTTCCAAGAATTGCATATTGTATGCCGATGCCGAGAGTAGATTTCAGTCTTTGTGAATTTCCAAGCAATCTTATCTGGGGCATCATTTACGAGTTGGATGTCGGTAGTCATCTCCCAAAGTTTAGTGAATTGGATTATGTGGTCAAGAGATTGCCATCCTTCGGTATTGATTTGTGACACACAAAAGTCTTTTTCCAACGGCTTCGTCACCGTTCATTTCCTCTTTTCTGCAACCTCAAAAATTAGGGGGCCACTTTAGAGCGGCCTTGCAAATATTTTTGCGGCGGCGACTAAGCTCACAATTGGAAAGGAGAAAGCGCTCTTTGGGGATTCGCCTTGGCTCTACCTATATTTGTTATCTGATCTGGTGATGCCACTGGCGAGTAGTGGTGGATTAACTTGCAGAAGATTTTGCTACGGCTTGGATGTATTTATTAAATTTTTACGGTCTTTTTCTATAAATGTGGAGACAATTGTTCTGTGTCAGATGTGTCCTTTGTAATCTTATTCTTTGGTTAATATATTCTACACTCTCCGTCCTGAAATACTTATTTTAGCTTTGTCTAAATTCGGATATATGTACACCTAAAACATGGCTAAATACATCAATATTTAGACAAATCTGTGACAAGTGTTTCTTGACGGAGGGAGTAGATGTTAGCCTAAAAAATCTTTAGGGCATGGCCCAATCAGCCAAAGTAAGCCCATTCTCCAGGCTAACCCGAACATGGTTCGGAATTGTGACAAAGCGCCATCACTCGAGGATCGAACAAATAGCACTCCATATTTATTTTTTTATTCTCGGTCATCTTTGAACAATAATCTAATAGTCGCAAACCTGCTACCCAGGAGTAGCAATCGAATAGTTTAGCAGCACTTGGAAGCAACCGAGATCCTACACTAATTTCATGAAGTAACTGAGATCAAGTAAAGCAGCAGCATTCCAGCAGAAAGCAAGCAAAGGGTTCAACTTGGGAGCGAAGCAGAGTCACCGGGCAGCAAAAACACTCCCGACAAGCAAAGCACAAGTAAACATTCCAAGTTTCCCCTCCCTGCGACCCTGCGTATATATGTTCGATTGTTCGGTGCCCAGTGAACAGAAAAGTGTTCAGAGGGAAATCAGAAAGGACCAAGCAGACACGTCGACATGGTTCTGACGCATGTTCAGAGCGACGAAGCGGCGGCGTCGGCCGCCGTCTTCGCCTCCAGGTACGTGCAAGACCCGGTGCCGAGCTACACGCTCGGGGAGAAGTCGATCTCGAAGGGCGCGGCGTACCAGATCATCCACGACGAGCTGCTCCTGGACGGCAGCCCGCGGCTGAACCTGGCGTCGTTCGTGACGACGTGGATGGAGCCCGAGTGCGACAGGCTCATCCTCGAGGGCATGAACAAGAACTACGCCGACATGGACGAGTACCCCGTCACCACCGAGCTCCAGGCAAGCCACCCAGCACCTACGCATTTCTTCGATCTCCTTCTTCGGCTGCTGGAGTTTGTGAATTCATTGTGATCGATCAAACACTGATATGTGTGTGCAGAACCGGTGCGTCAACATCATAGCGCGGCTGTTCAACGCGCCGGTGGGCGCCGGCGAGACAGCCGTTGGCGTCGGCACGGTCGGGTCCTCAGAGGCGATAATGCTCGCCGGGCTGGCATTCAAGCGGCGCTGGCAGAACCGGCGGAAGGCGACAGGGAAGCCCCATGACAAGCCCAACATCGTCACGGGAGCCAACGTTCAGGTAAAAATTCAGGACTGTAACCTGCATACATTTCCTATATTCTGAATTTCTGATTGATCACACAAGAGTTCGGTCAGAACTAATCTCTTCTGCTCTGGCGATGCAGGTGTGCTGGGAGAAGTTTGCGCGCTACTTCGAGGTGGAGCTGAAGGAGGTGAAGCTGAGCGAAGGGTGCTACGTGATGGACCCGGACAAGGCCGTGGAGATGGTCGACGAGAACACCATCTGCGTCGCCACCATCCTCGGCTCCACTCTCACCGGCGAGTTCGAGGACGTCAAGCGCCTCAACGACCTCCTCGCCGCCAAGAACAAGCGAACAAGGTCTGCCTCCAGCTAGTTCAAATCCGTGCACGAAAATTTGCTCCCCTGTATATTGACGTGGCTCAAGACGTGGCTGGGCACCTGGTTGACAGGTGGGACACGCCGATCCACGTGGACGCGGCGAGCGGCGGGTTCATCGCGCCGTTCCTGCACCCGGAGCTGGAGTGGGACTTCCGGCTGCCGCTGGTGAAAAGCATCAACGTCAGCGGGCACAAGTACGGGCTCGTGTATCCCGGCGTTGGCTGGGTGATATGGCGCAACAAGGAGGACCTCCCCGACGAGCTCATCTTCCACATCAACTACCTCGGCGCTGACCAGCCCACTTTCACGCTCAACTTCTCCAAAGGCAAGATTTTCTCCCGAGAACAAAATGAACCAACAGGATCTCTGGCTTGGTTGTGTATTAGGATTTAGGATGCCACATTTGGTGCTTCTGTGATTGCTTCACATGCATGTTTGATCTTGTGCAGGGTCCAGTCAAATCATCGCGCAATATTATCAATTCCTTCGTCTTGGTTTCGAGGTATAATATTCATGAACATGCCAATAAGTTTAATTAATTTCCAGAGCTCACATGCTCAATAGCGTTAGTATATAGGACGGGGCTTGCCTGCGGCCGCGGCGTGCGCCCATCGGTGCGGCATGGGTACGTGGCATGCATCGCGCGATTTCTACCCCGCGCGTGTTTTAAGACTCAGAAAAAAATCGCGAATACTGCAATATACGGTCCCATATTACTACCACGTTCGTCCTGTAGTTCAGCAACCACCTCAACGAGGCATCTAGGAACGCGGCGACTTCGTCGGAATGCAAAAGCGGCGGTGGCGCGCTTGCACCTGCGGCCTGCCGGCGGCAGAAACCGTGCTTCGTTCCGTCCACAAGGGGGCGCGCAACAACGCCGGAGCACCTCGCCGGTGCCTCCTTCCATTAGCAAGGAAACCTGCACCAAATTGTGGCTCCTCGTAAACCATGGAGAACAGGAGCTGGAGGGCGGAGCTGTTGGCCATGCGCATGCTGCTGCTTCGTCTCCCCCTGATTACCTGGCTGCCTTGCTCGCTTTACTAGCCCTATGTTCTTCGGCCGCGCTCCTCTGCCCTCTTGTCGCCGCCGCCTTTCCTCTCTGGCTGGGCAGCAAGCGTCACCGTGGCCGCCGGCGATGGCAAGCTGGGCGCCGCCGCGTTGAGCTTCACGGAAACCGAGTATCACGACGAGATGCGTATTTCCCGTATTTTGGATTTTATTTTTGGCAATAAATAGCGCACGCTCCGAACGAACAGGCAGAAATCGTGCGATGCACGCCACGTACCCATGCCGCACCGATGGGCGCACGCCGCGGCCGCAGGCAAGCCCCGTCCTAGTATATACTCCCTCCGTTCCATATTACTTGACACCAAGACGAATGTATCTAGAGGGAGTATTTTTTTTAAAATCCAGAGCTCAAATGCCAAAAAGTTTTAATTAATTTCTAGGGGTACAAAAATGTGATGGAGAACTGCATGGAGAGCGCGAGGACGCTCCGGGAGGGGCTCCAGCACACGGGGCGTTTCAACATCATCTCGAAGGAAGACGGCGTGCCGCTGGTGGCGTTCACGTTCAGGGGCACCAGCGACGGCTCGCTGGCCTTCAAGCTGTCGGCGAACCTGCGCCGGTTCGGGTGGATCGTGCCGGCGTACACGATGCCGGCGAACCTGGAGCACATGACCGTGCTCCGCGTCGTCGTCAGGGAGGACTTCGGCCGCTCGCTCGCCGAGAGGTTCCTGTCGCACGTGCGCATGGTGCTCAGCGAGCTCGATATGGAGGCCAAGGGGCCCGTGCGGCCGATGAGGCTCACCATCGAGCTGGGACCCCCCATGAACGCCGGCGAGGAGGCCTCCGTCAGGGTCGTCAAGAGGGAGGCCGTGCCCGGGCACAGGAGCGTGTCGCTTCTGACCGGGAAGACAAAGGGTGTCTGCTAGATCGGCCGCCAGATCGATGACGGCTACGCCTGCCGATTGTGCTACAGAATAAATTACGTGACTTGAAATGTTGGAACTAGGTCATTATCAAGACATGTGCAACTTAAAATCTACTCTAACATGTGTTTATAAGTATAGATCACATTTGTGAATATCGGATAATCAACACAGAACTCAAAAATTGGTCATGAAAACTTCTATTGGAGCAACAAATTGCAGCCAAAATCTGGACGAAAAACATGTACTCCCTCCGTTCCAAATTAATTGACTTCCATTTGTCCACACATGGATGTATCTAGACATGTTAAGTAACATGTCTAGATACATCCATGTGTGGACAAATGGAAGTCAATTAATTTGGAACGGAGGGAGTAGGTCAAAAGGAAAAAAAGCTCTTTTACGGTGCTTGGAGAACTACCGCGGGTAGTTTCAGGTAGCTTCCAACCTAAATTATTTCAGTCGTTTGATTTCAATCTATCCCCCTAAATTATTTAAGCCGTCCAATCATTAAGCAAAAAAATAGATCTAATCACTTGGGGCATTATAGTCATTTGTTCACGAACAGTTTCTGGTCATCCTTTTCACGATCGATCTCACCACACTCGCGCCGCCGCAAGCCCCTGTGCGCTCTCCGAGTCAGCGCGCCGCCGCCACCCGCATCCGTTGCCCTTCTCATCTACCAGCGGGACGTGGGTGCTCGGCGTCGACGACCTCGACCGGCAGCATCCGGCAACGGCCGCTGTCGGCGGCCTCCTCCACCGACCCGCTAGCAGCAGCAGCAGCCCTCCGTGGGTGGCGCCATCTCCGGCCTCCTCCACCTCTCCGCCAGCAGGAGCAGCTGGCCGCGGCAGCGCCATCTCTGGCCTCCTCCACCTCTCGATCTATTCTTCCACACTGAACAACAAGGAGCTGCGGTCTGTGCTTACTGCTAGAAATTCAGAGCCACTTCATAAAAATTCATGTCTTGGCAATTAGAAACGTAGATGCAAATTGCATAGATTTAGGATGCCAACCATGCAATGTCAGGTTCAAAAAGGTGATCAAACTAGTAGAGTAGGAGCTGGGGTTTGGTGAAGGCCAGCTCCTATTCATAAGCTTTGCAGGTAGCTTGCAATATATTTTGACTTGCTGAAAATGAAAGGACCGAGCGAGTTGCCGGAAAAAACAGAGGATTTTTACAGCAACGTTATTTCTCTAACTAGTTGTACTTCCTGGCACCTGAAAGTATGCTACTGGAGCATGTACTCTACTCAAGTGCAACTGAGCTCCTTGTACAACAGTATAGCTACGATTCCCATTAATTATGTTATTTGTAAGCCTAATGTTGATTTAAAAAAATGATGTGGGTCAATTTGGCTTGAACTTATCTAGAAACTAGAATTAGTGATCTTGGTGGCATAAAAATTACATGAAGGTGTTGTTACAGTTAAGCCTGCATTTCTGTAGAATCTGGACAAACATCAGTTGAGTTTCTGTTTACTACTCCCTCCGTTTTTTAATGTAAGATGTTTTACCATTTGTTCACATGCATATGTATACAAATGGATGTAGACATATTTTAGTGTACATGTTCACTAATTGTAGTGTGCATGTAGACAACATGTGCAATAGGTAAAATGTCTTATTTATGTACTTATATTCATGCACGGAGGGAGTAGTACTTACTTGACCAATGGCATGAACCTCGTGGTGGCATAAAAAATCCATGAAGGTGTTGGTGCAGCTAAGCACGCATTTAACTTGCAATCTTTCACAAAATTTTATTTAGTGGTTTTGTTTCAGCTACCTGAGTCCATTGTCATCGACTCCTTTGACTTGCAATCTGTCCTGAAGGTGTTGATACATCATTTTTATGTTGATCTTAATATGCTTCTATGCTTTTGGACAGGGAGATTCATAGGAGTACAACGATGGAGCCATGTTGTCGTACTACACAAAATTGCAAAGCTCATATTTACACAGTCATTGGTATTGTCTAGTTATGCTGGCAACTGGTAACTAGGAGCAGCAGCGGATCAGATAAGCGAGAGAAGGGGCTAAATTTGCAGTTGAACATCATTCCTCAAGCTGTCAAATGCACTCTGTATAAACTGTCAAAGTATGTAGAAACTAAATTTACACTTTGTCATACATTCAGAATGGTGTTATTCTGGACACACATGTTGTCATATGGTTGAGAACAGATGATAATAGATAAAGGATTTAAGCAAACCATGGTCGCAAACGCGGCAAGCATGATCCTCTTTCTCGAGTTTTGTACTATTTCTCACCTTTTCGACGTTTGCAAACACGGCAAGCATGATCCTCTATCTCTAATTTTGTACTATTTCTCGCATTTTCGACGTTTTTATTATACGCAACACACAGCTTGACTCGTGTCTGAGGAAAAAATTCTAAGACGTAAAAAAGGGAAATGTGACCCTCTCTCCATTGTTATCTTTGCTCTGAATTTGAAAATCCTGTGAACAATGTGACTGTGTCTCTGTTGTCATCTTTTGGTTTGTACTGTAAATACTGTGAGCTTGAGGTCTAGGTTGCTCACGAAAAAAGAATGATCTAGCACAAGAAATAAAAAAATGATGCTAGTTTGTGAGCACAGCTGCATTACTGATTGGTATCTTTGTCCAGATGAAAGAGTGAATAATTCCTACTGAATTAAGCTTAACTAATCCCTTTCATAGTTGCATTACCACTGAATTAAACTGTTCCACTACCATCAGAAGTCAGAACAACCCATGTAGCTGAAGCCTCCACAACTCAAGACTAATCATCCATAGCATCCAGATGATCACGCAACAGACTTCACTACATCCTCCTCGGTATCCTAGCTTGTGGTGTGGTCGACTTTGTGGTGGCGGCGGCAGGACGCAGGTGATCAATGCGGACGCTGAGCGCGAGCATGTCGCCGGAGAGCAGCTCCTGGGGTGCCGTCAAGAACATCCCCCTGTCCGGAACCGGCACACCGCGCTACTGCCCACCTTCGAGGCCACGAGGACCAGGTTGCCCTTGTCGTCGCACGGGCTCTCCACGGAGATCTTGCACCAGAACTGGAGCGGAGCGGGGGCGCCGTCCGTTCTGACGCACAGCAACGACGAGCCTCATCATGCCCATGGTGGCAGCTGCCACGATATGGCCGTCCACGCCAGCGTCACGTCGTAGAAGGTGTCGCTCTTGAGAACCTTGTCGAAGGTCAGCTGCGACAGACCGAAGGACAGCGTCAGCCTGAACCCGGTCGCGATTCCCCGCCGCCACGGTGCTGTTGGTCCCGTCCGAGCCGTGGCTCATGCCGACGAGCGCGGCGGAGAAGGTACGCAGCGCCGCAGTCAACTGGATGTGTCATCCTCGTACGCCAACTGCTCCTCCTCGCGCCTGGTTGACAAGGGCCGCCGATGGCGCCCGCGAGCAGGTGCTGCCGGGGAGGTGGAGAAGTCCGGCGATGGCGCCCGCGGCCGGCTGTTGTTGCTGGCGGGGAGGTGGAGGGCACCAGCGACGACGCATCTGGCTGGCTGCTGCTGCTGGCCAGGAAGTGAACGAGGCCTTGGGGGCTACGGCCAGATGCTGCTGCTGGCAGGGAGGGGTGTGAAAGGCCGCAAATTTGGCCGCCCACGGCGAGAAGCTTCTCCTAGCTGGAGCTGCAGGGGAATGCCTCGAGTGAGATGAGAAAGGGGATGAATCTGACGGTGGGGTCACTGACACGAATTACCTAAATACCCTTTTACTTTCGATTAAAAATAAAAGAATATTGGTAGTTTCTGGTTCTTTTTTTTTTAGGAAGGACCCGATCCATATATTAGGAAACTCAGTACAACTTACAAGAAGATCCAGCAAAGAAAAGAAAATTACACATGGACCCCGAAAATTGCACAGAGAACCCCGAGCATCCTGGAGGAATTACAATCGGATCCAGAGCTTGCTCCCAAGAGCCTAGGCATCGCCAGCGCCGCCGTACCTCGATCCGCCGGAGAGAGAACGCCGCCACATGTTGTAGTTGGCCGCATGAGCCGTCCGCCGCCGCGCGCCGGAACTTGGACTCGATGAACGCGCACAGCCACAGCGCGAGCTCCCCAGCACCACCCATCTTCCAGCCGGCGCCGCTCCGCCCAGATCCACCACCACGAAGACCGCACCACCTTCCAGCGCTGCTCCGCACGCCACCATGGCCAGACAGAGCAGAAGCGAAGAAGGAGACCACCAAACCACCTGCAGCAAAACGGAACAACGACCCTCACCCGCTCCTCCCCTCGCCACCACGGCCGGCCGAAGAAGCGCAGACGGAGGAAGCGCCCGACAGAAACTCCACAGCCTCCCCGGCGAAGAGCCGAAACGGGAAGAGGGGGAGGACATAACCCTAACTGGCACCACCGCCGCCGTCAACGGAGGCGCCTCTGGGTACACACACCTAGCCCTAGGCCCTAACTACACGCACGACGGAGCCGAGGCTCCCCCCCACCTCGCGGCGCCGAAGCGGCGGCCGGAGGCGGAGGGGATAAGCAGATCCGCCGGCGAAACCTTCGGCGGAAACGCGGTCGCCTTTTTCGCCGCTCCCGCACAGTAACCCTATCCAGGAACCTCTAGTTTCGGGTTCTTTGAATCTGTTAGTTTCTGGTATCTCTAATTTTATCACCGTTCGATTAGAGGGGATGGACGGTTGTTAAAATTACCAAGTACTCTAAAACTTGTACAAAAGGAAACAGAGGCAAGAAACATGTCACTTGCGCTCAGACCGCTTCAAGCGCGTCGTTCTTGGTCTACCAAAGTTTAATCGCCATTTATTTAGTCATCCCTTGTACTGACGTCATACTAGCAAACCAGTGTTCTACCGTAGTAAATGGCAAAAGATCTACACCGCTCGCTTCAAATCCAGGGGCTGAAAATCATTTAAATGTCGCAATTGTTCAACTCAGCAAAGGCAGACTATGCATTCAGAGCGCGAGCTAGCTTGACCCCTCCCAACGGTGGGGATTACTGCAGCAATTTGCGTTTAGCTACTGCTTGAAGGCCACAAAGTAGATTAACTTCACGAGGCCGACAACTTTATGCACGCAGCAAGGAATAAGTAGTACAAAAGCAAGGAATAAAGCATGTCGTGTTCTGATGATCAAGGTTTTCTTAGTAATCATGCTCGTTCTCTTAGGACTTGTTTACCTCGAGTGTATTTTAGGGGATGGGAGGGGATTATCTCGGATCCCGGAAAATCCTCAGGCCTCGTTCGGCAGATGGGTTTTGGTCGTGTATTGCGTGTAAAAGACCGGCCCAACTAATTACACAGGAAAACACTCCGTGCACGTTCGGCAGGCCGGGCTCGGCAGGGCCAGCCCCAGGAAACCCGGTCGACCCACGTCGGGTACGAGGGTATCGAAGACGCGAGGACGACTCGCGTTTCTTCGTGTTTTGGAGCTCTGGCGGCGCGCGGCTCGTCGCCATCGCTGGTCGCCGTCGCCCGTCGCCCGTCGCCTCCGCCTCCGCCGTCGCTCGTCGCCTCCGCCCCTCGCCGACGTTCTCTTCCCCGAGTTCAGGAGCTTCCTCATCTCCTGGCGCCTTGCCCCCTCTCGCCGCCGACCGGATCTTTGATCCCGCTGCCACCGGAGCTCCGGACGCCGCCTCACCTCTCGATCTCCGCCGCGTGCGCCTACTACGACCAGTTATATCAGGTACGCCTCGTCCCCTCCTCTCTTTCCATGTCCTTGGCTAGATCGACGGGCAGAACGGGAGCAGGCCTGTAGAATTTATTCGTGGTTTAATGCAAGCACGATGTTTCATGTTCTTGTTGTACTTAATCTAACTAATCAAGCACGCTGCAAGCAAGCTCTACGGATTTCTCCTTGAAAAATGGTGCTGGTGGTGGTGGGCTTGTTAATTAAGCGCTCCGGTTCGATCTGGCCTTCTGCTGATAAAGTAAAGGTTGATTAATTATAGATGGTTGGTTAGGATTAGTTAAACTAGTCAAGATGGATAGGGTAAGGATATGCTTGTGTACAACTTCTATCCACATTGCTCATAGTGCTGCAGTTACCACATCCTTCAAATAATACCGCTTAAAAAACTGTGAATAAATTGCTGCGATGTGATGAGTCCACTCAGAATCGCCGTTATGCTAGCTTTCTTTTGCTGATGAAATCTGACCTTTGTGTGTTTACCTCTGTTTGATTGATGTCTTGCTTTCTGAGAAAGTCTTATCATGCATTCGCTGCTACTTGTATGCATGGCACCAGCTGAACATTCGACTGTATTATTGAAAACTGTATGCTGTTATGTTCTGTTATACATGTGTACTAGTAGTACATACCACCTTCTTTTTCTTCTAGCATAATACGATTGTAATTCTAGTAGTACATACCACCTTTTTTTTCTTCTTAGCATAATACTGAATTATTTCCTTTTTGTATCCTTGTAGCTACCCGAACCTCCTGTTCTAGTTGGGGTGGACGAGCCGCCGCCGTCTTGGAGTCCTGTGACCACACCTGATCACGGTAGGTCCATGTCCTTGGCTTTTATATTTCAGTTTGTGCCCTTTTATATTTCAGTTTCATCTTATTAGTTTCTTAAATTTATTGTAGTTTAGTTCTGCAATGAATGAACGGAGTCTAGAGCGTGCTAGGAAGAGAAAAGCTGATGATGAAGAAGAGTTGCTGTTTTTCATTCTTCCTGCACTTTACTTCCATCTCTCACACACAGAAAAGATCAAGAGGCATAGCTCTGTCTTGTATGGCAAGAACAGAGTTAGGGAATTGCTAGATGGCCACCTCATGAATTGCTTGGTAGCTTTTAGGATGGAACCATACATATTCAGATGGTTAGCATCTTACCTGAGAGCTGAGGGTCTGATTGAGGATAGTACTCTCAAGGTGGAAGAAAAGTTGCCTTTTTTCCTCTACATGCTTTCACACAATGCATCATTTCAAGATATGCAATTGATGTTTGAACATAGCAACTCCACCTTCCACGGCTATATCAAAGAATTCTTCAACATCATCCCCATCCTAGCAACTAGGTTTCTAAGGCCTAGATATGTAGATGAACCACATCCGAAAATTGCCATGGATAATCGCTTTTTTCCATACTTCCAGAACTGCATCGGTGCCATTGATGGTTCTCATGTGCCTATTAGTATAAACTCTAAGCTTCAGGCTCCTTGGCGGAATAGGAAGGGGTCCCTTAGCCAAAACGTGATGTTTGCGTGTGATTTTGATCTCAATATCACCTTCATATCATCTGGATGGGAAGGATCTGCCACCGATGCAAGAGTACTCAGCTCTGCCATGCTGAAAGGTTTTAAAGTACCTCCAGGGAAATTCTACCTTGTAGATGGTGGTTATGCAAATACCCCATCATTTCTTGCTCCATACCGAGGTGTGCGGTATCATCTGAAAGAGTGGGGCCATGGGCATAGGAAACCACAGAACTACATGGAACTATTCAACCACAGACACGCCGTAATGAGAAACCATGTAGAAAGGCTCTTGGGTATTTTAAAGAAGAGATTTCCTATTCTTAGAGTGTCAACCTACTATCCGATCGAGAATCAAATCAAGATTCCAGTAGCCACATCAATTTTCCATAATGTTGTTAAAATGCATGGTGGAGATGAGGAATGGCTTGAGAACCAACCTGAAGCCATAATAGACCCAGCTTACTTTGTGGATCTGCCCAATGATGATGATGATAACCAGATAGCAAACAATCATCAAGAAAACAATGTGCAAGGCAACCTTCTGAGGGACCAGATAGCATTTCAGATGTGGAATGACTTTGAGTAGTTGTAGCCACTGTCATAGGATCTACTAGATGTTTTTCTCATGTAAACATGGATCTTCTAGATGTCTTTATCATGTAATAATGATCTACTTTATGTTTTATGTGATGTAACCATGGATCTATTAGCTGGATTTATCATGTAATAATGATCTACTTTATGTTTTATGTGATGTAACCATGGATCTATTAGCTGGATTTATCATGTAATAATGATCTACTTTATGTTTTATGTGATGTAACCATGGATCTATTAGCTGGATTTATCATGTAATAAGGATCTACTTTATGTTTTATATGATGTAACCATGGGTCTATTAGCTGGGTTGATGTTTCATCATCTGGTATTTGTTTTTTAATCACAACAGATATGTACCCCAAAGCAGCTCCAACCTATCCGAAAGGCTCTCCCAAGTTTAACCTGACTAATATCAACTCAGTGAGTAAAAAATTCAAGAAAAAGCCTTCACCAAAGATGAAAAAGGCATCCCCAAAAGGTAATTCTTTCTTTCTCTATTCTTTTATGAAATTTGCTTGTTATGTTTGGGCAAACTGAAGTAAAACTGTGACAAACTTGATGATCAGTTTCTTCTTGGTCTGTATGTTGCAGCAAGTACATATTTGAGCATGTTTCATCATATTTTCAGCAAGTACATGAACACCTGATGGTTGTGATGTGATAAATATTATTTGAGCATGTTAAATGATGGTGTATCTGTTTCCTGTAGGTTCGAAACCAAGGGCGTCTTGGAATTCTGCATTGGAAAAGTCTCTAGTGGATATTCTTCATGAACACAACACTAGCTACTACAGAAGCCAGAATGGGTGGAGCAAGGAGACATGGAACACCATGGTCAATGCTTTCCTTACTAAGCATCCATATGTGCAAGTAACGAAGTCACAGATTCAGGAAAAAGAAAGGACCTAAAGAGAGATTACAGGATGCTCAAGGATGCACGTAATCAAAGCGGTGCAGGATGGAATGATAGCGAACACATGATTGAAGCTGATCCACATCTTTGGGATAACTTAGAAACTGTAAGTGTTGTATTATCTCTTGCAGAATTCATGAGTGTGACATGTGTGCTAACCATGATTTCTACACCTTTTTGTAGTCATTTGGTCAAAGGATAAAGAGATTCAAGACAAAGGCCTTTCCTCTCTATGATTCACTAGCACAACTCTATGAAGGTAAGCACTTATGTGCATTCTCCATCCCCTGTTGTTGCTGTTGCTTTGGTGCCTCAGTTCTGTTGTTGATTAATTTAGTCCCTTCCCCTGTTTCACTCATGATATGCTTGTCGGATTAGCTACAGTCGTATTTTAATCCTGTTGATGCTGATGCTGATGCCTCGGTTAGAACTTGTTGCCTCTCTATATGGAGAGCTGATTCGTATGGAGAGCTGATTCGTATGCCTCGGTTAGAACCTGTATATATATTGAAGTGTGTTTGCCTCTGTCTAGTCTTCCATGCATCCATGCTTGCAGTTCGAATTTCTTAATGGTTGTTGCTATAATTACATCATTTTGTAGGTAGCATTGCAACCGGAGCTTTCAACTACACATCCAATTCAACCTCAGCACGTACACCATCAGATGTGACAGAAATTGAAAGTGATGGTGAAGAAGACATGGAGAGAGCTGAAGGTAGTACTGCTAGGGAGGATGTTGATGATGACCTTCAAATGTTGGATGAAGGTAGTACTGCTGCAGTGAGACCTCCAGTGGATCATGGTCAACAAAAGGCAAAAAAGGCTGCTGTTGTATCAAGAAAGAAGGCAAAAACCTCAAGTGGAGCTGGAATAGTGCAAGTAATGGAAAGGCTGGTCAGCATCAAAGAAAAAGAAGCTGAAAAGGAAACTGCACAGGAGTTCACTATCAGCAGATGCATGGATGCCTTGAAGAAGGTGGATGGTTTCACAGCTGACGACAAGATCCCGGCCTTGGAGGTCTTCAAAAATGCACAAAACCGCGAGATCTTTGTCAACCTTGTGGATGATAATGATGGAACAGCCATCAAATGGATTCGTATCCAGATGGCCAAGATACAAGGTAAATAACTGATAACTGGTCATATATGCTTCATATGCTTGTTCATTTTTCTTGGTGGTGATGTTAGTAATAAATTGCATTGTCATGGTGGTGACCATTTGCACATGCCCTTGGTGTTGATGTTAGTAATAAAATGCAGAAACAACTTGTCATGAAGCATGTCTACCTTGTTTGCATTGTTTGCAGAAACAACTGTTCATAACACATGTCTACATTGTTTACATTGTTGCTGCAATAACACATGTCTACATTGTTTGCAGAGTCATGAAGCAAATTTCTAGCTGAGATGATCTTCCTGTTGTGGTGATCTTCATGCTGGAACCTTCTTTCTCCTTGTTCTGTTTATGTCACCATCACAATCTAGGATAAACCTGAGAAGCCAAAATATTGTTTGTGAGAAGAATTGGATGAACTTTTATCAAATTGTGTTGTAATAACCTGAGATAAACTTGGGGAGCATAAGTTATTTTTACTTAATTATATGAATTGCTTAAATTGTGTGTGGCTGTGAAAAAGTATAAGCTTTTGTAATGTTGGATGAATTGTGGCACTTTTGTAATTGTATGCACTAGATATGTGTGAAAACACCTATTTGCAAAACCTGTCTACCAAACAACATTTTGTTGGAGTGTTTTTGCTGGACAAGTGTTTTGGGGTGTTTTGGAGTGTTTTGGGTGTGAGGGGTGTTTTCACCCCAAAACACCCCCAAAACACCACCCAAATACACCCCAATACACTACAGCCGAACAAGGCCTCACTAGTTTGTTTACTTCTAGTGTATTTTAGGGGATGGGAGGGGATAATCTCCAAATATTCCCTACCAACCAACTCATTTTTGCCTAAGACAAAAACTCTATTCCATACTAGTGTATTGTAGGGGAAGAGTATTTGTTGGGATTTGTGGTGATTGGGTGTTCACCAAATACCCTACCATCCCCACTCTTCCCATCCCCTAAAAAACCTTTGAAGTAAACGAGGCCTTAATTATTTCTCAATTTCCGATTAAAATGTGCGTCCTAATCACCAATGTATCATGGAAGTGATACGTGAAAAGATCTTCCTACTTATTTTCCTGTTTATATGATTACACAAAGAATGTGCGTTGTTTGTCAGATTTAAAGTGATGTGTTCCTCGCTTGACTGAAAGAGCTACTCCCTCTGTCCTGAAAAGGATGTCGCAGCCACGGTACAAATGTCTTTTTACAAATACATCCCCAACGATTCAATTTTCGAACGGCCCACTCCCTCCACCAATCGTCGATCAATCGTGCTACTTTGCGCCGGCGCGCCGGCGCTCCAAGTCGCCGGCAGCTCTAGGTCGCCCTTCCCGCCGGCGCTCCAGGTCGACAAGGAGAGCCGCTGCTGCCCCTGCTCGACGAGGACCCGCCGCTGTCGCTCCCAGGTCGCGATCGATCGATCGATCTCACTGCCCACGCGCGCTGCTCAGCTCGGGATCGATCGAGCTAGCTCGGGATCCCAGCAGGAGCGAGCTAGCTCGGGATCGCAGCTGCTCAGCTTCGGGGAAGCGTGGGCGAAGGCGAGGGGCGCCTGGCACCGTCGCGTTGGGCGATCGATCTGGGATCCAGCTTGCTTCCTGCTCAGCTTGCGCCGCCGTGCACTGAGCGATCAATCGATCTGGGATCCCGTCGGTGCTCTGCTCCCTGGCCTCCTCGCCGGCAGCTCGTCTCAGCTTCTCGCCGGCAGTGTCGGCAGTGCCGACAGCTCGTGCGCTCCTCGTGTTGCCCTGCCTTCTCCTGCTGCTGTACTGGTGGAGCTCGTGCTCCTCCCCTGCTGCCGGTGGTGTCCCTCGGTGTCGCCCTCTGGATTGTGCCGCGGCCTCTCCTTCAAGCCCAGGGTGAGCAGGCGCACATCCCCGACCACATGCTACTCCATGTTTCAACCTTGTGCTCTTTGTCCTTAGTTTCTCCTGGAACCTTGTGCTCTGTTGGTTAAATACCTGAGGAGATAGAGCAAAACTGTTCAACCAACAGATAGAGCAGCAGATAATCAAGTGGTTTTATACATTCACGTGTAATCTTGATCCCTTACACTCTTTCTGTCTTATGCCCATAATTCTGTTTGAGCCTTGGTTTGTATTGATGTGTTCTTTCCTTTTTAGAGCAGAACGGCAACACCCTTGTTCCATCATTGCTTAAAAACCATAGGAAAGAAAGCATCAAAACAGAAGTACAAAATCAACTAGACATGGATAGGTGAAAAGATCAACTAGACATGGATAGCGACATGGATGTTTCATCAAGCTTTTTCTGCAGGAATGTGTCGAACCTGACGAAGCCGACAAACCTGTCGCCCACTGGATCGTGTGCGTCCTGCTGGTTAGACATGCTACTGCTGAGTCGTGGAGCTGCCCTGCCTCCCCTGCGTACTGAAGAAGGTTCAGATATTGTGTAATCAAACCATTTGTACAGACATTGCATTTACAAATAAATATCCAAGCATTCATAAGATTCATGAATATTCTTGTATGAAAATAAATCTGGGATGCATTGTACTCAATGAAGAACTCATTCAGTTTTGGCTGTATCTTGTGGCTCATTCAGTTTTTCACTACCCCAGTTTTGGCTGTATCTTGTGGCTCATTCACTGCAAAAAAAATGGAGCTGCATTTTGATCTGTCATGAACAAAGTACAACCAACAATGAGTATAAATCTTTCACTAGT
This sequence comes from Poa pratensis, assembly GCA_947311845.1. Taxonomy (NCBI): domain Eukaryota; kingdom Viridiplantae; phylum Streptophyta; class Magnoliopsida; order Poales; family Poaceae; genus Poa; species Poa pratensis. The sequence goes on along the minus strand of CAMZMU010000050.1, from coordinate 39,778,634 downwards.
TGGTCCATTTTGAAAGACCAACTGAAGTTATGGCCTGATGATGCTATAGAGAAATGTGTGTTTGGGATGCTAGTTGTGTTTCTAAATTCAGTTGTCTAAATGTAGCTATTGGGTTCCTGTTGCTGCTCCCTTGCTTGTGTTCCTCTCTAAAAAAAATACTCCAGGTACAAGAAGGAACTGTCATCAACAAGTTTTGACATATCTGAATCCCTTGCTTGTGTTCCTCTCTAATTTGTGTCCCATCTCTGAATCTGTTGCATATCTGAATTAAGCACACATTCAAGAATTAAGCACAGTAGTCAAGCACAAGAATTAAGCAATGTAGTCATGCACACACATATCTGAATATCCAACCATTCACAAGATTCATGAATTTGGTTTGTTTATCAGGAAGATCCATCATGGATTCGAATATAATCCCTGGAGAAGCAGAAGAAGTTCCAGACCTGAACTTGATTTCCGAAGAAGAGGAAGAAGTTCCAGAGTTCAACTTGGTTCCGGAAGAAGAGAAAGTACAACTAGGTGTTGAGCACATAGTAAAACCAGAACTGACAGATGGGGAAAGATTTGGTGTTTATTTTTCTTTGCAAGTAATCAAGATCAGGGATGGGGCAGTTCAGAAGAATGACAAAGAGCTCGTTGCAAGTCAGTTGAATACTAGTCTGCGAACTGTTGAGAGAATATGGAAAGATGCCCAAGATCAGATTGCACGGGGGGAAAAGGTTGATGTCTCCAATAAAAAGAAGGGCAATGTTGGCCGAAAACGAAAAGATTTGGATCTGTCGAGGATACCGACGATCCCACTCAACAGAAGGAGGACGATTAGAGGTCTTGCAAGGTCATTGGGTGTTTGCCCCTCAACATTATACTTAAGGTTTGAGTGGAAGGAGCTGAGGCGCCACACTAGCAGTTTGAAGCCCGCGCTGACGGAAGTTCACAAGATTAAGAGACTGAAATTTTGTATCTCAATGCTCGATCCAACCTGGTTCAATACTCCTTGGTATTTCTTCCAGCTAATGGACACCATAGTCCACATGGATGAGAAGTTGTCTAATATGACAAGAGACTGAAATTTTGTATCTCAATGCTCGATCCAACCTGGTTCAATACTCCTTGGTATTTCTTCCAGCTAATGGACACCATAGTCCACATGGATGAGAAGTTGTCTAATATGACAAGAGAAAACAACACCTACTATCTACTCCCCGAAGAACCTGAGCACATGCGCTGTTTGCATCATAAGGGTAGCATCGGGAAGGTGATGTTCCTCACTGCCGTGGCAAAACCAAGATACGGAGAAGGTGGGGCTGTCACTTTTGATGGAAAGATTGGCACCTGGGCGTTTGTCACCGAGACTCCAGCTGTTCGAGATAGTCAATATAGAGATAAAGGGACACTCGAACTCAAATCAATGACAGTTACCCGAGATGTCATGAGGTACTACATGATCAACAAAGTGATTCCTGCGATCCAGGACTCATGGCCAGACGAAGATGAAGGACGAACTATCTATATCCAACAGGATAATGCTAAACCTCATATTCTCCCTGATGATGAGATTTTCCGTCAAGCCGTAGCACAGACTGATCTGGATATTCAGTTGATACAGCAACCTCCAAACAGTCCAGACATGAACGTGCTCGACATGTGCTTCTTCAGGTCACTTCAGTCGCTCACAGATTGCAGAGCACCTAAAAACATCAGGGAATTGATCGAAGGCGTGCAGGAGGAATACCAGAACTATGAGGTTGATAAGCTAGCTAGAAGATTCGTGACATTGCAGTCGTACATGCGGGAGGTAATGAGACAAAAAGGAGGAATAGGCTACAAGCCATGGCCCTCATATACCAAGCAGAGAAGGAGAAAGAAGCAGCACCACCATCGAAGCAAAGAAAGAGAAAGAGTAGCCTCATAGCAGCCAAGGAAGAGCAACAAGAGCCTTCAAACAGCAGCACCATTCTCCAAGCAGAGAAAGAAGAGCATCAGGACCCTACAAGCAGCACCACCGTCCTACAAGCAGCACCACCATCGAAGCAAAGAAAGAGAAAGAGTAGCCTCATAGCAGCCAAGGAAGAGCAGCAGGAGCCTCCAAGCAGCAGCACCATCCTACAACCAGCACCACCCTCGAAGCAAAGGAAGAGAGAGAAGAGCATCAGTAGCTTTATAGCAGCCAAAGAAGAGCAGCATGAGCATCCAAACAGCAGCATCCTCCAAGAACCCTACAAGCAGCAGAACCCTACAAGCAGCGGCATCGTCCAAGCGGAACCACCCTCGAAGCAAAGGAAGAGAGAGAAGAGCATCAGTAGCTTTATAGCAGCCAAAGAAGAGCAGCATGAGCATCCAAACAGCAGCATCCTCCAAGAACCCTACAAGCAGCAGAACCCTACAAGCAGCGGCATCGTCCAAGCGGAACCACCCTCGAAGCAAAGAAAGAGAAAGAAGAGCAAAGATGAGCCTCCAAACAGCAGCATCCTCCAAGGAGAGAAAGAACAGCATCATGACCCTACAAGCAGCAGCTCCGCCTCCATCCTCCAAGCAGTGAAAGAGAAAAGAAAGAGAAACAAGACCAACAGTAGCTGTTTTGTATACGAGTACTAGTGTATGTTTTGTTATAAAATACCCATAGGTGTATGTTTTGTTCTAAAATACTCACAAGTGTAGTGATTACAAAATCTGATCCCTTCAATGCACAAGTGTAGCTTCAGGAAATGCAGAAAGTCATGGATGTGAATACAGAAACAAGTTGTAATGAAACTGATCCCTTCAATGTTACTCTAATGGTTGGTTCTTATTGACCATATGAGTACTATTGTAATGTTGTATGCAAAAGAAACATGAATAAATCCATTCATGCGTTGATCCTACTACAGCTCAGGGGCAAAAGAAACAAATTTTATCATAAAGACCTGAAGGGGGAGAAGATAGACCTCACGGGCAGCAGCAGCAGCTCGGAGTGGAAGCCGTCAGCAGCAGCTTCGGGACACATAGCTCGAATAGGTGGCGGCGGGAGCAGGTGGTCGAGCTTTCTCCGGCAGCAGAAGCAGGTGGTCCTCCGTCCCTCCCGACAGCCATCTCTGCATCGCGGCAAGCTCGACCTGCCGGCCACGGTCACACGGTGCCAAAGGGAGCAGTGGCCGCGGAGGCCGGCCTAGAGATTGGGTGGAGGAGGACGACCGGTACTCCTCGATCTGCTTCCCCGCCACCGCATCCTGCCTTCCTCCACCGGATCGAAAGAATCGATCTTTCTAACATGTCCGCCGAAATTAAGCCCTGATCTGCGAGGTCTGCAGAGGCGAGGCGTGCGGAAAGAAGGAGCCGAGGCTACCATAGGTGGAGGGGTGGAAGGAAAGGAGAAGCGTGGCGGCGGCGACGAATTACGAGAGCGACCCGAGGTGGAGGGGAGCCGGAGCGGAGGAAGAAATCGATTCGCGTCCGTCTCTGACATGGATGGACTGCGGGTTGTGTCTCAAAAACCACAAGGGGGTTTTCGTAAAACTTCCATCGCGACATCCTTTTCAGGACAGAGGGAGTATATATTAGTTTTGCAATATTTACTGTTTATAAAGGAAGATAAATCTGCGGTATGTGCATGAATTGATGAACACAGACATACATAATTTATTGTTGTAAACAATGTCAAACAAACTTAAAATTTGATACCGAAGAATTCTGCTTAAAAAAGAAGAAAAAATAAATCCGAGGCCATCCACCTAGGACATGCCTCACGACGGCTAGTCCAAAAAACAATCTTTTTTTGACGAAAACCACAAACCAATCTCCATGAACCAATCCACTTGTGAGGAGCTGATACGTCTCAAACGTATCTATAATTTTTGATGTTCCATGCTGATATTATATCAATTGCTACATGTTTTGGTTATACTTTATATCATTTTTATGCATTTTCTGGGACTAACCTATTAACAAGATGCCACAGTGCCAGTTCCCTGTTTTCTGCTGTTTTTGGTTTCAGAAAATCTATTAAGGAAATATTCTCGGAATTGGACGAAACAAAAGACATCGTCAATAATATCACGAGGAGATCACGGAGTCCAAAGGGGAGTCGGAGCAGACCCACCAGGGGGCCACGCCACACTAGGGCGCGGCCCAGGGTGGGCCCGCGCCCCCCTATGGCGTGGTGGCCCCCCTCGGCCACCGACGCCGCCTCTTCGCCTATATATTCTCCGCGACGCGAAAACCCTATTACGGTCGATCATATTCCACGAAAAGTTCCGTCGCGGCCGTCATCGTCAATCTCAGATCGGAGGAGTTCTGAAGCTCTTCCCGGCACCCTGCCGGAGGGGAGATCATCACCGGAGGGCTCTACATCACCATGCCTGCCTCCGGAGTGATGCGTGAGTAGTCCACCCCTGGACTACGGGTCCATAGCAGTAGCTAGATGGTTGTCTCTCTACCTTGTGCCTCCATGTTTAGATCTTGTGAGCTGCCTAACATGATCAAGATCATCTTATTGTAATGCTAGATGTTGTGTTTGCTGGGATCCGATGAATATTGATACCATGTTTATTCAAGTTGTTTATCTATGTGCTCTTGATCTTGCATTCTCTCCGTTGCTAGTAGATGCTTTGGCCAAGTAGATGCTTGTGACTCCAAGAGGGGGTATTTATGCTCGATAGTGGGTTCAGTCTCTAGATATCTGGATCAGTGACAGAAAGGTCTAAGATGGTAGATGTGCTGTTGCTACTAGGGATAAAACATTGGTGCAGTGTCCAAGGGCACTTGTATTGATTACATTACACACTTTACTTCATGCAATAATCTGTTGTTAGCAACTTAATACTGAACAGGATGCGGATACTGCCTTGAAGGTGGATTATTTAGGCATAGATGCGGTTGGAATAACGGTCTATGTACTTTGTTGTAATGCCCAACTAGATTTCATAGTAGACATCTTGGCATGTATTGCATTGTTATGCCCTCTCTATTTGTCAATTGCCCAGCTGTAATTTGTTTACCCAACATGCTAGTTATCTGTTCTGAGAGAGACACCACTAGTGAACTGTGGACCCTGGTCCAATTTCCTCATACTGTTTACACAACCTGCTGCAATCATCTGTTTCCTGTTACTTGCTGTTTTTCCTGCTGTTTTCCACACCATACGTTTAACTCTTTGTTTCTGCAAGACCGGAGAGATTGACAACCTCTCTGTTTCGTGTTGGGCAAAGTTCTGGTTTGTGTCTGTGCAGATTCCACGTTGGTGCAAGCTCCCTAGCGCCAGGGGGAGTCAACATCAACAACCTTCCGATAGATCGTCAAGTCCTACTGGATTAAACCTTGGGTAGATTATTCAAGGGAAAACTTCTGCTGTCTACATCATAACCTTCCTCTTGGGGTTCACCAACACGTAGCCATCAAGCTGTTTTCTGGCGCCGTTGCCGGGGAATTGAAAAAGACTTCTTGAACTACCAATCTCCCGTCAACCAGCTGTTTTCTGGCGCCGTTGCCGGGGACTTGGAGGCTATTGGAAAGGGGAGTCTCTCAGTTCCAATCTCTTTACTTTGTTTTTGTCTTGTTTTAGTTTTGTTTTGCTTGCTGTTAAAAATCAAAAACCCAAAAAAATTAAATTCCTGCATCTAGTTTATTTCGGTTTGTTATTATGTCTAGTTCTTTGCTTGCTATTCATGGGTACTTTGCTTGAAACTTGTCCTATGGCTGAAAACAACTTGAGAAACCTTTATGAAATTTATCTTGAGCTAGGACATGATGTGTTTGAAGAGAAAATTAAAAAACCTATGGAACTTTATTTGCATGATAGTACCAATGATATTGGTATACACTCTTTGAACATGGTTGTTGCTAATGCTATGGAAAATATTAAGCTTGGGGAAGTTGGTAATGATACTATTGAAATAACTTCTTTTGATAAATTTGAGGTAGACAAACATTCCTTGACTCAAGAGAAAGCAAAAATAACAGAAGTACCAAATATTTCCCCCAATGTTGTTTATGAAAATCCATGCTATTTTGATAAGTCTTATGATAATCCTCTTTTTATTCCTAATTTCGAAATGCATGGTAATGAGAGTGTTTGCTTAGAAAATGTTTATGATAAAGCTCTAGATGATGGTCCTATGTTGCTTGATAATATTATTAATTCTACTATTGAGAGTGATCAATCAACTTGTTTCAATATGTCTAAAAGTGGGTTTGAAATTTTTGATCCCACTATCTTGCTTGATAAAAGTTATGTGTTTGTAGATCATAAAAAGCATGCTTTATGTGATAGTTATGTTGTTGAGTTTGTTTATGATGCTATTGAAAATTATTATGAGAGAGGGAAAGATGGTTTTAAAAGTTTTCATGTCACTAAAATACCTCTCTTTGTGTTGGAAGTTTTAAAGTTGGATTTGTTGCATCTTCCTATGCTAGCTGCTTTATGCTTCAATGATTTGTTTTACTACAATATTCCTCTGCATAGGAAGTGGGTTAGACTCAGATGATTTTGATATTTGCCTCTTGATGCTCTCTTTGTTTTTCAACTCTTATTCTTATGCGAGCATCATTAAAATCCTAAAGCCTAGCTGAAAGGCATTAAAGAAAAGCACTTGTGGGAGATAACCCATGTGTCAAGGATGCTTGTTTACCTCTGTAGCAACTCCTTTGTATCTTTTATTTGCTGTTTTGTTGTGCCAAGGAGAGTTACTAATGCAAAGTTGGTATTTATTTTCGGGACTGCATTGGAACAGATTGCTGTTCGTCACCGTTTAATTCAGTAGAAAATCAGAAAAAATCGAAAAATGCTGAAACTTTTTGTGCATGTTCCTGATGATGTTACGCAACTTTCATTATTTCAAAAGTTTTCATCTGAGCATCGTAAGTGCCTCGAAAAAATTCGTCATTACAGACTGTTCTGGTTTGACAGATTCTGTCTTTTATTTTGCATTCTCTCTTTTACAAGTTTTTAAGTGGTTTCTTTTCGTGTAAAAGTGCCCACTTGAGCCTAGTAACAGTGGCTAATGTTTAAAATAGTTGGCTTGTGAGTTTTGTCTTTGCTAGAACTTTGAAGTATTATCTTTTAGTGCACTAACCTGCTAATGAGAAAAGCTGTTAAGTTTTGGTGTGAAGGAAGTTTTCAAGTGTTGATAGAGGAGAATGATATTACATGATCAAGAAGAGTGAAGAGCTTAAGCTTGGGGAGGCTTACCTCCCCAGCATATTTCAAGAAGACTCAAGCATCTAAGCTTGGGGATGCCCAAGGCATCCCCTTCTTCATCTACAAATTATCAGGTCATCTCTAATGGTGCTATATTTTTATTGCTTCATACTAGTGTACTCTTCCTTGGAGCGTCAGTGTGTTTTTGTTTTCAGTTTGTTTTGTTTTGTTTGCTGTGCTATACTTGTTGGATCCTAGCATTCATGTTTGGGAGAGAGACACGCTCCACTTTTTCATTAGAATACTCTTGTGCTTCACTTATACTTGTTGAGTATTCCTGTCTAGTTGCTGTTATTGCTGTTAGCTCTCAGTTTTTCATACATCTCTTGTTAGAGCTTTCAGTTTCTTTTGAAGAAAGTACTCTCTTGCTTCACTTATATCTGTTTGGAGAGTTGTCAAATAAGTTGATTGGTGTTTGGTTGGACCAGAAAAATGCTATGCATGTGGTAGTGGTATAAAATGCTTACATGAATCTTTTTAGATCGTTGTCTTGAGTAATTTGATGCTTGCCAATTGTTTTGAGCTGTCAAGTAATTAATGTTTAAGCTTGTGCATCATGTAAGTAATGGCTATTAATGAAGAACTACTATAAGGATTTTCTGCTATAATAATCTGTTGCATAATTGGAAGTCCATAGTAGTCTAGATAATTTTTGGATGAAGGCTATGTGTTAACAAGGAAGACAGTGGGAGTCTATGGTTCGTCAAACCTTGTGTTTTATGTACACTCTTGCTATTCCAGTTGATAATGATGTTTGCTTATAATAACCTTGCTAGCCTAAACTCTGTACTAAGAGGGAATGCTTCTTGTACATCCAAAACCTTGAGCCAAATCCATGCCACCTGTGTCCACCATACCTACCTATTATGTGGTGTTTTCACCATTCCAAGTAAATTTCTTCATGTGCTATCTACTAACTACTCAAAACAATTATCATTTTTGTGTCACTACTTGAAAAGCTCATAAGGACGTAGATAGGTGGTCTTTATTTCCTGGTTGATCAAATTTTACACACCTGGACTAGTGGCATATACATCCGCTTATCCAATAATTTTGCAAAAAGAGCTGGCAACGGGGTGCCCAGTCCCAATTAATTACAACTTTAACCAAACAATTCTCTTCACATCTTTTTGCCCCTGATTCGTCAGTCAAGCAATGTTCACAAGTGTGTAAACAAAAGAGAAGAGGGATGATCTGCCCGCTGGTAGAAATAACGTCCTTCATGGGAGCCGCTCTTGTAAAGTTTGATCAACTAGTGAAGTAGAGTATTGCCTATTTGCTGATTTGTTGACACCTGTATACACCATTACCTTACAAAACAATATTTTATGCTCTCTATATGCCTTCGGGAACTACAGCTCTAGCACATGATGTTAATCCCTGCTTCCCTCTGCGAAGGGCCATTCTTTTACTTTTATGTTGAGTCAGTTTTCCCACTTCTTTCTGTCTACTTAAGCAAACATCATTGTCAACTCCAGTATAACAGTTTTTACATAACTTTGTGTTTGGTTGATCATATTCTTTGCATTGACATTATCTATATGATATACATGTTGAAAGTTGAAGCAAATGCTGAAGCTATTATCTTCCTTTGTGTTGATACAAACACTTTCATGTTGAGAATTATTGCTGCTGTGAGCTAACTATTATGTTAGACTATTATATCTCTAAATGTTTTATAGTATTATTCATGAAAGTTTGCACTTGTGTGATCACTTATGTTTACTCTTTATTTACTTGCTTGCAAACTATAGACCATTGGCTTGGATCACTTCATTCAGATCATGTGCATTACATTGTTATTTGATCAAAGATTGTGTTGGTAGCATGTCACTTCAAAAATTATCTGTTTTTATCGTTTACCTACTCGAGGACGAGCAGGAACTAAGCTTGGGGATGCTTGATACGTCTCAAACGTATCTATAATTTTTGATGTTCCATGCTGATATTATATCAATTGCTACATGTTTTGGTTATACTTTATATCATTTTTATGCATTTTCTGGGACTAACCTATTAACAAGATGCCACAGTGCCAGTTCCCTGTTTTCTGCTGTTTTTGGTTTCAGAAAATCTATTAAGGAAATATTCTCGGAATTGGACGAAACAAAAGACATCGTCAATAATATCACGAGGAGATCACGGAGTCCAAAGGGGAGTCGGAGCAGACCCACCAGGGGGCCACGCCACACTAGGGCGCGGCCCAGGGTGGGCCCGCGCCCCCCTATGGCGTGGTGGCCCCCCTCGGCCACCGACGCCGCCTCTTCGCCTATATATTCTCCGCGACGCGAAAACCCTATTACGGTCGATCATATTCCACGAAAAGTTCCGTCGCGGCCGTCATCGTCAATCTCAGATCGGAGGAGTTCTGAAGCTCTTCCCGGCACCCTGCCGGAGGGGAGATCATCACCGGAGGCTCTACATCACCATGCCTGCCTCCGGAGTGATGCGTGAGTAGTCCACCCCTGGACTACGGGTCCATAGCAGTAGCTAGATGGTTGTCTCTCTACCTTGTGCCTCCATGTTTAGATCTTGTGAGCTGCCTAACATGATCAAGATCATCTTATTGTAATGCTAGATGTTGTGTTTGCTGGGATCCGATGAATATTGATACCATGTTTATTCAAGTTGTTTATCTATGTGCTCTTGATCTTGCATTCTCTCCGTTGCTAGTAGATGTTTGGCCAAGTAGATGCTTGTGACTCCAAGAGGGGGTATTTATGCTCGATAGTGGGTTCAGTCTCTAGATATCTGGATCAGTGACAGAAAGGTCTAAGATGGTAGATGTGCTGTTGCTACTAGGGATAAAACATTGGTGCAGTGTCCAAGGGCACTTGTATTGATTACATTACACACTTTACTTCATGCAATAATCTGTTGTTAGCAACTTAATACTGAACAGGATGCGGATACTGCCTTGAAGGTGGATTATTTAGGCATAGATGCGGTTGGAATAACGGTATATGTACTTTGTTGTAATGGCCAACTAGATTTCATAGTAGACATCTTGGCATGTATTGCATTGTTATGCCCTCTCTATTTGTCAATTGCCCAGCTATATTTGTTTACCCAACATGCTAGTTATCTGTTCTGAGAGAGACACCACTAGTGAACTGTGGACCCTGGTCCAATTTCCTCATACTGTTTACACAACCTGCTGCAATCATCTGTTTCCTGTTATTGCTGTTTTTCCTGCTGTTTTCCACACCATACGTTTAACTCTTTGTTTCTGCAAGACCGGAGAGATTGACAACCTCTCTGTTTCGTGTTGGGCAAAGTTCTGGTTTGTGTCTGTGCAGATTCCACGTTGGTGCAAGCTCCCTAGCGCCAGGGGGTCAACATCAACAACCTTCCGATAGATCGTCAAGTCCTACTGGTCCGATTAAACCTTGGATAGATTATTCAAGGGAAAACTTCTGCTGTCTACATCATAACCTTCCTCTTGGGGTTCACCAACACGTAGCCATCAGGAGCGTGTGAGATGATAAAGTGTGCAACGTCCGAGGCAATGACTCCAGCCCTTGTTTACTCTAGTGTATTCAAAGAGATTTTAGGGGATTATCTTGCATCTCGAAAATATTTAACAGATTGTTTACGAATTCAGTTTTGGATGGGATAATTCCAAGATACCCCACACAAACTGTCTCATCTTTGTGTAGATTAAAAACAGTAAACTATATTACTGTATTAGGATGCATAGTATTTTTTTCGTATATGAGGAGATTGGGTTGAAAGAATGAATTTCACGAAATCCAACTCAATCCCCAATCCACTTGGACGAAATTATGTCCCTAGTAAGTAAGGCCTCAAGAAGGAATCGCCACTAACGCGCTAATGTTGTCGAGTCCAACCGGTTAGACCAGAGGCTATCACATCTCAAAAGTAGATCTTTGAAAAAACTACTTCAACAAGGAAACGACTCGTAAATGTCGGGATCAAGCGAGAAGACATGATCATGGAGGTTTCTGGTGGCTCTAGGTTAATAGTGCCAGAAACAATTGCTTGTACGTCACACGTCAGTTGGGAACCCCAAGAGGAAGGTATGATGAGTGCAGCAGTAAGTTTTCCCTCAGTATGAAACCAAGGTTTAATCGACCAGTAGGAAAACGAGGTTTGCTTCGAAGGTGTTGGTGAGGAGTGTAGTGCGGCGCAACACCAGGGATTCCGGTGCCAACGTGGAACCTGCACAACACAATCAAACTACTTTGCCCCAACTTAACAGTGAGGTTGTCAATCTCACCGGCTTGCTGAAAACAAAGGGTTAAACGTATCGAATGGAAGATGATGTTTGTTTGCATAAAACAGTAGAGAACAATGATTGCAGTAGATTGTATTTCAGATGTAAAAGAATGGACCGGGGTCCACAGTTCACTAGTGGTGTCTCTCCAATAAGATAACTAACATGCTGGGTAAACAAATTACAGCTGGGCAATTGACAATTGATAAGTGCATATAACATGCATGTGTGAGCTGTGGTGTCTACTATGAGATTCATTTGGGCATTACGACAAAGTACATAGACCGCTATCCAGCATGCATCTATGCCTAAATAGTCCACTTTCCGGTTAACATCCGTACCCCTTCCAGTATTAAGTTGCAAGCAACAGACAATTGCATTAAGTAATGTGCGTAATGTAAACAATACATTCATCCTTGAATAAAGCATTGCTGTTTTACCCCTAGTGGCAACAACACATCTACAACCTTAGAACTTGCTGTCACTATCCCAGGTTAAATAGAGGTTGAACCCAACTATCATGCATAAATACCCCCTCTTGGAGTTACAAGTATTCACGTGGCCAAGGCTTCAACAAGTAACGGAGAGCATGCAAGATCACAAATGACATAGACATGATAATATAATATTCAGCTCCACATAGGTATCAATATAAGTCAGATCCCAGCAAACACAACATGTAGCATTACAATAAGATGATCTTGATCATGATAGGCAGCTCACAAGATCTAAACATGATGGCACAAGTGGAGAAGACAACCATCTAGCTACTGCTATGGACCCATAGTCCAAGGATGAACTACTCACGCATCACTCCGGAGGCGGGCATGGCGATGTAGAGCCCTCCGGTGATGATTCCCCTCTCCGGCAGGGTGCCGGGAAGAGCTTCAGAACCCCCCGAGTTAGGGTTGACGACGGCGGCGGCAGCGAATATGTTCTGGATGAAAGGCTCGGTGTTTTAGGGTTTTCGCGTCTCGGGGAATAAATAGGCGAAGGGGCGATGTCGGCGGACCCCCGAGGGGCCCAAACCACCAGGCGCGGCTGTGGGCCCAGCCGCGCCCTGTGGTTTGGCCACCTCGTGGCTCTCTTCGTCTCTCCTTCGGACTCCGTGTACGTGCTGGAAAAATAGGGACTGGCCTTTTGTTTCGTGCAATTCCGAGAATATTTCCAGAAGTAACTTTCTGAAACCAAAAACAGCAGAAAACAGGGAACTGGCACTGTGGCATCTTGTTAATAGGTTAGTCCCAGAAAATGCATAAAAGTGATACGAAGTGTATATAAAACATGTAGCAAATGGTATAATATAAGCATGGAACAGCAGAAATTATGGATACGTTGGAGACGTATCAAGCATCCCCAAGCTTAGTTCTACTCGTCCTCGAGTAGGTAAAACGATAACAACAAATAATTTCTGAGGAGACATGCTTTCACACAATCTTGATCAATATATTGCAAGGCTCATGTCATGAATGAAGTGACTCAAAGCAATGATCTATAGTTTGCTAACAAATAGATAAAGAGTAAACAATGAATCATATAAGCAAAAACTTTTCATGAATAGTACTTTCAAGACAAGTATCAAAAAGTTTTGCATAAGAGGTAACTCATAAAGCAATAGATTCAAAGTAAAAGGCATTGAAGCAACACAAAGGATGATTAAGTTTCAGCATTGCTTTCAACTTGTAACATGTATATCTCATGGATAGTTGTCAACATAAAGCAATATAACAAGTGCAATAAGTAAATATGTAAGAATCAATGCACACAAAGTTGACACAAGTGTTTGCTTCTAAGATAGAAAGGAGTAGGTAAACTGACTCAACATAAAGTAAAAGATAGGCCCTTCGCAGAGGGAAGCAGGGATTAAATCATGTGCTAGAGCTTTTTAAGTTTTCGAAAGCATATAGAGAGCACAAAATAAGTATTTGAGAGGTGTTTGTTGTTGTCAACGAATGGTAGTGGGCACTCTAACCCCCTTGTCAACCAGACTTTCAAAGAGCGGCTCCCATGAAGGACGTTATTTCTACCAGCAAGGTAGATCATCCCTCTTCTCTTTTGTTTACACATGTATTTTAGTTTCTTTATAGATGACACTCCTCCCAACCTTTTGCTTACACAAGCCATGGCTAACCGAATCCTCGGGTGCCTTCCAACATTCACATACCATGGAGGAGTGTCTATTGCAAAATTAAGTTGCTTACTGATAAATCAGGGCAAAACATGTGAAGAGAATTATTAATGAAAGTTGTAATTAATTGGGGCTGGGCACCCCGTTGCCAGCTCTTTTTGCAAATTATTGGATAAGCGGATGTATATGCCACTAGTCCATTGGTGAAAGTCTGTCAGAAGTAAATGACAAGATTGAAAGATAAAACACCACATACTTCCTCATGAGCTATAAAACATTGACACAAATAAGGAGTAATAAAGTTTTGAATAGTTTAAAGGTAGCACATGAAATATTTACTTGGAATGGCAGGAAATACCACATAGTAGGTAGGTATGGTGGACACAAATGGCATGGGTTTTGGCTCAAGTTTTGGATGCACGAGAAGCATTCCCTCTCAGTACAGAGTTTAGGCTAGCAAGGTTGTTTGAAGCAAACACAAGTATAAACCGGTACAGCAAGAATCACATAAAAACATATTGCAAGTATTATAAGACTCTACACTGTCTTCCTTGTTGCTCAAACATTTTACCAGAAAATATCTAGACCTTAGAGAGAACAAATATGCATCCCAAGTCTCAACAAGCTCTACGGTAGTTCTCCACTACTAGGCTTTAACTACATGATGCAAGAGCTTAAACATGATCTACTTGAGAGCTCAAAACAATTGCAAAGCATCAAATCAAAACAAGACAATGATCTACAAGAATGCATATGTCTTTTCCAATACCAACTACTACATGTAGCATTTTCTTTCTTCCAAACAAACACCAATAATTTATTAAACATAAACTCTCCAAATGATAATATAATGCAGCAAGAGAGTATTTATAAACAAGTGCTAACAGCTCGAAGAGATGCATGAAAAACAGGAGCTAAAAGCACTGCAGTAGCTAGTTAAGAATACTCAACAAATATAAGTGAAGAACATGAGTATTCACATGAAAAAGCGGAGCGTGTCTCTCTCCCACACAAGGATTGCTAGGATCCGAATTTATTCAAACAAAAACAAAAAAAAAAAAAACACAGACGCTCCAAGTAAAGCGCATAAGATGTGAAAGAATTAAAATATAGTTTCACTAGAGATGACCTGATAAGTTTGTTGATGAAGAAGGGGATGCCTTGGGCATCCCCAAGCTTAGACGCTTGAGTCTCTCTGAATATGGTTGGGATGAACCACGGGGGCATCCCCAAGCTTAGGCTTTTCACTCTTCTTGATCACATAATATCACCCTTCTCGCTTGATCCTTGAAAACTTCCTTCACACCAAACTCAAGACAGTTCTCATTAGAGGGTTAGTGCATAATCAAAAATTCTCATATTCTGTAATGATACAATCAATCCCAAAGCTTCTGGACATTAGCTACAGCCACCAATGCTTTGTGGAGCAAAGAAATCCACACAAACACAGTAAAAGAGCGAATGCAAAACAAAAGGCAGAATCTGTCAAAAACAGAACAGTCTGGAATGACGAATTTTTTCGAGGCACTTAAGTTGCTCAGATGGATCTGGCCTAAAATAATGAAAGTTGCGTACATATCTCAGGAATATGCGTGATTTTTCTCAGAATTTTTTGAATTTTCTACAGGGAGATAAGCTCAAATCCGTGACAGCTAAAAATCTGTCACTGCGCAGAAATCCAAATCTTGCATCAACTTTCAATATAGAACTTTACTTGGCACAACATTGCGATAAAATAAAGATACAAAGGAGTTGCTACAGAAGTAACAAAATCCTTGACTCAAAGAAAACAAAAATAACAGCAAATAAAAACGATGGGTTGTCTCCCATAAGCGCTTTTCTTTAACGCCTTTCAGCTAGGCGCAGAAAGTGAAAATCAAGTGTTGTCAAGAGAAGAAGCATCAACATCATAACTTGCTCTAACAATAGAGTCAAAAGGTAACTTCATTCTCTTCCTAGGGAAGTGTTCCATACCTTTCTTGAGAGGAAATTGGTACCTTATATTACCTTCTTTCATATCAATGATGGCACCAACAGTTCGAAGAAAAGGTCTTCCCAAAACAATAGGACAAGATGCATTGCATTCAATATCCATAACAATAAAATCAACGGGGACAAGGTTATCTTTTACCGTAATAAAAACATCATTAACTCGCCCCAAAGGTTTCTTCATAGCATTATCAGCGAGAAAAACATCCAAATAACAATGTTCCAAAGGTGGCAAATCAAGAATATCATAAAGCTTCTTGGGCAAAACTGAAACACTTGCACCAAGATCACACAAGGCATTGCAATAAAAATCATTCACCTTTACCTTAATGATGGGTTCCCAACCATCTTCTAATTTCTAGGAATAGAAGCTTTAAGTTTCAACTTCTCCTCCCTAGCTTGCAAAAGAGCATTTGTAATATGCTTTGTAAAAGCCAAATTAATAGTGCTAGCATTGGGACTTCTAGCTAATTTTTGCAAGAACATAATAACTTCAGAGATGTTACAATCATCAAAATCAAAATCATTATTGTCAATGGTGGTGGAACCATTGTCTCCAATAGTTTGAAAAATTTCAGCACTTTTATCAGAAAAAGTTTCAGCAGTTTTAGGCAATTTCAAACGCTTTGCAGAAGTAGTAGAGACATTATCAACACCAATAACATTACCATCAATAGTAGGAGGTTTACTAGCATGTGAAACATTAGCATTACTAGTGGTGGTGATAGTACAAACTCTAACTATACTATTCTCTTTTTCAAGTTCTTCCTCTTTTTCCCACCTAGCATGCAATTCAGCCAACATCCTAATATTATTATCAATTCGAACTTGGATGGCATTTGCTGTAGCAAATGACTTAATATCTTTAACTTCATTAGGCATAACTTTCAGTTTTAGAATTTCAACATCATGAGCAAGACTATCAACTTTAGAGACAAGATCATCAATTTTTTCAAACTTTTCCTCAACAGTTTTATTGAAAGCTTTTTGTGTGCTAATAAATTCTTTAAGCATAGCTTCAAGATCAGAGGACACACTTCTATTGTTGCTGTAGGAATTACCATAAGAATTACCATAACCATTTGAAGGATAAGGCTTATAATTGTTGCTACCAAAATTATTCCTATAAGCATTGTTGTTGAAGTTGTTGTTTTTAATGAAGTTTACATCAACATGCTCTTCTTGAGCAACCAATGAAGCTAAAGGAATATTATTAGGATCAACATGAGATCTACCATTCACAAGCATAGACATAATAGCATCAATCTTATCACTCAAAGAGGAGGTTTCTTCAACAGAATTTACCTTCTTACCTTGAGGAGCTCTTTCGGTGTGCCATTCGGAATAGTTGATCATCATATCATCAAGTAGCTTTGTTGCTGCACCTAAAGTGATGGACATAAAGGTTCCTCCAGAGGCTGAATCCAATAAGTTCCTTGAGGAAAAATTTAATCCTGCATAAAAGGTTTGGATGATCATCCAAGTAGTCAGTCCATGAGTGGGACAATTCTTCACCAAAGATTTCATTCTTTCCCAAGCTTGAGCAACATGTTCATTATCAAGTTGTTTAAAATTCATAATGCTACTTCTCAAGGATATAATCTTAGCAGGAGGATAATATTTCCCTATGAAAGCATCTTTGCATTTTGTCCAAGAATTAATACTATTTCTAGGCAAAGAAAGCAACCATTCTTTAGCTCTTCCTCTCAAGGAGAAAGGAAAAAGTTTCAGTTTTATAATATCCCCATCCATATCCTTATACTTTTGCATTTCACAAAGTTCAACAAAGTTATTAAGATGGGCAGCAGCATCATCAGTACTAACACCAGAAAATTGCTCTTTCATAACAAGATTTAATAGAGCAGGTTTAATTTCATAAAATTCTGCTGTAGAAGCAGGTGGAGCAATAGGAGTGCATATGAAATCATTGTTGTTTGTGCTAGTGAAGTCACACAACTTAGTGTTCTCAGGAGTATTCATTTTGAAAAACAAAATTAAACTGAATTAAACAAGTAACTAATTTTTTTGTGTTTTTGATATAGAGAAAGCAAACAAAACAAAAAAAATAAAAAACTAGCAAGACAAGTAACTAATTTTTTTGTGTTTTTGATATAGAGAAAGCAAACAAAACAAAATAAAAATAAACTAAGCAAGACAAATAACAAAGTAAAGAGATTGGGTGTGAGAGACTCCCCTTGCAGAAGCAATTCTGTTTTCCCCGGCAACGGCGCCAGAAAACGTTGTTGGTGGCTCTAGGTTAATAGTGCCAGAAACAATTGCTTGTACGTCACACGTCAGTTGGGAACCCCAAGAGGAAGGTATGATGAGTGCAGCAGTAAGTTTTCCCTCAGTATGAAACCAAGGTTTAATCGGACCAGTAGGAAAACGAGGTTTGCTTCGAAGGTGTTGGTGGAGGAGTGTAGTGCGGCGCAACACCAGGGATTCCGGTGCCAACGTGGAACCTGCACAGCACAATCAAACTACTTTGCCCCAACTTAACAGTGAGGTTGTCAATCTCACCGGCTTGCTGAAAACAAAGGGTTAAACGTATCGAATGGAAGATGATGTTTGTTTGCATAAAACAGTAGAGAACAATGATTGCAGTAGATTGTATTTCAGATGTAAAAGAATGGACCGGGGTCCACAGTTCACTAGTGGTGTCTCTCCAATAAGATAACTAACATGCTGGGTAAACAAATTACAGCTGGGCAATTGACAATTGATAAGTGCATATAACATGCATGTGTGAGCTGTGGTGTCTACTATGAGATTCATTTGGGCATTACGACAAAGTACATAGACCGCTATCCAGCATGCATCTATGCCTAAATAGTCCACTTTCCGGTTAACATCCGTACCCCTTCCAGTATTAAGTTGCAAGCAACAGACAATTGCATTAAGTAATGTGCGTAATGTAAACAATACATTCATCCTTGAATAAAGCATTGCTGTTTTACCCCTAGTGGCAACAACACATCTACAACCTTAGAACTTGCTGTCACTATCCCAGGTTAAATAGAGGTTGAACCCAACTATCATGCATAAATACCCCCTTGGAGTTACAAGTATTCACGTGGCCAAGGCTTCAACAAGTAACGGAGAGCATGCAAGATCACAAATGACATAGACATGATAATATAATATTCAGCTCCACATAGGTATCAATATAAGTCAGATCCCAGCAAACACAACATGTAGCATTACAATAAGATGATCTTGATCATGATAGGCAGCTCACAAGATCTAAACATGATGGCACAAGTGGAGAAGACAACCATCTAGCTACTGCTATGGACCCATAGTCCAAGGATGAACTACTCACGCATCACTCCGGAGGCGGGCATGGCGATGTAGAGCCCTCCGGTGATGATTCCCCTCTCCGGCAGGGTGCCGGGAAGAGCTTCAGGAACCCCCCGAGTTAGGGTTGACGACGGCGGCGGCAGCGAATATGTTCTGGATGAAAGGCTCGGTCTTTTAGGGTTTTCGCGTCTCGGGGAATAAATAGGCGAAGGGGCGATGTCGGCGGACCCCCGAGGGGCCCAAACCACCTCCAGGCGCGGCTGTGGGCCCAGCCGCGCCTGGTGGTTTGGCCACCTCGTGGCTCATCTTCGTCTCTCCTTCGGACTCCGTGTACGTGCTGGAAAAATAGGGACCTGGCCTTTTGTTTCGTGCAATTCCGAGAATATTTCCAGAAGTAACTTTCTGAAACCAAAAACAGCAGAAAACAGGGAACTGGCACTGTGGCATCTTGTTAATAGGTTAGTCCCAGAAAATGCATAAAAGTGATACGAAGTGTATATAAAACATGTAGCAAATGGTATAATATAAGCATGGAACAGCAGAAATTATGGATACGTTGGAGACGTATCAGTTTCACCTAGAGATAATACAATCACGATATCAGCCGATATATAGTTGCCATCCACCACTATATCAGCTGCTCACAACGAACTAGTTGGGCCATCGTGTAGTTTGCGATCACTAGTTCACTACCACCCATCGTCTCGTCGATGGTTTCCACAGCCCGCTAGTGCCCCGAACGACATGCAACCAAGCCAGATTTGACCTCAATGGAATTCGGGACAACGGTATGCTAGAGGAGCATTGCACCTCACACAATCTCCCCACTATATAGAGCCAACGGTGAATCGTGCCAATCAATATGATTCGAGACAAGCCTGAGCCTACCACCGCACTCAATTCACATGATATGTGCGGACGTCGGATATGTGCACCTCCCACCGCAACCATAAGAGGTCGACTAGAGATGGTGAATAGGCGACTACAAATTTTACTTTCTTTCTTAGCAAATTAGGAGTAAACACAAATATAGGTTCTCCAGATACATGCATTAGAGGCATGCCTCTGTCTCAACAATATTCATCCTTCTATAACATTGCACGATATAATTTTTTTTTCAAATGGCTAGTGTTATGTCTGGAGTTCCGCTAAACATTGGTTTCAAACAGAGCTTAGCTCATGACAAGTGGACTACTTGGTTGCACTTTGTTCAGCGGTTAATGGAGGTAGACTTATCCGAAGACATATTTTCAACTAAAGTTTTACTATTTCCATCTCCTTTACGGGGAAAATCTATGTAATGGGACTTACGAATGGTTAGACTAGATCCCTCCCAAAATACCTTTGAAAGCTAAAAGTACCACTAAAAGAAGGATTTTCATCTGGTTCTCATAAAAAAAGGGTTTTGCTAATAAAACAAACGATAACCTAGAATTGGAGCAAACATATTATCCAAGGTTCTTCCTACTCTTGTTGGATCAAATCAAGGTGCCTTTATGAAGGGTCGTTCAGTCCATGATAATTTTAAGCTGGTAAAGGAATCGCTAAACTCCTAAAGAGGAAAAATGTCCCAGCATCCTTCTGAAACTAGATATCGCGAAGGCCTTTGATACGGTCGCTTGGCAGTTCCTGCTAGAAGTACTCGCCAAAAAAGGGTTCGGAGCTAAATGGAGGTCATGGATTGCTCTACTTCTAAGCACATCCACATCTAGCATTCTTCTAAATGGAATACCCGGGCAGCACATCAGGCATGCCAGAGGTTTAAGGCAGGGAGATGCCCTATCTCCCATGCTCTTTATTCTCGTGATGGATGCCTTGTGCCTCCTTTTTGAAAAGGCAGATGAAGTAGGCGCCCTAACCATGTTCCAAGCTCCACAAGCAGTCCCACAACGCCTCTCGGTTTACGCTGACGACGTAATACTGTTCATCAAAACCTGTCAGAATGAAGCAACTGTTGTCAAGCTTATTCTTGATATTTTTGGACAAGCCTCAGGTTTGAAATGCAATATGCACAAAAGTTCAGTTTCGGCTTTGTGCTGCGAGGAAAACACTTTGCAGGAAATCAGTCAAGTACTAAACTGTCAGGTCGCCTTGCTTCCTATCACTTACCTGGGGCTGCCACTTCATACAAGAAAAGCGAGAAAAGAAGATTTTCAGATCTTGATTGATAAAATCAGAAGTAGACTTGCAGCCTGGAAAACACACATGCTAACACAAGGAGGGAGACTCATTTTGGTCCAATCAGTGTTAAGTGCAATGGCGATTTTCCACCTCCTATCTCTGGACACCCCCTCCATGGGTTTTTAAAACCATTGACAAAATACGAAGAGCCTTTCTTTGGAACGGATCAGGTGTGGTACAAGGTGGAAAATGTTTAGTCAATTGGCAAACCGTTTGTCAGCCGAAAGCCAATGGTCTGCTCGGTATTCTTGACCTCCAAGCAATGAACAGAGCCTTCAACACTCGATGGGCATGGTCGTTAAGAGCTGAAGATAAGAAAGCTTGGGCTGACTTGGCATGTCCAACGGACGCCCAAACCAGGAGCATTTTCAGCGCTGCTGCTACGGTCCAAATTGGGAATGGGGAGAGAACTTTTTTCTGGACAGCTAAATGGATCAACGGAAAAACAATTGAAGAAATTGCTCCTGGAATTTTTGCACTCATAAATCCAGTTACAAAGGCTAGAAAAACGGTCGCACAGGCTCTAACAAATGGAAACTGGATAGATGACATCAAGAAGCCGATCAAAATTGATCTATTCTTGCAAGTCCTTGCGATCTGGGAGGAATGCAACACCATAAATCTCTCCCCTCTTGAAGAGGACAAGTGGTCATGGTCGTGGGAAGCCAAAGAGGTCTTCACAACGAAATCAGTATACAAAGCACACTATGCGACGAGAATCACCAGCGAGCTAGCATCAGCTATATGGGGTTCCTGGGCTCCATTGCGTTGCAAGCTCGCTGCCTGGTTGTTCATCAGAAATAGGGTTTGGACTGCTGACCGCCTCGCTCGGAGAGGCTTACCACGCAACGAAAAATGCCCTTTTTGCAACACTAACGAAGAGGACGCCCAACACCTGTTTATAGGCTGTGTTATAAGCAACATTATATGGAGCAAGGTGCTAACTTGGGCGAACCTCCAAACGCTAATACCCACTACCAGCATCACACTTCAGAATTGGTGGCAAGAGGCAAGGAAAACGATTAAGGGCAAGAAGCAGAAAAAGTTTGACTCAATTGTCATGTTAACTTCTTGGTCGCTCTGGAGGGAAAGGAACAACCGAGTATTCGACAAATCTTCAAAGCCGGTGAACGTCATTTTTGAACAGATTAGAAACGAGGCAGAAGATTGGAACCTAGCGAGCAAGGGCCATCTTTTCTTATCTGTAATATGATTTTCGCCTTGGCTTCACCTTGGCTTCCTATTAGATAGTCTGCTAGTCTTTTATTTTTAGTTAGTCAGGTCGATTGGCCGTTTCTTTGGTCGCTCTTCTAGCCTGATGCTGGTTGCCAGCAAGTCTGTAAACTTTGGCTCGTCGCGGCTTTCTGTTCTACTTTAATAATACATGCAGCCCTCCTGCATGGTTCTAAAAAAGAATTGGAGCAAGAAATGTTACTTTTGTGTTTTTTGGCCAATATTGTTTTGCTCATCTTGTATGGCGTATAGTTCATGTTACTTTTTTTTGGACCGTGTGTTCATGTTACTTCTAATTTAACCCCTTCACTTAATTGAAGGAATATGTTCAAAAATTGGTTGAATGGAGTTAACAGAAAAATTAAGGATCAAATTTGTGAGGGAGTTTGCTTTTGTATTTGGTTATATGAAATTATCGCAATGATATTGTTTTTAACAAGACTGAAGTTGCTCATTTCTTAGAGGTTGTCCTCAAGGTTCCCTTTGATTCACATGTGGTACTATATGCACCTTGTGGTTGAGTGGGAGTTCGTGAACTCTGGGTGTAACTGTTTGGATATGTTCTCTCAGGATATAATCAACTTGCGAGGATGGCGGTCTAATAATAGATTAGTTATGCATAAGTGATATTTTTTTTTTGGTTGGTTTATCTTTATATCCACTCACTGAGATCCGTTTTCTGCAATGTTTTTTGCGGAGCCAAGTTAGAGTTGGGTAGTCAGCTCCTGACCACCCAACTTTTTGGCAATACAAGCAAAAAGTAAACAAAAAAATAAAAAATATATTACAAATACGTGTAGTACTACACAAATTCGTATTGACTACACAGAGTTGACATCCTGGCTCTGCCACTGTTCTAGAGAATACAATGCAATAAAAATATGTGTGTTTATCGACTAATGTAGAGACTGGGATGTTTTTTCTTTTCAAAAAAAGATAGGCAGCTTACGATTTTAGGAATTTACACACCGTTTTTTGCCTGTGGAGCTTTAGTGTGTTACTAGAAGGGTAAGGCTGAAAGGGTCGTATGGGCACCTAGAAGGGGGGTGAATAGGTGTTACGCCAATTTTTAGTTCTTTTTCGATTAGGCTTCACACAAAGGTAATTCTCTATATATGCAACTACGGTGAATTTACCTATATGACAAGTTAAAGCTAAGCAAGATACAAGTAAAGACTAAGATAAAGGAGGCTTACTCAACGCCACAAAGGCCTCACCCTATTCTCCACTGAACTTCACCACAAAGGCTCGGTTCACCTTCCACTATCGGAATCCTTCAAGGCGAAATCCGGAGCCTTTACAACAATTGGGGCACACACCCACAACCTAATTGGGGCTCCCAAGTCAAACAATCTATCACAAAAACAAAAGGTGAGTACAACAAGGAGCTAGATTTTCCCAATGGAAACCCTAGCAAAGAGTCCCTCAAGTGAATGAGGGGAAAAATCAAATCGCCTTGGTGAAGATGTAGATCTTGGCCTTCTCCTTCAATCCTCCAAAGATCAACAAGTTTGGGTGGAGGGATTGGGAGATCTATGAGCTTCGAGCTTGCAACAATGGAGGGGCAATCAATTTTGGTCGAGCTAGCTGGCTGGAGGTAGGTGGAGGGGTATTTAAACCCCCTCCAAAATGTAGCTGTTGCAGAACACTTCACACCGGAGACTCCAACCTAAGCAGACCAGAGACTTTGGTCCACACCGGAGATTCCAGTGAAACTCCGGACCAAAAATCACACTTGGATCAGTCGCAGAGCAGACCGGAGACTTGATCCCCTGAAGCCGGAGACTTCGATCCTTGAGACCGGAGACTCCGGTCGGAGCGGAGACACCAGCTCAACACCGGTGTCTCTCCGGACCGACTACAGAGGGTGTCACCTGATACGTCTCAAACGTATCTATAATTTTTGGTTGTTCCATGCTTGTTATATATCATTGCCACATGTTTTTATAATGTTTTTATATCATTTGGCATATTTTCTGGAACTAACCTATTAACAAGATGCCCAGTGCCAGTTCCTGTTTTCTGCTGTCTTTTTGTTTCAGAAAAGCTAGTCGGTGAATTTTCTCGGAATTGGCTGAAAATTTACATGAATTATTTTTACAAAGAAACAAAGAGAGAGACAGAAGGGGACCTGCATGGGGCCCACATGCCCCAGACAACCCCCTGGCACGGTCAAGGGGTTGACCGCGCCTGGGTCAGACACCTCGAGAACCTTCCGGAGTCCCCCTTTCGCCTATAAATTCATCTCCTCCCGAAAATCCTCGGTACCCGATCACTTTTCCAGAAATATGTCCGAGGCCGCCGTTGTTGCCAATCCTAGATCGGGAGGGTTCTGAAGCTCTTCCTAGTACCCTGCCGGAGGGGGAGATCGTCACCGGAGGCATCTACACCACCATACATGCCTCCGGAGTTATGCGTGAGTAGTCCACCACAGGACTACGGGTCCATGGCAGTAGCTAGGTGGTTGTCTCTTCTCCTTGTACTCCATTGTTTTAGATCTTGTGAGGTGCCTAACATGATCAAGATCATCTATATGTAATGCTACATGTTGTGTTTGCTGGGATCCGATAAATTGTGGAATCATGACATTTTTGTTCAGTTTATCTATGATATGTTTTATTTATGATCGTGCATGCTCTCCGATGTTAGTGTATGCTTTGGCCGAAGTAATTGGTAGTATCTTTAGAGGGAGTATTTATGGTAGATAGTAAGTTCATGCCTCTTTTTGTCTGAGTTCGAGTAGACAGAAACGATTAAGACTAAAGATGTGTTGTTGCTACTAGGGGTAAAACAGCGGTGTTTATTGCTTTATGTTATAATCATTGCTTACACTATGCACCATGCTTATTGCAATTATCCGTTGCTTGTAACTTAATACTTTCCAAAAAGTTAGAAGAAGATAATGTTAGACTGTAGAGATAATTGCCTTGATGGACCACTACCAAGCTGTGAAACAAAACAAAGAACATCATGGTATTTTCTTGAGAACGCACTTTAAGAAAATCATAACAGATTGAGAATTAGCAAAATCATTAAGAAATAGTGGACATGTGTCCGAAATAATAAACCCACAACGATGGGACTAAATTATGGTGTGATGTACCAAAGCAGTCTGCATTATTAGAAAGCAAGTTTGGAATCAAGATAGTCTAGATAGATGACTTAACTCCAGTCATAGAAAGCAGCATGAGGTCCGACCTAAAGAGTAGTCTTCGTGTCTTACCGGTGCGAATAAATTGAGTACCAAAGTTAACAATATCAAGACTGCCAACATGAATGTTGGTCAACACCAATGCAAACAAAATGGCTAGCGCTCTATTAGTCCGGTGGAAGTTTTAAATGATAGCGCATAACGTAGTCTAATGCTCGTGGAGAACCAAAACTAAAGGAAAAATTATTGCAATAGAAATAGAAGGGGCTAAATACTTCCTTGTGAATGGAGTGTCTCCTGGATTTAGATGTTTTTGGGCCCTCTGAGATTCGCACCAGACCCTATGAGTCAGGAGATACGCCACTGCGAACGGAGTATTTCAAATGACTTAGCCGGTTTTGCAACTTGCAGACCATATAAGCCAACGTCATTGTACATGTCCATCTATTCATAAACCATTGTGAATGCATTTTTTGGAGGGGCAATATCATGTTGAAATTTTTCTATGTTGCTTGAAGTTTGCCAAAGGGCCATTTAGGCAAAATTATACACACACAAATCTTCGGCCATGAAATCCTGTGAGCCACCGGTGAAGGGGACGATGGGTCCCTGGTGCCCCGCGGCAGATTAGATCAGCGGTGCGACCTCCTCTATGGGTTCTTCTCCTGGCAGCGCCACATTGCTCTGACAGCTTTACGGGGAGGGTGGCCTTGGAAGGGGGTGTCGGCCAACCTGCATGAAAGGATCCTGGAGCAGTGGCTCCGGGCACGGCGGTGATGGCGTACTCTCCGTCGGGGATATGACTGGTGTAGACGTGGCTCCATATGGCGGCGTCTGGGAGCGGTGGACCACGGGATCACGAGCCCAAGTTCGTCGCAGAAGGCGCGGCTTCCGGTGAAAACCGCGCCGACTTCGGTCATGGTGGACGATGGCTGCGTATTTGCGTCGTTGCCTTGTAGAAGACATTATTGCTGCAACACTCATCTTCTTGCCCGCGCTGCTTTGGGGAAAACCGTAGATCTAGGTCTCCCATCCACGGCGCTAGGAGGGAGAATGGCATCGAGACGCACATCGATAACAACGAGTCTCGACGGCTTGGCGCAGCGGGGACTCGGTGGCGGACCGTGCTGATGGACGCGCGCAGGGCAGTGGCGCTGCCTAGCGCCGTGGCGGCGTCGACGGCAAGCCTGGAAAGGTCAATGCGTTGATCTCTACTTAAAATGGGTAGGTGGAAGAGGGAGGCAGCGACTTCTAAAGCGTACACAGACTGTGTGCGCTGAGAGTTTACTGGTTTGTGTTCCCAGCTCGTCGTTGGTCTGTTTCGTGAGGCCTCCAGCTTAGATGGCGCGAGTTGGTGTGAGGTTAGTGTACTTGGCACCGATCAGGAGCACCCCATTATCATTTTTAGGTGTTGCGACATATATCGTCAAGAAGGTGGCCTTGGATCGACTGATGTATTTGTCTTGTCACTTTGTTGTACAATATAATAAAAAAGTTGTGTGCTCATTTTTATGAGGAGGCTGAGGATTTAAGCTGGCTCCCTTCAAATGCATGTGAAGAGCATCACGTATCTCTAATACTCTCAAGGTGAATGGATGGTAAGAATATGGTGTACCGCTGAGTCCATGCTAAAAAAAACCTTTCTCTGTGCAACCGCCACACAGCCAAGCCCAACAACGCAAAGATGAGACCAGATAGCAGGCAGAATTTTTCCCAAAGCTCACTATTTTTATATTCCTAAATCTAAAATGTGGGGCCACAAATAGAGAGTTATCTATTTTTTATTCGAAAATCTGAAATGTGGGCCACAAGCACCCACAGCTCTCTATTTTTAGGGAGATTAGTATTTGGAAGGGATTTCTCAAACTCTGTAATAGAAGTGATTGTGTGCATCCTCTTGATGCAGATGCCGGAACAGTCTTCGTAGAAAACAATCTCGTAACGACGTAACTAAACTCAATAAGAAAAAGGAAACTCTATATTAGGACTTGCACTTATTCTGAATTCTACATCTGAACTGAGGATAAGTTCGAATCAACATAACAACTAGCAAAATATATACAAAAGGTAAATTGCCCAAGCTGGGCACACTGTGCTCGTGGCTTGAGCACATTATTACAACTGTGTTTAGCGTCACTGCTGAACAAGCTAGAGGGAAGATCATGCTTATGACGCTAATACAATCACACTTCCCGGTGGCGCATTGTACAAAGCCGCGTTCACCACCACAGGTGCACACACGATCATTGGACGACAGACACAGCCTCTTCAACCCTTGCAGGAGAACAGGCCGGAGCACACCTCGTGGAAGGCGTCGAGGATGGCGGCGCGGTGCTCGCGCGAGTTCACGGACACGTAGCAGTTCAGCAGCGCCCGCAGCTCCGCCGGCTCGGCCATCCGCTTCGCCGCGATCACCTCCGCGATTGACCGCCGGAACTCCTCCCTGGGCTCGTATGTCCTCTTGTCCACGGCCAATAGTACGACGCACGGCTTCCTCTCGCGAAGCGGCTTGGGCGCGCTCTTCTTCTCGTAGCAGACACCGCCGCTGGCGCACGAGCAGCTGCACGGCCAGCGAGGGCGCTGATCCGCGAGCTCCGTCTCGCGGCGCGCCGACGACCGGCCGTCGGCGACGGCTGCGTCGATGATGGACTGCAGCCTTGCCTGGACCATCCCGTGGGCGAGGTCGTCGGACAGGCGGCCGCGCGTCGTCTCCGGCGCCGCGTCGAACGACGAGCACGACGCCGACGAGGACACGCTGATCCTGGACGCGCCGCAGCACAGCGCGCGGCACCTGCCGTCCTTGTGCTTAGCCTTGGCCATCGAGGCCTCGGCCTGGTTCTTGCCGCTGCCACTCTTCCGCGGCAGCTTGCTCCGGCCCGAGAAAAACTGCATGGCTACTCTGTCACCTCGCTCCGCAGCTTGTTGTCTCGTTGTGCAACTGCAATGGTACAATACACAATTATGCGAATGCATTAGGGTAGCAGTAAGATGCATGGCCACCGCAAGAGGACAGGGCACGGTTGTAAAGCGATCAAAGGGGCCGCCTTTTGGTTTTGTGATTAAGCAGTTTTAAAGGCTCGGAAAAGAGGGTGTAAGTAGCTAATTAAACTAACTTAGCTTTAGGATGTAGAGCAGGATCATGCTGTCCCCTAACCAGCAGCAACTTGGCATCTCCAATATGCCGCTTTCTCTTTAGCCGTGGATCTTAATCTGGATCAGCTAACTTGTCAAATTGTAAACGTGATGTAGCCGCTTATTAAATCGCCGGCGTCAATGATCGTTCGCAGTCGCCATTACGTGAATCCTACTTATGTCATAATTACAGCAGCACACGCTGTCCTCGTCATATGGATCTAGAAACTTATGAAGATATATCCCAGGAACTCAAAGTCGAATCCAGATTTCTAGATCATATGTTCCGTTAGAACGTGGGTGCACAATATACAACATAATCTATGTTCATGATTTATTTCGTATTTTTTGAAAACTCGTAAGTTGGTCATTCGATAATGAGGTGTGGACGCAACTAGTGCCAAATTATAGTTTCCGTATAATCTGTCGTTGTTTGACAAAGCTCACCAATACTTATTAGACCTATGCCAATTCAAGTAGCGCGGTTTCATATGCATTTTCTGACGTGGCATACTAGTTGAAGAAGATAGAGGGTGAGGTTGTATCTTAGCTACTCGGCGTGTGACCATAGGCAAAAAGACTCTAACCCAACAATATGTATGCATGAGGCCTAAATCATTAAATTTAGATACAACCATAAAAAAACAATGCATTGAACTAGTTATATCTTAAGTTTTGATTTCTTCTATGATAATATGTTAAGAGACGATGAATTGGCATAGGCCTTACCTGCCGTTGCTTGAGTTAGAGGTTGAGCTCGCGGAGCATATAGCGACACCGTGTTCCACATCCCCTCACGCGTAACCTTGATTAGCAGCCGCCTAATCCGACGATCGCTCCAACTTATAATTAACTAAAGAGGAGACATACGAACCTAGCTAACGAAGCAAAGCTCGAACAGGCTTCCGACGGAGCTGGTGTGGTGGCCGTCATGTGGCCGGCCGGCCACCGTGCCAATCATTCAATCAAGCAGCGGTAGTCAACAGCTTTAGCAGGTTTCCGCCTATGCTTTTCCGATGGGTTTCTTTCCACTTATTTTCGCGTTTCCTTTTCCGGCAAGCTGCTAGCTAGTGCTAGAGCAAGCTGGTGGAGTGTGGTACTGTCGCTTCGCCAACCACCGGACGATCGATGGAGTAGCCGGCCGGCCAGCTTGATGTCTATGGAGATCGCATAACACTGGAGCTTGATGGTGCCATGGACTCGTCGTTGTTACTGCAAACAAAGGGAGTCGTAGCATGGTCTCGCTGTCGCTCCTTCAGTCCGTTAACAGATTTCTACTTCCATCTTGTCCAGACTCCAGTAGTAACGTACTGTAATTCGAATCAAGTGGCGCTATCTAGCTACAGAAGGCACAAAACAAACGTGGCGGAAATGATCTGATCCAGTTCAGTTTTTTTTTTTTTGAGTGTTAGCTGATGTGATCCGGTTGTGTTTACAGGACCGAACCTGATCCGGTTAGGCGGCAACGGGAATGGGGGAGATTTGGCAAACGGGCCCAACCATTTTGTTGTCGCAATCGCGTCGATACTGGCCAGCCCCGTCCGAAAAGGGAAATTAGGCCTGACGGTGGCCGTGGGCCTGAACTTTCTCCCCGACCATGACGGGAGTCGGAAGGAAATAACCTCACTAGTATGACGGTCTCCAAGACTCTTGAGCCCAAAAATGAGCGCTACTCTGCCTCGGTTGCCTTCAAATCGTCATGTTCGCGGGAACGAGGTTGGCGTTGTGGTAGTTCAGAAAGCCATGGCTCGGGCGCAAGATAAACTTGGTATGAGATGGCAGGACTTCGGAGAAGACGGTAGAATATTTGTTTATTTCTTAGTTCATTTGCTAAACTGGGTTGACCTGTTGTCTATAGCTCCTATATACCCCTCCACCAACCAATGTTACTAATATGTTTGGAAATTGGTTGAATGGAATTGATAAAAAAGATCAAGGGTAGAATTCATACTAGAGTTTCAGCTATTTGTTGGTATATATGGAATTGTCGAAATAATCTTATTTTTATATAACAAGAAATTTTTGTGTATTACAGGTTATCAATATGGCGATTCACTGGATTCAGCTATGGGCATTCTTACTTCCGTTCGACCATCGAGATCTTATGTTTTCTCGATGTACATGGCTCCCGATGGTTGCCCGTGATATCTTTAGCCGGGTTTCGTGGTAGCATATTAGTCGACTACGCGATGGGTAGTTGCTTTATGTTGTCACTTTTTCGTTGATTGATTCATGTTTCAACCTTATGTAATCGGTGAATTGTAAACTTTGATGCTACTAAACGTAGCAATAAATGGTACTCCCTCCGTTTTTTAATATAAGATGTTTTAGGTGGTGCACATGTTGTTTATATGCATACTAAAATAAGTGAATATGTACACAAAAATGTGTCTACATACATTTGTGTGCATGTGCATGTGGACAAAAGCTAAAACATCTTATATTAAAAAATGGAGGGAGTATGTGCATCACTTGATGCAGAGACTAGGGTTATCTCCCATTTTGGTGCGGTGCGGTACACACTAGTCATAGGTGCTGCGGTATCAAACTGTACCTGAACCTGAAAGATGAATGTCAAAAGGAAAAATGAACCTGAAAATCTCTGTTACTGTGAAAAACCGGAACAGTACACGCTAGTCACCGTCTCAGCGATCAGTCCCTTTTCCACACCGTCGCAACTACAGCAGTTACTTTGTTAGAGTCCGAAAATCTCTGTTGCTGCGAATCTGTGATACCGTTCGCTGTCAACCTCCATCAAAAAGTGTGAGACACGAGATACGCTGCTTTCCGTATCCGACATTACCGCCACATAATGATAGTCTCATGAGTAAAGACATGGGAAAGGCGGATAAGGTGTCATGAAACATGAACTCTAGTACTGAGCTACTGAAAATCAGAAAGAAGAAACGGGAAAGAAACACGGCAAAAGGAGGCGTATCGTATATCATTCACTACAGATCCACAGCCTGCCAAATTAGAGATTGGCCACAGCTAGCAACGGAGATTGTACACGTAAATCCAGCCATTTCTCGGTTTCTATCCTATTTTGTACTAGTTTTCTATCTCTGTCTCTGAATCACAAGGAAAGATCTTTGCCATTACAGCATTACCCTCCCTAAACGCCAGGGCGGCCAGTAAAACCAAAGAAGGGGCCGAGAACGTAGGGCCACGAGGCAGGCGGGAACCCCGCAGCGATCGATGGCCGGGGACGCGTCGCCGCCGTCGTCGCCGACGGCCGCGTCGGTGCCGCTGCTGCGGCGCAGGGGCTCGTACCAGCGGTCCATGTCGCACGCGCGCGACGAGCTCCGCAGCTTCCGGTACTGCCTCCGGTGGATGTGCGTCGACCACTCCGACGGCGGCAGCGCCGCGGCCTCCTGGCTCGTCTTCGCGCTCCTCGCGGTGGCCGTGCCCGTCGCCGCGCGCGTCGCCCTGCCGCGCCGCGCCTACGACACGCAGGTGCAGGCCTCACTCACGCTCTCGCCGCGCTCGCCTACCTCACGCTCACCTCCCTCGTCCGCCGCCGCGGCCTCAGGCGGCTCCTCTACCTGGACCGCCTCCGGCACGACTCCCAGGACGTGCGCGCCGGGTACATCGTGCAGCTCGCGGGATCCTTCCGCCTCCTTGCCTGCTTCGTCCTCCCCTGCTTCCTCGCCGACGCCGCATACAAGGTGTTCTGGTACTGCGCCAACCGGCCCTTCCCGTCGGCCGTGGTACTGGTCGGCCGCGGCGTGCGCGCTGGAGATGGCGTCGTGGATGTACCGCACCGCCATGTTCTTCATGGTGTGCGTGCTGTTCCGGATCATATGCTACCTGCAGATCCTGCGGATGACGGGCTTCGCGCGGGACTTCGGCCAGTGCGCCGACGTTGCGGAAGTGCTGCGGGAGCACCGCCGCATCCGTGACCAGCTCCGCCGGATCAGCCACCGGTACCGGAGGTTCATACTCTACTGCCTCCTCCTCGTCACGGCCAGCCAGTTCGCCGCCCTTCTTGCAGCCACCAGGCCCCGCGCGCAGGTCAACATCGCCACTGCCGGCGAGCTCGCGGTAAGTGTCGAACGCCTTCCCCCGGTGCTACTCCTACCGTCCTATGTATATACTCATCTCAGTCGTTTCTTAATTCGACATGACAACTATAACCGTCTCCCCTGCACCCGTTTTCTGCAGCTCTGCTCCCTAAGCCTCGTCGCCGGCCTGCTCATTTGCCTGCACAGCGCGGCCAAGATCACGCACAAGACGCAGGCGATCACCAGCATCGCCGCGGCATGGCACGCCGACGCCACCATCAACACCGCGGACTGCCCTAGTGACCAGGAGAACCCCAGGACGCCCGGCAAAGCGTGCCTGCAGCAGCAGCAGGTACCACTGATCATCTCCTCAGGCGACGAGTCCGATGAGGACGAGACATCCCCGAGCGAGGACAGCCTCGACGACACCTCCAAGTTCACGTCTTTCCAGGCCACCCACATCTCCTACCAGAAGAGGCAGGCGCTAGGTGAGAGCACGCACGCACCCACACCATGAATATATCATATCGTTCGTGCTATGATTTTGCCGTACTCAACACTGTAGCTGGTCATGGCGTTTTCAGTGACCTACCTGGAGAACAACCGCGCGGGCATCACGGTGTTCGGCTTCGTCGTCGACCGGACCTGGCTACATGCGCTCTTCATGATCGAGTTCTCGCTAGTCATGTGGCTGCTCGGGAAGACCATTGGTATATCTTGAGTGCGGCTATCTCTCCGTGTATATGATCCAGCTGTTACCCATGTTCGTGCTCCTGTCATGTACCGTCGAGTACCATGTAGATTGCCACCCACTAAAGGGTGTAAACTGAACACAGATAGTTAAGTTACCCATGTTCCAGATGCAACTGTGTTAGTATTTGGTTTCTTGCAATCCTGTCTAGCTCATGATGCAGACTCAGCCAGCGAAGTTGGGATCAACTAAGTCGGATCAACAGAACCGCGAGTCAATACACGATGAGATTCAAGACCACCTGACAGCTCGAAACCTCGAAATTAAGTCGAGCAATACATCTACTGGACAACTGGAAGCTTATATAATATAACTTTGAACATAAGTCACCAGGAGTTGGATTGTGTTTTTCTAGCACAAGAACACCAACAGCTAAACCATCCTTTTGTCTATAACATACCATCTAATTTAGTTTGATAAAAGAAATGTCATTCACAAATCTAGCTAGCAGTGCATTCATCAGGAAAAAAGGAAGATGGCCCAACAAATCACAAAAAACTCCATTAAACCTGACCCTCTATGACCGGACCAGAAATGAAACAAACTAAAGCAATTCCATGAATATTGGTGCCACCAGAATAATGCTACTGATGTCTGCTTCCTGGCAGATGGATAGCGTGCGCAAGCACAGAATGCTCCCACATCTTAGCTGTCATTTGTAAATCTTGCTCGTCGCCTCCGAGCAGAACCAACCCGCAGCCTTCTACGGTTGATGAAACCGCTACGCTGAATGCCAGAATTACCAACTGCCCCATTTCTCATATAAGCTCTGCGAAGTGATCTTCGTAATGATCTGATACCATCACGTTCAGAAAAATAATATCATCACCATCAGAAAATAAGCAGGAGCCAGAACTATCACTCCAATCAGAGCTTTCCATATCAAGGTCGCTGCTGCCACTATTGGGATCAATAAGGTAGTCCCCCCTAATAATAAATCCCGGATTCAAGCCTGTGACTATGCTGATTGCATCCTGCCTCTCTTTTTTACTTTCAAGCTCCTTCCACGCAGCTAAACGTGCGGGGTCAACTTCACGAGGTTTGGATGAAGGATGTTTGGCCTTCACATGCTTGCAGAGTTTCTTGTATGATCCAATGAACGAGCAATCCTCGTGGATGCAAGTTCTCTTCTTGCGGTTGAGAAATTGCCGGGCTGGTTCAACCAGCGTCCACCCTTTCACTTCCCCGCGGCAGATAGGGCATGCAAGCTCCATATCCTTTGGCCTCTTGCTAGCAGCTGCAACTGCAGTTGACACTTCATGTGCTGATTTGTCCCTCAGATAAGCATTTTTAAACTGTTCAAGACAATTAGACTGGTGATAGTTGGTACCACACATGTATGGACGACAACCTTTGTTGTGGGAAGAGCACAGGAGGAGGACAGCATCATGTGGACGCTCCAAGCATATTGGGCAAGTGGCATATTTCCAGTCCTTTTCCTCTGAGGTTAATTGCAACTCATTTTGCTTGGCTGCCTTTTTTGCTTTCTTGTAGTAGGAAGGTACAGTAGAAAGAGATGCCCTAAGTCGCCGGCTCGACAGGTTACGGTCTCTTGGAGTTCTTGCCATTTTCTTCACAAAACTGGGAAAGGGATCTAGAAAAATGGCATAAAATTACATATATTTTCAGTTACAGATCATATGATAACAAGGAAATTACATTTATAAATTTATTTCTATTAAAACACGCAACACTGATTGGTACTAGTTTGCTATGAAGATCACGACAACAACAAATGAAGCTGCACTTAACTTTTTCCATGACCTATGGTGTTAGAATATAAAAGAAGGGAAATGAACTATTTTACAATCTTCTGGGTTATATTCTGTGTCTTTTTGCTTATAACACTGCTTATCATCTCCATTCTCCAAAATCATGTGCCCCTACCATATTTCTACAAGCTAATTTTCACATATATTGTGTGCCTAGCATGGCAAATGAAAAGTAAATTTCAAGTGTTTGAGCATGTAGATCATGGATGTTCTATGTACTGTCACCACTTTTACTAGTGAGGAAGCCTGTAAATGTTTGAACTAGAACACTTGCAATACGCAATAGTTGCTAATCAGATTAAAAAGAAAGATGCAGACGATTTGGGCAAAAACAATAAAGCCTTAAGTTCATCGTCAAAACTGAGAAGGAATGCATATCAATAGTTATGGAACCATGGAAGTGCCAGAGACTCAGTACAAGTAGATGTAGTAAAACGAAACAGTAAAGCATGTTTCGGAGAATAAGCAGATATAGACAGATTGTCTAATTTCTCAGCAGAGCATATCAAACAATTTCACACAACAAGGACAAGTTGGATACGGTTTAGTAAAACTCTGCAAGAATAGCAAATGCCTGCTATTAAAATCTCAATATACATAAATGTTGAATTAAAAACTGGCCTAGTTTAAACAATTGGATGGAATTAACTCAGCAAAGATGAACAGATAGTCCAATTTAACGGTTAAGCAAGCATAGCAAAAAAATCCCATACAGACAGGATAAGTTAGATATAGTCTAGTAAGAATTTGCAAAGAATTAATATAAATAGATTTTGCATTAGATACTCCCAATTTCTCCAATTGGATGGTACACAAAATTAAAGCATCTGATATACAAAACAACTAAGAGTTAATTACCCAATTTCAACTCATCAATGGCTAAATACAGAGATGGAAAGGGATTCTTCGACAAAGAAAGAGCACTGCAGCCGGTTGTAAAAAACAACTTTACATGAAAGCCTAATATGTGAGTAAAAAGCTTGGTTTCAATGCTGATCAGTGGTCACTATATAGGCAATACTGCTAAGCATGAAACCGAATTTCAATGCTATTCCACACTGAAAGGTACATTTTATTAAAGGCAAAAAACATGTGCATGGATCTCAAAATGCATCTACATCAGAAGATCGAAGGCAGATCAACACAAGACACAAAAGATGAAATTTATGTTTGACAACAAGGGTAAAATGTCCCAATCTCACTGTTCTTTTCCATGGAGTTGCATACATGTTTCCAATGAAGTGTACTTTAGGGGATTTTCACTACGAGTTGTGTTTCTTTGAATCATTCATTACTCTAAGAAATTAAACCCAAAGGAATGTTCAGGTAGGAACTCCCAAAAACCAGGAGAATGCAATCCGATTATGTACAAATTGTATATGTTTAATCATGCAAATATCATTCATGGATAGGTCTAGGAATGGTAGAAGCAAATCACATAATAAAATGTTGAGGCGGCCCAAAGTCCAAGATCAACAGTAGCTGAAGTAGCTCAAAGAATGATCTTTGTTCCTTATTAACTGGACAGGCTTAGCCGCATTGTGATCAGATGTTTGCATTCTCACATCTTAAGGGAAACTCTATCTGATGGACATTATGAAACAAACCATAATAACTAGCCCAGCATCATTTGGGTAGAACGGTACCATCTCCAGTGACAGATCCAGGAATCCATCTTAGTTGGCAGTGTGAGCAGGGGTTGCATGAGCATGATGCATATATATACAATGTGGGCATGACAATATGTTGTTGATGCAAAAACAACCACACCAATACGACAGTCTACCACAAATACTGACATCACGGCATGCTACATATACAACAGACAAACAGTAATTACAAGCTTAAATCCGGTATATACTTGATACTATGCTGTAGCACTATATGTCTGTATATCACGCTGTTGACAGAAAAAAGTCGAACTCAGAGAAAACGAAGAGCAGTTAATATGAAGATACAGTGGACTGATCCAAATTTGGCCCGAAAGGAGACCGGTTGAAGTTAAGGGTGGACCTAACATGGGGCGCGAGGAATTAGTTGAGCCCCAGAATTCGAGAAAAACAACCTGCTATTAGGCTATTACTACCAAGTACCAACTAACACCACACAGCAAACACAAGACAGCAGTACCCAATATCCGTCCATTAGTAGGGTTTAGATTAGATGAATCATAGCAAAATTTAAAACACCGCAGCAAAAATGTCAGAACAATTCAGGTAAGTTAGGGTTCGTCACCAACGAAAGATCTCAATCCAAAGTCCGAATGGATCTCCACTCCGAAGCAGTCCAGTAGAGCAGACGAGGGGCGCGATGTCTAAGAGAGAATAGCTCCTCCTACGTTGTGTGGCTCGGTGGAAGATGGCATGGAGACGTCTTCGTCGGGGATTGTCGTTGGAGTTGGAACAGCCGCCGCGGCGGCGAGGGGAGGAAGATCAAAGGAATAGGGTGGGCCGGGGGAGGGGAGATGGGGTATTATTTGGTGTTTTCTGGATTTTTTTGGCACTGGCCAGTCGAATGCAGGGACCTTTTTAGAATGTTGTTATTAGGCTCGTAATTGTCTTTTTCTTTTGGTACTACTCCTTTTGTGGGTTGCTCTTATTTGACGACATGGGCCGCCCAAATGCGGCCCATTAACAAATACTACTATTTTACTTTTGTTTTTTACAAATCATGAAATGTGTATACTTCTAAAAGGTTTTTGAAAGGTTTTAGAATGTTATACAATGTTGCGGAAGGTTCTAAATGAAGGGTTCCATAATACTCCTTCTATTTCTAAAATAATGCCTATAAATTTTTCCAAAAGTCAAACAGTGTATGCATGTTGTAATCTCCTAAAAAATAATCAACAAACGATTAAGAGTAACTGAAAGGATCGGTATGGCCACCTAGAGGGGGTGAATAGCTCCTACTCAATTTTTAGCTCTTTCTCGAATTTAGGCTTGACACAAAGGTAAATTCTCTAGATATGCAACTACGGTGAATTTACCTATATGACAAGTTAACACAAGACTAAGCACGATACAAGTAAGAGCTAGCGAGTAAGAAGTAACCAAACGGGAAGCACGCGGAGACAAGGATGTATTCCCGAATTCCTCCTTTTTAGGGGAGTACGTATCGTTGGAGGGGTGTGAGTTTCAAACTCAAACGCCACAAATGGTCTCACCCTATTCTCCGATGAACCTTACCCAAAAGCTCGGTTCACCTTCCACTATCGGAATCCTTCAAGATGAATCTGGAGCCCTTACAACAAACTTGAGACTCAACCCACAAAAGGATTGGGGGCTCCCAAGCACCACAACACCTGCCACACAAAAGTAGCAAGCAAGTAAGTACAACAAGATGCCTAGGTTTTCCTAGTGGAAACCCTAGGCTCAAATCTCTCAAGTGAATGAGGGGGAAGTGAAGAACGCTTTGGTGAACTTGTAGATCAGGGCCTTCTCCTTTAGATCTCCGAGTATGAGCTTGATTGGTTGGTGGAGTAGAGAGATCTAGGAGCTTGAAGCTTTGCTTTAATGGAGGAGAGAGAATCTGAAGCTTAAGGCAACTGGAGGTAGGTGGAGGGATATTAATACCCCCTCCCGAAATGTGGCCGTTGAAACGTTATCTTCTCTCCCCGTGAGTGTTGGATGTATGCCCAAAAGGCAATAAAGTTTAACATCTGATTCATAATTATGCTTCATGATTCTATGCTATAACTACGGTGACTCCTAAATATGTGATTCAGAGGAAAACTCACTCGCACGTGTAGAGATATGAACAGAATAAAGTATACCCTAGTCTTGCCTTTTAGACTAATTCGTTGATTGCTTGAGACCACGTTTTCCTGGTCTGGGACATTGTTTATGTCAGCATCAATGAGTGGCATATTATTGGTGGAAACAATATGGCTGGGTAGACCCAAATCGTTGATATGCTAAGTAAGATTCTAAAGTGTCTTTTGTCCTTAGTGCAATATCGCAGATGATTGCTATATGACATGTCCTTAGACCATGAGGTTATTAGGGTTGTGTATTTTTTTTTAATCGCAACAGTGGGAAAGGCTCCCACTGCAATTTTCCATTTTCCACATATAAAGTGTATGTACAGAGTTATTTACAAAGATATTTACAAAGAGTCATAAAAAAGGGGGTTGTGTA
>CAMZMU010000050.1:39503351-39703486 GCA_947311845.1 Poa pratensis | reverse complement strand
GCCAAACCACCTGGCGGGCGGCAGTGGGCCCAGCCGCGCCTGCCTGTGGTTTGGGCCCCTCGGGGGTCCGCCGACATCGCCCCTTCGCCTATTTATTCCCCGAGACGTGAAAACCCTAAAACACCGAGCCTTTCATCCAGAACATATTCGCTGCCGCCGCCGTCGTCAACCCTAACTCGGGGGGTTTCTGAAGCTCTTCCCGGCACCCTGCCGGAGAGGGGAATCATCACCGGAGGGCTCTACATCGCCATGCCCGCCTCCGGAGTGATGCGTGAGTAGTTCATCCTTGGACTATGGGTCCATAGCAGTAGCTAGATGGTTGTCTTCTCCACTTGTGCCATCATGTTTAGATCTTGTGAGCTGCCTATCATGATCAAGATCATCTTATTGTAATGCTACATGTTGTGTTTGCTGGGATCTGACTTATATTGATACCTATGTGGAGCTGAATATTATATTATCATGTCTATGTCATTTGTGATCTTGCATGCTCTCCGTTACTTGTTGAAGCCTTGGCCAAGTGAATACTTGTAACTCCAAGAGGGGGTATTTATGCATGATAGTTGGGTTCAACCTCTATTTAACCTGGGATAGTGACAGCAAGTTCTAAGGTTGTAGATGTGTTGTTGCCACTAGGGGTAAAACAGCAATGCTTTATTCAAGGATGAATGTATTGTTTACATTACGCACATTACTTAATGCAATTGTCTGTTGCTTGCAACTTAATACTGGAAGGGGTACGGATGTTAACCGGAAAGTGGACTATTTAGGCATAGATGCATGCTGGATAGCGGTCTATGTACTTTGTCGTAATGCCCAAATGAATCTCATAGTAGACACCACAGCTCACACATGCATGTTATATGCACTTATCAATTGTCAATTGCCCAGCTGTAATTTGTTTACCCAGCATGTTAGTTATCTTATTGGAGAGACACCACTAGTGAACTGTGGACCCCGGTCCATTCTTTTACATCTGAAATACAATCTACTGCAATCATTGTTCTCTACTGTTTTATGCAAACAAACATCATTTCCATTCGATACGTTTAACCCTTTGTTTTCAGCAAGCCGGTGAGATTGACAACCTCACTGTTAAGTTGGGGCAAAGTAATTTGATTGTGTTGTGCAGGTTCCACGTTGGCACCGGAATCCCTGGTGTTGCGCCGCACTACACTCCTTCACCAACACCTTCGAAGCAAACCTCGTTTTCCTACTGGTTCGATTAAACCTTGGTTTCATACTGAGGGAAAACTTACTGCTGCACTCATCATACCTTCCTCTTGGGGTTCCCAACTGACGTGTGACGTACAAGCATTGTTTCTGGCACTATTGCCGGGGAGATTCCCTCGTCAACTAGAGCACAACACGTTTTCTGGCGCCGTTGCCGGGGAAAACCGAATTGCTTCTGCAAGGGGAGTCTCTCACACCCAATCTCTTTACTTTGTTATTTGTCTTGCTTAGTTTATTTTTATTTAGTCTTGTTTGCTCTCTTTATCAAAAACACAAAAAAATTAGTTCCTTTTTATTTCGAATTACTATTATGACTAGTTGTTTTCAATGTCTTATCTCTATGAAACTGGGTCTCGTTATAAGAATTACCGCTTCTCTCCAAAAGGAAAACATCTATGGGAACAAATAAGAAGATTGAATGGTTTTGCTAAGAACTTGTGTTCTACATATGATGAATCCTACTGCTTTAATGAATCTCTTTGCTATAGAAGGCACAAACATCTCCCTTTCCAATGTGAGTATACTGATAATGAAACCTTGGCTGCCTATGCTAAAGGAAACTATGATTTTGGTAATCTTGAACAAATTGAAGAGTTTATTGTTTTTAAGGGTGCCCTTGAAATTAGTTCTTATCTTGAACATAAAACTGATGCCCCTTATAAATCTGAATGTATTGCCATACTTAAATATTGTTGTGATACCTACAAGGATAATAATTCTTACATTACTGAACATCTTGAGAGGATGTTTCCTCAAAAAGATGAAACTTGTGCCTTGCAGGAACCTGAGGAAGAGGAAATTGCTGAAACTGTGATCTCATTGGATGAAAAAGAGGAGGAGAGTGAAGAACAAAAGGAGGATCTACCTTCTAATGACAGTAACTCTTCAACTCTTACACTATTTAATTGCCCTCCATGCCTACCTAAGGAGGAAGAGTGTTATATTGTTGAATGCCATGATTCTTTTGAAATATCTCCTTTTGATAAATTTTACGTAACAAGCTCCTTGACTCAAGAAAACGAAATTTCAGAAATAAAACAATGGCTCCCTAATGCTATATATGATAATGCTCTTGATGATGGTCCTATATTGCCTAATGATATTTATTATACTACTATTGTCAAAAGTGGGTTTAATGACCCCACTGTTTTTGAACTTAATAAAAATTATGTGTTTGTAGATCATGAAAAGCATGCTTTATGTGATAGTTATATAGTTGAGTTTGTTCATGATGCTACTGAAAGTTATTATGAGAGAGGAAAATATGGTAAAAGTTTTCAAGTCACTAAAACACCTCTCTTTATGTTGAAAGTTTTGAAGTTGTACTTGTTTTCCTATGCTAGTCTTTTCTTCAATATTTTTTTTTACAAGGTTCCCTTGCATAGAAAGTGGGTTAGACTTAAATGTTTGATATTTGCCTCTTGATGCTCTCTTTTGTTTTTCAACTATTCCTATGAGAGCATCATTAAAATCTTTTAGCCTAGCTAAAGGCATTAAAGAAAGCGCTTTAGGGAGGCAACCCTTTATCTTTTATTTTTGTTTCTCAAGGAGTTTTGTTACTTCTGTAGCAACTCCTTTGTATCTTTATTTTATCGCAATGTTGTGCCAAGTAAAGTTCTATATTGAAAGTTGATGCAAGATTTGGATTTCTGCGCAGTGACAGATTTTTAGCTGTCACGGATTTGAGCTTATCTCCCTGTAGAAAATTCAAAAAATTCTGAAAAAATCACGCATATTCCTGAGATATGTACGCAACTTTCATTATTTTAGGCCAGATCCATCTGAGCAACTTAAGTGCCTCGAAAAAATTCGTCATTCCAGACTGTTCTGTTTTTGACAGATTCTGCCTTTTGTTTTGCATTCGCTCTTTTACTGTGTTTGTGTGGATTTCTTTGCTCCACAAAGCATTGGTGGCTGTAGCTAATGTCCAGAAGCTTTGGGATTGATTGTATCATTACAGAATATGAGAATTTTTGATTATGCACTAACCCTCTAATGAGAACTGTCTTGAGTTTGGTGTGAAGGAAGTTTTCAAGGATCAAGCGAGAAGGGTGATATTATGTGATCAAGAAGAGTGAAAAGCCTAAGCTTGGGGATGCCCCCGTGGTTCATCCCAACCATATTCAGAGAGACTCAAGCGTCTAAGCTTGGGGATGCCCAAGGCATCCCCTTCTTCATCAACAAACTTATCAGGTCATCTCTAGTGAAACTATATTTTAATTCTTTCACATCTTATGCGCTTTACTTGGAGCGTCTGTGTGTTTTTATTTTTGTTTTTGTTTGAATAAATTCGGATCCTAGCAATCCTTGTGTGGGAGAGAGACACGCTCCGCTTTTTCATGTGAATACTCATGTTCTTCACTTATATTTGTTGAGTATTCTTAACTAGCTACTGCAGTGCTTTTAGCTCCTGTTTTTCATGCATCTCTTCGAGCTGTTAGCACTTGTTTATAAATACTCTCTTGCTGCATTATATTATCATTTGGAGAGTTTATGTTTAAAAAATTGATTGGTGTTTGTTTGGAAGAAAGAAAATGCTACATGTAGTAGTTGGTATTGGAAAAGACATATGCATTCTTGTAGATCATTGTCTTGTTTTGATTTGATGCTTTGCAATTGTTTTGAGCTCTCAAGTAGATCATGTTTAAGCTCTTGCATCATGTAGTTAAAGCCTAGTAGTGGAGAACTACCGTAGAGCTTGTTGAGACTTGGGATGCATATTTGTTCTCTCTAAGGTCTAGATATTTTCTGGTAAAATGTTTGAGCAACAAGGAAGACAGTGTAGAGTCTTATAATACTTGCAATATGTTTTTATGTGATTCTTGCTGTACCGGTTTATACTTGTGTTTGCTTCAAACAACCTTGCTAGCCTAAACTCTGTACTGAGAGGGAATGCTTCTCGTGCATCCAAAACTTGAGCCAAAACCCATGCCATTTGTGTCCACCATACCTACCTACTATGTGGTATTTCCTGCCATTCCAAGTAAATATTTCATGTGCTACCTTTAAACTATTCAAAACTTTATTACTCCTTATTTGTGTCAATGTTTTATAGCTCATGAGGAAGTATGTGGTGTTTTATCTTTCAATCTTGTCATTTACTTCTGACAGACTTTCACCAATGGACTAGTGGCATATACATCCGCTTATCCAATAATTTGCAAAAAGAGCTGGCAACGGGGTGCCCAGCCCCAATTAATTACAACTTTCATTAATAATTCTCTTCACATGTTTTGCCCTGATTTATCAGTAAGCAACTTAATTTTGCAAATAGACACTCCTC
The DNA here is from genome assembly GCA_947311845.1 of Poa pratensis. Taxonomy (NCBI): domain Eukaryota; kingdom Viridiplantae; phylum Streptophyta; class Magnoliopsida; order Poales; family Poaceae; genus Poa; species Poa pratensis. Next base: position 39,698,970 of record CAMZMU010000050.1, on the reverse strand, counting down.
CATGGTATGTGAATGTTGGAAGGCACCCGAGGATTCGGTTAGCCATGGCTTGTGTAAGCAAAAGGTTGGGAGGAGTGTCATCTATAAAGAAACTAAAATACATGTGTAAACAAAAGAGAAGAGGGATGATCTACCTTGCTGGTAGAGATAACGTCCTTCATGGGAGCCGCTCTTGAAAGTCTGGTTGACAAGGGGGTTAGAGTGCCCACTACCATTCGTTGACAACAACAAACACCTCTCAAATACTTATTTTGTGCTCTCTATATGCTTTCGAAAACTTAAAAAGCTCTAGCACATGATTTAATCCCTGCTTCCCTCTGCGAAGGGCCTATCTTTTACTTTATGTTGAGTCAGTTTACCTACTCCTTTCTATCTTAGAAGCAAACACTTGTGTCAACTTTGTGTGCATTGATTCTTACATATTTACTTATTGCACTTGTTATATTGCTTTATGTTGACAACTATCCATGAGATATACATGTTACAAGTTGAAAGCAAATGCTGAAACTTAATCATCCTTTGTGTTGCTTCAATGCCTTTTACTTTGAATCTATTGCTTTATGAGTTACCTCTTATGCAAAACTTTTTGATGCTTGTCTTGAAAGTACTATTCATGAAAAGTTTTTGCTTATATGATTCATTGTTTACTCTTTATCTATTTGTTAGCAAACTATAGATCATTGCTTTGAGTCACTTCATTCATGACATGAGCCTTGCAATATATTGATCAAGATTGTGTGAAAGCATGTCTCCTCAGAAATTATTTGTTGTTATCGTTTTACCTACTCGAGGACGAGTAGAACTAAGCTTGGGGATGCTTGATACGTCTCCAACGTATCCATAATTTCTGCTGTTCCATGCTTATATTATACCATTTGCTACATGTTTTATATACACTTCATCACTTTTATGCATTTTCTGGGACTAACCTATTAACAAGATGCCACAGTGCCAGTTCCCTGTTTTCTGCTGTTTTTGGTTTCAGAAAGTTACTTCTGGAAATATTCTCGGAATTGCACGAAACAAAAGGCCAGTCCCTATTTTTCCAGCACGTACACGGAGTCCGAAGGAGAGACGAAGAGAGCCACGAGGTGGCCAAACCACCTGGGCGCGGCAGTGGGCCCAGCCGCGCCGCCTGTGGTTTGGGCCCCTCGGGGGTCCGCCGACATCGCCCCTTCGCCTATTTATTCCCCGAGATGAAAAACCCTAAAACACCGAGCCTTTCATCCAGAACATATTCGCTGCCGCCGCCGTCGTCAACCCTAACTCGGGGGGTTTCTGAAGCTCTTCCCGGCACCCTGCCGGAGAGGGGAATCATCACCGGAGGGCTCTACATCGCCATGCCCGCCTCCGGAGTGATGCGTGAGTAGTTCATCCTTGGACTATGGGTCCATAGCAGTAGCTAGATGGTTGTCTTCTCCACTTGTGCCATCATGTTTAGATCTTGTGAGCTGCCTATCATGATCAAGATCATCTTATTGTAATGCTACATGTTGTGTTTGCTGGGATCTGACTTATATTGATACCTATGTGGAGCTGAATATTATATTATCATGTCTATGTCATTTGTGATCTTGCATGCTCTCCGTTACTTGTTGAAGCCTTGGCCAAGTGAATACTTGTAACTCCAAGAGGGGGTATTTATGCATGATAGTTGGGTTCAACCTCTATTTAACCTGGGATAGTGACAGCAAGTTCTAAGGTTGTAGATGTGTTGTTGCCACTAGGGGTAAAACAGCAATGCTTTATTCAAGGATGAATGTATTGTTTACATTACGCACATTACTTAATGCAATTGTCTGTTGCTTGCAACTTAATACTGGAAGGGGTACGGATGTTAACCGGAAAGTGGACTATTTAGGCATAGATGCATGCTGGATAGCGGTCTATGTACTTTGTCGTAATGCCCAAATGAATCTCATAGTAGACACCACAGCTCACACATGCATGTTATATGCACTTATCAATTGTCAATTGCCCAGCTGTAATTTGTTTACCCAGCATGTTAGTTATCTTATTGGAGAGACACCACTAGTGAACTGTGGACCCCGGTCCATTCTTTTACATCTGAAATACAATCTACTGCAATCATTGTTCTCTACTGTTTTATGCAAACAAACATCATTTCCATTCGATACGTTTAACCCTTTGTTTTCAGCAAGCCGGTGAGATTGACAACCTCACTGTTAAGTTGGGGCAAAGTAATTTGATTGTGTTGTGCAGGTTCCACGTTGGCACCGGAATCCCTGGTGTTGCGCCGCACTACACTCCTTCACCAACACCTTCGAAGCAAACCTCGTTTTCCTACTGGTTCGATTAAACCTTGGTTTCATACTGAGGGAAAACTTGCGCTGCACTCATCATACCTTCCTCTTGGGGTTCCCAACTGACGTGTGACGTACAAGCATTGTTTCTGGCACTGTTGCCGGGGAGATATTCCCTCGTCAACTTAGAGCTAGCACAGGCCCACCAGCCGCGCCGCCAGGTGGTTTGGGGGCCCTGGCCCACCTCAGCCGTTCCCCCTTCGCGTACTTGACCCCCTCGAAACCCTAACACACAGAGGACGGCCATCGAAATATTCCGCCGCCTCCACGAGGCGGAAAACAACAGAGAGCGAAAAGCTCCCCTGCAGGAAGAAATCTGCCGGGGGAAATTCCCTCCCGGAGGGGGAAATCGTCGCCATCATCACCGTCATCGAGCTGGACTTCATCGGGATCATCATCATCATCTCCACCGCCAACACCATCGTCACCGCCGCTGCACCCCGTCTCCGCTATAACATCTAGGGCTGAATCTTGTCTATTTCATAGGGGAAACTCTCCCGGTGTTGATTACTCTTGTTATTGATGCTATTGGTGAAACTATTGGACTAAGGTTTATGTTCAGATTGTTATTCATCATCATATCACCTCTGATCATGTTCCGTATGATGTCTTGTGAGTAGTTCGTTTAGTTCTTGAGGACATGGGAGAAGTCTTGATGTTAGTAGTGAACTATGTTGAGTAATATTTAATGGTTTGATGCTTAAGTTGTGGTGTTATTCTTCTAGTGGTGTCATGTGAACGTCGACTACATGATACTTCACCCTTATGGGTCTAGGGGAATGCATTGTGTATTCGTTTGCGAATTGTGGGGTTGCCGGAGTGACAGAAACCTGAACACCCGTTGGTATATCGATGCATGAGGGATAGCAGGATCTCAAAGTTTAAGACTGTGGTTAGTTTATCTTAATTACTTTCTTGTATTTGCGGATGCTTGTAAGGGGTATAATCACAAGTATGTATTAGTCCTAGGAAGGGCGGTGCATTAGCATAGGTTCACCCACACAACACTTATCAAAACAATGAAGATTAATCAACTATATGAAGCGAAAGCACTTGACAATATTCCGTGTGTCCTCAAGAACGTTTGGTTATTATAAGTACAACAACCGGCTTGTCCTTTGCTGTAGAAAGGATTGGGCCACTCGCTGCAACTATTATTACTGCATTTTATTTACTTGTACTTTATTTATCTGTCATATCAAAAACTCCTAAAAACTTGTCTGAGAACATTTACAGTGAATCCTTCATCAAAACCGCTTGTCAACACCTTCTGCTCCTCGTTGGGTTCGACACTCTTATTTATCGAAAGTACTACGATACACCCCCTATACTTGTGGGTCATCGTCTCCATGATCTTATATGAAATCTCGGGACCTTTACATTGGTTACAACTTTTACAATATCAAAACTGCGCTGAATCCTCTTGAAACCATGGTTGTACTAGGCAAGACATATGCAATAATTATCTCATCCATCATTTCGTATTTATCAATTGCACACGAATACATGGAATACATTCAATTTGTAAACAAATATGTCTAGTCATTTATATCAAAGTGCCCTCTGTAGTTGCCATAATTTCTCTCATTATTTCTTAAAATGGACGGCGATGTTCGAAGGTTCAAAGGAGTCAAATGCACTATATTTGCTTCCGTATCATTCTTTTCACTGCAACACGATCATTCCTTCTTTCTAATACAATTGACCGCCATAGTATTATGTTTTATCAAATTCCTATCAATCTATTCATAAAAAATAGACGAGCACGGTAACACGCTCCTACTAGCCGCCTAGCACTACTTCGGGATGTTTTATCTCAAAACTAGAACACTTTTAATGTTTGACCGGTCTCTGTTACTTGATACTCCCTCCACTCAGAGTTATAAGACCTATTTATCAACCGTTTAAAGTCTGGCCTAGTTTAGAACATAACGACGCAACGATGTTGTGTAGGGTACGTACAATGGGGTGATGTTAGTCTTCTCTGTCACGTTGGATTTTCCCTTAGTTGTAGGTATAACTGGCCAAACGGGCGTCCCGAAGCACGGGATTTTTGGCCCGACACGGACACGGCACGGCCTGACCTAAATAGGCTGCGGCCCGACACGGGCCCGTTAATGCTTGTGTCGCTCCTTGATTGGAGCCCGTGGGCTGGCACGACACGACACGATTAGCTATTTTTATTTTTCTAGATTTATAGCTACTTTACCTTTTTTTTAATTTTATAGTTATTTTTACCTATTTTCGCGGCCCGTCGAGCCGTATTAGTGCTGGTGGGCCGTGCCGAGGTTGAGTTCGCAGCCCGTGGGCCAGCCCGACACGACACATTTAGTAATCGTGCCTAACGGGCCGTGCCTCTTATGGGCCGTACCTTGTCAGGCCCGCGACGGGCCGTGCCGGGCGACACGATTGGCCAGCTATAGTTGTAGGTAAGAGAAAAAAAGAGAAAGAGGTTGTCTCTCTTAGCTAAGTGATGATTTTTAGAGTGGATTTTTATTTAGTTGGAGCTAAGAGAACGAAGAAAGAAAGGACCGTCTTCTTTTAGCTAAGAGATGATCTCTTAAACATCAAGAGAAGACTATTCTTTCCATTGTACCATATTTTTTTCCTTATTAACACAATTTCACACTAAATTTTTATTAGTTCTCATTATTGATAGAGATGACAGTAACAGATAACGCATTGTACGGCTGATATTTATTTCCTTCTCTAAATAACGTGATGATGAGAAGACCCGCATTCTCCTCCATTGTACACGCCCTAAGGCAATTATTTCTGTGTAATAAAAGAGAAAGAAAAGAAGGCAATTAAAGCAGATAGGATATCAAGCGTCACCGGAGAAAGGGAAGAGACATCAGAGCGCTGAGAGTCACAGTTTGCATAGGGTTTCTCTCCCTCCTACCGCAAACGCACCACACAAACCCAAACACTCTCACGGAAATCCACAAACCCACAAAAATTCCCAGAAAGAGAAATCCTTTCACAAATTCGGCGCCCCAAATCTCTTCCGTAGAGCTTCCCGGCCCCTCCCCGAATCCACGAGATTTCCCAATCTCTCCAGCGCCGCCGCCGCCGCCTTGCGCAGATTTCCCGACCAGACCCCATCGAGAAACCTAGGTGCCGTACGCGGTTGTGGTGGCTGACTCGCTGGTCGCCCGCCCAGGCGCTCAATCTCGTCCTCCCAGTCCCGACCTACCAACCCTGCTCTACAGCTGCCGCCGTGCCGTACCTTAGCGTCACCGGCTCACCGCCGACGCCGGCCTCAACCCCCTGCCTCTCACGCGGGGCGCCGCCATCGCCGTTCCCGTTCTTCCACGTCGGGACATCGCGTTCCTGCTGTCTCCACCCCGTCCGCGGTCTTTGGCCATTGAGTTTTGAGGTATTTCATCCAGAGACTAGTTAAATCCCACTGACCTTCACAACTTCCGGGCGTGCCGCTGCGCACCCGGCATACCATCTAGATCCGCCCCTGGGGCTAGGTTTTGGTGCTCTCGGCTTCCGCCGAGTGGGCGTTGTGTGCGTATGCGCCATTGAATCGCGTGTCGGCACCGCCTTGAGTGATAGGCGAGGAGTGGAGGACAGTGGTGGTGTTTCATTATTGTGCCGGACTGGTTCCTGCTGCTGAGGGCGTGTAGATGGTGAGCGGCGCCAGGTGAATGGACCGAGGTGAGCCCTCATTGAAGCCAGAGTGGTTGTTGCGTGGGGTTGCCACACCGACAGTGTCCGCCACTGGACTCCGGCCAGGGACTTCGCCCCGTGCAGGTGAGCTGCTTTCCTTGCCAATTGTCCATTTTAGTGCGCATAATGGCTAGCGGTTAGTGCTGTTTATAGAATGTATGCAAGATTAATTGTTGTTATAGAAGTCACATCGGATATGTTTCTAGTCACATTGGGTAATGTTACGACAGCCGTTATTAGCGCTCAGACTATCTATGCGAGTAGTGGTTCTTTATTTATGCATGGTGAAGTCAGTAAACTTCTTCTGGTGTGCAAGGCTGCCTGTAAGCTCACCATTTTCCATAAGACAATTATCATTTTTCAATCTTCCTATAACCATTATTTGCATGAGTATTTTTAAGGGCAATGCATGTACTGTGAAACGCTTTATTTAATGCGTTGCATAGAATAATATGTTGCATCGTAGAAGAGTAAATGCGGACTTGCGGTAGTCATTACAGAATTTGGATTCGGAGACAATGCTTACATCAGCCTTGTGTTGGTGCCTGTTAAACTGATGGTTGTCAGTCTGTATTAGGTTTAACCGCAGTTAGTGTTGTTAACTTAGATATTATTTTATCGGGAAATGATTTAATGAAAGTTTTTTGGCCATCGTGCTGGACTCAGTTCAGACTTTGTTGGATGTGAACATTTACTGGTTCTTGTTGGTTAACCATGTTGCTATAATGCTTCAAAAGTCCTCAAACGTGCTAGGGACTAGGGAGTACAATAGGATTAGGCAGAACCACCTAGAGAAACATATTGGCGTCAGGCAAAACCTTCTTTAGCAATAGTTAACATTCTTTCCTTTGTACAGACTACAGTGGAACGTGCATGTTCCTGAGCTTGATATTGTAACTGCTCAATGCAGTGTCCTAGTAGAGTAGTAGATGCAGTACCATATTAGGCTAGAAGCAATAGTATGTGGGCTAAGAAGTAAATGTGATCCGGTCTTTCCTACCATCACCTGTTTGATTAGCAGGCTAGCATATGTAAACTAAGTAAATGGTGAACAATTTAAATTAGTGTATAATTAGAAGTAAGTAAATAATTAACTAAACTTATTCTTCACTACAATGTGTTTGCAATCTCACTGTGTGCAACACAAATGTGACATTAGAAGGTCATGACCAAGAGGTCAAGGACACAGTTTCACATAATTCACTTCTCAGTCTCGATTTTAGCTTGGGACCCATTTGAAAGCAGGAGGGACACTGGGAGTTAACAGCACACACTAGACTTCCTTTGGCAAGGAGCCAAGGACACAAGGTCCTAAGCTTCATCTGTGCAAAGTTGGTGACGTAGCTGCTGGTGGGTTCGGAAAATGGAATTATGGTTTCAGGGCACAGAGGCCACGCGGCTGCATACTCTCTTAGTTACAAATAGTCTAGTGTGTGGAAATATAAATATATTGCCTAGCTCTTTCCATCAGTTCCGGCTTTTGAGATAGTTGGCTAGTGTATCAATTTAATATGGTATCAGAGCCAAGAGGTCTCAAGTTCAAGACCCTGCTCCCGCAGTATTTAAAAAAAGAAAAAAAGATTCTGCGGGCTAAGGACTAAATAGCCTAGCCCTTTCCATCAGTTTAGACATGAGGGGGAGTGTTGAACTATAAATATATTGCCTAGCCCTTTCCATCAATTCGGACATTTGAGATACTTGGCTAGTGTATCAATTCAATAGTGTATTATTATTTATCATTCTTTGGAACTGTTTTCTTTTGTTGATGATAATGTTTTGCTTGTTTTGACCTACTCCTTCCGTTCCATATCAGTTGACTCACATATATGTAGATACGGATGTATCACGTGTCTAGATGCATCCACATCTACATATATGTGAGTTAGCTATTATGGAACGGAGGGAGTATGCATTAATGGGCAACCGGCGTGTGGGATACTGATCATACTGCATGGTGTATATTACATTATTACTGCAGCTTTTTATTATATACTGTTGCATTAACACTTGTGAATTTTTTGTTCTTGCACTTATTAATAGTAAGGATTAATGTCCGATTGTTTCGTTACCAATTGTTGTTCCCAATACATTTTTGGTTGCTTTGGTGTACTGTTTCCAATACCTTTTTGAATTGACTTTTTTTTGAGCTTGCAACTTCACTGTAGTTTTGCTAAGAAGGTCCTGCTTGAATGCTTTAGATGATCAAGACAGGGGTGCTTCACCAAGAAACCGATTATCTGGCCGTGATCGTGAACGGAGCTCGCAACAGTCCTCTTCACGCAGGGGTTCTGGCCCAAGTGTCCAGACGACTTGACCGGGATGGCACAGTGAAGTCAAGAGGCTATGCTAGTTTTGGAAGGAGCAACAGAGACAGGGTGTGCGAGAAGGACTCCGATTTCCTTGATCGGAGAGTAGGTTGGGTCTTCCAGATGACACCTTGCGTGATGGCTTCGGATCCTTTAGCTCATGCAGACCTGAAAGTGATAGGATTAATCGTATTCGTCCGAAGCTGGACACATTGAATCGGGCAGCTGGAGTAAGTTTGGACAATGTTAATCTATCTAGTAAGGATACTGGTGGTATCTCCTTTGAACGAGAATTTCCACACCTTAGTTCTGAGGACAACAATGGAAAGCAAGACATGGGTAGAGTTCCATCTCCTGGAATTAGCACCCCAATTCAGAGCATACCATTGGTTTCTGCGCCTGATGGCTGGAACTCTGTGCTAGCAGAAGTTCCTGGACTTGGTGAGCAAAGCAATAACCATGTTTCTTCTGCTTTGTCATGTCCTGGTTCCAGTAGGCAGCTTGATCTGACGAACTGTGGTTCGACATTAAGCATGGCTGAAACAGTAATGCAAACGCCATTAAAACTTTCCTCCATGCCCCAGGTAGTGTAATCTATAATGAATATGATATCTTTTTTTCTTCAGTTTATAATCATATTTCGTACCATTCACTTTATCTGACTAGTATTTTGTGTGCAATTCCTTTTTACCCCAGCTATCTATTGATGCTCAGAAGATCGAAGAAAGAACATTGAGACAGTGTACTCTAAGACCTCTGACGCCTTCATCAAACAAAATATCTGTATGTACCTTATATTGTCTTTGTTGGGAGATTAATACCCTCTGATGTTGTCTGCGTCTTATGTTATTATCATGGTTGTTTTGAAATTTAGAGTCTCTCAGCGTAATAAAATAGTATAGCTGTGAACAAAGAATTCATATCCTAATAGTTTATTTGAATTCGATTGTTATTATTGGATCAACCTCGTCACATTTGTTTCTATGTGGTGAATATGCTTTTGTAATGTCCTTGCAATGGTATGATAATTATTTATGTATTTGGTGATCTGCTTCTGTTCGAACGTACATGTTGGAAACTGGGACATGCAATTTTCTGTTTTTAAAAGTTTACCATCCTCAATATTTTTCCTGCATCTATTATTTAACTCCGCACTTTGGTCCTAAACTAGTTTACAAGGAACAATGTTCAAAAGTAACTGTTAGCTTAGACATTATTGTTTTAGTATCATTGGGTTATGAATTTGCCTTTTTTTTCTCTTGAGGTTGTCGGAATTATTCGCAATAAAATATTGGCTACAATTGAGGATTTGTTGATCTAAGCTGGTAGTTTACCAATTTTACTGTGGACAATTAAAAAATTTAAATCTGATGAAATAGCCTTTCACACATAAGTGTTTTGTTCTGACAACCTTGTAACTTCTCCTATATTTGCTTGGCTCATGAACTACTAAAAGAAATTTTTAGGATTATTGTGCATGTGGATTACTTGTATTTTTTCTGAACTTGGATTAAGTGAAGTACATTATTAGGATTTTAATGATGCAATGATAAAAGTTTTCATTCTACATTACTAGTTAGTAAATACTAGCTAAATGCCCGTGCGTTGCAACGGGTGAGATAAATTCTTTGACACGAAAACGAACAAAGTAAATTCTCGTTGGCATGGCGGAGGGGCGTCAGGTTTGATGTTGTTTGGGGAAGACGCCAAGTAAGATCTTTATTTGATTAAGTTGTAATTTTCCGCATGCTGTGCATATATATTTCAGGGGTTGCTATTCAGTAAAAAAAATAGCTGGTTTTCTTCATGAAATATTCCTAAAAGTATAATCAATAGTTAATAATCATGTGCCAGGTGACTGCAATTAACTTCAGACTTAAAAGTCACATGAACAGCTCAATCTTTGAACTGATATGCACAGTTTAAGCACTGTACCTTAACATACAAACATAAACTTTGCGAATTTTCAATACGAGGGATCAATCTTTTGTAAACAGCCAAAAAAAACTCTTACAATGGCAGGATTTAATTAAGAATATAGCCACTGATGTTAGGTATATCATAGATCATTATTTGCTACAGACTGAACCTAGATTAACTTAATTATGTGAGCTGCAAGTACAACCCTGAAGTCTATGACCATCACATAATACTGAATCATCTTGGGGTCCAACATGTGACTCATACCATATAGCAACCAAACAAGTAATATGCAGACCAGCACCAAGCATGCCTTTGCATCTGTATGATCAGCTTAATGGACGGAGTATTTGCTTGGGACGCATGGACTAACATTTGCATCTGTACCATCAGGTTGATGGATGGATTATTTGGTTGAAACGAATGGGACGATTAACATATCCGTTGGACATGCCTTTCGCTGCATATCTCGTATGTGCTCCTTACAACTGGGAAGAGTCGTGGTCCTTCCTAAATGACGGGTTGGCCATGGCACGAGCTGGTGGTGCTGCTGCTCCCTTTCCGATTCCCTCCAAAGGGCTCCAGCTGCATGGGTCGAGCGGACAGTTTTATCTTCGAGGCGACGGGCCAAAGGAGCAGTAGCGTAGGCGCCTTGAGCGGCGGTCGCGCTGGTCCGGAGTACAGCCGTGACAGGCGAGCAGCCGGGCGCCGGGCCGGAGGAGCCGGGATCGCTGATTACACATGTTTTTTTTTTTCGCGATCGTTCCCCCCGCGGTGGTCTTTTACTGATGGATGTCGCGACGTACCACAACCACCGGTCCTAATTTAAACGAAACGATCCGAACTCGAACTCTTGTACATAGTGCATGAGTCCAGCCCGTACGCGTCTGTTTGGCCGGGACACTATTCCTAGTTGTAAACCTTGCATTGATTAAACGTAGGAGATTGTATTTGATATGGATCCGACGGTTAGTTGTTTGTCTATGACGGACCATCGGCAACCATCACCACCTGAAGACATATTATATAGTAGAGATTACTGCTTATCTAGAGAACATTTTTGTCTTAAATTGGCATTAGAGTGGCTTATAATCTCTACTTCTCCTGGATATGCTAACTACTTGAAACAACCTTTTGATACCAGAACGTTCAAATATTTCGCAGCACAACGTTACGACACAAACTTCTTACTTGTGTACTACTTGATCAGCATGTCAGCATGGTGTCATTCAGTATGCAAGCCATATAATAGCACATAGTTTGTGCAGACATGCCTGCATATTGTGGGATGCTATATTTTTTTAACTTAAAACGTAATTCCTCTTTAAACCAGGATGTAGAAATTTTCGAAGTTATACATGCTTCTTTCAGCTGTGTTTCTGGCTTTCTGCTTCACGTATTTATGGAGTGATGTTGTCTTATACGATAGAAACAACATTTTGGTCTCCACTGATTCCTTCGGAATGCTGTGCAGGTATCAAGTTTGTCGGATAAGTTAAAAATCAAAGGCGCAAGAGCTGGGGATTCTGATGGTCCTGCCAAGGCTGCACAACAACTGTCAGGACAGCCTTCTAACTCCTCTGTTCGTACTCCAGTCAAATCTGAGCTTGTTAAGCCATCTCAATCAGGAAGCTTTCAAGTCCTGACCCGTGAGCAGAATGGTGCTGCCAATACTGCCAAAGATTGCACCAGTGATCCCATGAGCCCTGTTCTAGGTCGTTCTGTTTCAGTAGAACCACTGAAAAAGCCTATAGCCAACCAAAAGCTTAAAGGTGCCACAAACGGCCTTCCATTGCATCTACAACATGGTTCATCCGGTGAGAGAAAGGCAATTGCAAAAGACAAGCATAAGTTCTTTGAGCTGCTGCGGAGCAAGTCTTTAAATGGTTCGAGATCTGGCATTGAGTCCTCATCTAGTTTGATTGATGAGCAGAAGAACCCTTCCTTTGATTTGTCCTTGTTTAACAGTGGCATCAAGTGTCCCGAGATTGGAAGTAGTTCATGCGAGGATGCAAATTCTTGTGATGGATCTCAGCGACACCTCTCTGACAATGAGGGAGTCAAGTCACATTCAGAACCTCGTGATGTTCTTTATGAGGGGTTGCATGAGATTGTTGCTGACAACAAGTATGCCAACTCTTCATCAGATCTTGCTGATGCCGATGATGTTTCTATGATGCTCCAGGCAGACAAGGCTGAAGCCACTCTGTCCGTTGTACCCACAGGTAAAAATGATGCTTCTGTAAAGTCAAACTCCAGCTATGACGAAACTAATTTGTCGGTTAAGCCCATTGTAGCATGGGAAGAGGAACCGTATCCCACTGAAGATGTGCCTAGTCCAGAAGAAATGGCTTTCCTGAAATCTCTTGGCTGGAAAGAAGATGAAATAGTTCCGCCTCTGAAACAGGAAGAGATTGCTGATTGTGTAAGTTTTGATATCTTTCTAATTCTAGTTCATCAATATCATTTGGCTTTCAATATAAAAGTCACATATTTTTTAATTTCGTAAGTCTCCATTAGGTACTCGTAGCTTTTGAGTCCCCATCATTTACTTTTCGCCAATACATCTCCTAAAACTTCCATTTCCGCTCTACTAATATTTTTAATCCTGTGGCTTGCCATGTCCCGAGATGGATTCACCACGAGAATTTTCATGGGCAGGGGCCAAAAGATCCAGGTGTTTACGGAAAGCGGGATAGAGAGAAAAATGAGAGTCTGGGTTTTTTTAATAAAATTTTAGGAATCAGGGTCCAGTTAATGTTTTGGGACCATTTTGGTGGCATTTACGTGGTAGTGCACATTTGTGCATTTAAGATTTCTGGTAATCCACATCAGGAATGCACACACATGTTGAATTCTACCTTGTTGTGACGTAAGTTTCTACTATTTTGTAGTTAAGGCACAACTCGAGGCTGCAGCAGAAGCTTGAGGAATGTAGGGGCTAATGATAGAACTCATTAAATGAAGTTACCGGTGTTGTCACTGCGGTGAGGCCTTGTGGAGATCAAGCTCTTGTGTCCTGATGAGTTTCGGTTGGTAACTACCTCAATTCTCTGGGATGATTGTCTAGCTTAACAAATCGAGTCTTTCGCCCCGTTAATTTCAGCTCTATGGGAAGTTTTCATGAGTAGAGTGATGTTTTTCCCTGCTGAAAAGAGGTTTTAGGGTTTTCTTCCTTATTTTCCCAGAAGGAACACCGAATGAAAATCATGTATGGTGTTGGACGGACGTAGGTGTGCGCATGCGGTGCTCAGAAAGAACAGGTTGTCTTCTTTTGTATACTTCTCATGGTTTATCGTTGTTTCAGAAAAGAAAGGAAAATGATACTGAATCTTTACATGAAAAGAACGCGCTGTGATTATCGTGATCTCAGTTGCCAACGTTTTTGTTTATCTTTTACTATTCCTATATTTATTTCTTCTGTTGATTTGTTGTGCTCTATTTCTCACGCCGTCAGACTCAGGGTTTTGGTGAGAACATAATTATCCAGATATGTCATTTTTGCATACGGTGTAAATATGGCTTTCATCTTGTCCGATAACTATGTATTTACCGATTGGAAATTTCAGGACTTGATGTATCGGTGGATTGTCGAACTCTTATTATGTTGCTGTTTTGTTAGCCTCTTCTGTTATTGTTTGCAGTAGAAGTAGAACTTGCTCTCTGCCAGATAGTGTATACCTATACGGCCCCGCTTGGAAAGGCTGTGAATATTCAGCTCCGTATTTCCCCACCCCTCCGCACCTGTAAAATATACTGACCAATCGAGGTCCGTATTCTCTCCCGATGATTTCCGGGCCGAAAACGACCATCCAAGCGGGGCCTACGTCTTTTCCTTTCCCCTTGGATTGAACATTGTCTTGTCGACAACAATGCTATCCAGTAGCATGTCATAAATTATACGGAGAGTCCACCTGGTCACGATTCTTGGACCCAACAGAACGGACGGCTGCGATCTATTGAAAAGATTCCGTGACCCCTTCATCACGAAACTGATTAGGATGATGTGAACTTCATTGGTAAAACGTAGCTCTCTCACCCGCACCCATCAGCTGCATTCGTATACCATTTTACTTGCTCACCTAAGCGAAACTTCCCCCTCTGTTAGAAAAAGGCATGTACACACCATCACACTACGCTCTATTCACACCAGGTAGCTCAAGCATGCACTCCCTCCATTCTGAAATAGTTGACTCTCAGATGAGTGTATCTAGACAAAACAAAAACGCTTCTAAATACACTCATTTCATAGTCAAGTATTTCAGAATGGAGGGAGTGGTATATTTTACACCTACAATCATAAAGCTGCCTGTATCCGGCAGCTATGCACTTGGAGAGAACACGCAGAGTTAAACCGGTTGTTCATAGATCAACTAGGTGCACCTAATTACACACAAAACCCAGATAAATCCTTGCCAATGTTACTTGCAAGGGAAACAAGCTCAGCCAGGCCACTCATGTAGTTGGAATTAGAACATGGACAACAATCTAAAGAATGGACCGGACGCCGGTTGCTCACCAACTGAGGCATCATCGATCAATATGTTGGCTACCTAGCGCACCACTATTTTTTGTTGAGAAGTCAAATAATGCCGGACTTTGTTAGACCCGTACATAAATCCACATCAGTCCAAAAAATGGACGGCATAACGCGTCTGGAAATTATATAGTCCTAAACTAATCGGGTGATCAAAATCTTAACCATATGGACCTAAAAGGTCACCTGGGTAAAGGTTACACGTACTCAAATCAGATTTTCTTTCTTTCGTTGTGGCGACAAGCGCCAAGGAGAAGCTTGCAGCGAGATGAAGTTGTCGCCTCAAATTAGGTGCTCATCGTATCAGTCTCCTACACGGTTCGCTTCAGCTGCCCACTAGCTTTTCCGACTTCTCAGCTCTCGTAGCAGGCAGCTTTCCTCTCTTGCTTCAGCTAAAACTTCAAGCCATCATTTGGATACGGTCGCAGCGCGCGAGAGCAAACCTAACTATAACTACCGAATCATAGTTTATAGCTGATCACGAATATAAATCTAGCCTTCGTCCAATACAAGGATCGGCCAATTACCACTATAGCTTCCCTTCTTCTTGCACTTCTCTCGAAAGCGAAAAGAATGGCGGCACAGATAAGGTTGCTTCTTTTGACGGCTATGGCGGTCGTCGCCAGTTGCGCCACGGGCGGCCTCGCCGCGACGCCGTCCCATCCGGGCAGCCTCAAGGGCCTGCGCGTGCCCCTGACGCACGTGGACGCGCACGGTAACTACACGAAGCTGCAGCTGCTGCGGCGGGCGGCCAGGCGGAGCCACCACCGCATGTCGAGGCTCGTCGCGCGGACCACAGGCGTGCCTATGATGTCGAGCAAGGCGGCCGCGGCGGCCGGAGCCGACCTGCAGGTGCCGGTGCACGCCGGGAACGGCGAGTTCCTGATGGACCTGTCCATCGGCACTCCGGCCCTGCCCTACGCGGCCATCATCGACACCGGCAGCGACCTCGTGTGGACGCAGTGCAAACCGTGCGTTGAGTGCTTCAACCAGAGCACCCCCGTGTTTGACCCGTCGTCGTCGTCCACCTACGCCGCCCTGCCGTGCTCCAGTTCCTTCTGCGGGGACCTGCCCACCTCCAAGTGCACGACCGCGACCAAGTGCGGGTACACGTACACCTACGGCGACTCCTCGTCGACGCAGGGCGTCCTGGCCGCCGAGACCTTCACGCTGGCCAAGACGGAGCTCCCCGGCGTGGCCTTCGGCTGCGGCGACACGAACGAGGGCGAAGGGTTCACGCAGGGCGGGGGACTCGTGGGCCTCGGCCGGGGGCCCCTCTCGCTGGTCTCGCAGCTAGGCCTCGACAAGTTCTCCTACTGCCTCACCTCCCTCGACGACACCAGCAAGAGCCCGCTCCTCCTGGGCTCCCTGGCCGCCATCTCGAAGACCGCGGCCGCGTCGTCGGTGCAGACCACCCCGCTGGTGAAGAACCCGAGCCATCCGTCCTTCTACTACGTGACACTCAAGGGCCTGACCGTCGGGTCCACGCGCATCACCCTGCCGAGCTCGGCGTTCTCCGTCCAGGACGACGGCACGGGCGGAGTCATCGTGGACTCGGGCACGTCGATCACGTACCTGGAGCTGCAGGGGTACCGCGCGCTCAAGAAGGCCTTCACGGCGCAGATGAAGCTGCCGGTGGCGGACGGGTCTGGGATCGGGCTGGACCTGTGCTTCGAGGCGCCGGCGAAGGGCGTGGACCAGGTGGAGGTGCCGAAGCTGGTGCTCCACTTCGACGGCGCGGACCTCGACCTGCCGGCGGAGAACTACATGGTGCTGGACTCCGGGTCCGGCGCGCTGTGCCTGACGGTGATGGGGTCGCGGGGCCTGTCCATCATCGGCAACTTCCAGCAGCAGAACATCCAGTTCGTGTACGACGTCGCCGGGGACACGCTTTCCTTCGCGCCCGTGGAGTGCGCCAAGTTGTGAGGGCACACGTGTGTTGTACCGCGCACACATTCTTAGCCGTAGACCGGGTGCGCATACACGGTGTGATAATGTACTATAGTTGGTTACCGTTACACTCAGCTAGTCTGGCTCCTTGACATTCATGGAGTCGGTGTATGTATCTAACGGGATATGGCGATAGGCCATGGATAATGATGGACCTGTATATCAGACCCATGGTGATCACTGATCAGTGTATCAACTTGTTGGTGTAATTTGTGGCGCGGTTTTTTTATTTTCTAAAATTATGGCTCACTCATCAGTATCAAACATGTGCAAAAAAATATTCACTTGGAATTTAAATATTTAAATTTTGTCTAAAGACATGGTCAAACTTAGACAATGTTAACTTTTGACAAAATTTATATGCCTTGTTTTGTGAAACGGAGGGAGTAGTATCTAGATGGTGATTTTATTTCTGGCGCTATGGCTCGAAAATAGGAAAACACATCAATTATTTTTCGATTATTTGGTCACTTGAGGGCCGTCCGACTATAAAATTCGCACAACGGTGTCACGTTTGATTTGGTCGCAAGGTGGGCACGGTAGAAGGATGAGCATTTCATTATGGGCTTGTGCATTCTAGGTCGGCCGACCTTTTCAAAGGCCCGATCGATATATGCGTTCTACTTCCAAGTCAAGCTACATATGGCACCCGCGCCCACTGGGTGTGGGTATAGCTTAACCAAACCCACACCCACATGCTCGTATCTTAACCACACCCGCATGTGGGTACAAATTTTATACCATGCCCGCGGGTAAACTCAGAAAAAGTTAACATCAAAACAGCAATATACTATAGATATAAAATAAGATAGTGCGTATATGAAAATAACATCATTATAGCCCAACAGAAGTTGCATAAAAGCATAACAATATATAGTTCAAACTTTGCAGCAACACAAGTGCAAAACATCCACATGACGACAACTTCAGAAGTTCACAATTTAACGATTACAATAAAAGTTCACATGACCATAACATAAATAAATAAGTTCATTACACTTTGATAGCAAAAATAAAGACCGGTAAGCCATTATTCCAAGTCTCCAAGCCTTCACTCCAGCAAACCAACTCAAAGTCTCCAAGTTCTTCCATGTCAAATAGACAAATCCTATTTGAAAAATGAATTGCAATACATGAGAACATTGCAGCAGACCGCCTCAGCACCTGCTTCAATCTTCACTACAAAAACTGCGCTCCTTCCCCCCTGTGTGCTTCCTGCAGTGCTCCCGAGACTACTCACCACTTGCTCTTTGGGTGTGCCATCGCTCGGGCGACATGGAGAAGGCTTTGCTGCCCCGTCTCGGACAACTCCTCCGTCTCGAACCTGGTGGTGCCGATTGCTGCCGCGCCGGCGGCATGGGAGCTATGCTCTGCCGCTGTCCTTTGGCAACTCTGGAAGGCCAGAAACGACGTCGTCTTGAACAACAAAACGTGCTCCGTCGCACGTCGGACGATCTAGCCGTTTGGTCGCACAGGCTGAAAACCGATGTTAGAGCTTCGGCTGATGCCCTGCGTGGCTTTCTCCTACAGTGTGCTCTTGTATGATTGTTGTTCGCCATGCTCTCTCTCCCCTTCCCCTGATGTTTGCTGGTACTTTGTAACAATTGGACCCATGTTGAAGGGTCGGGTCGAGTAATAATACAAGCGGTGGGGAAAAATCCCCCTGTTATTCTAAAAAAAAACAAAGATACTGTGTGTACATACCTCCATCCCCTCTTGGGGATGTCTTCAAGGCGCGACCAAAAGCTAGCTTCTCCTTTATGAGCATCTGCAACAAACAGAGGAGTATGAGGAGCAAGAAAATTAATTGAAACTTTAAATAAAATGCATTATTTGGCACGACCAAAATCTAGCTTCTTCTTTACTAGATTTTGGGATTTTTAGAATAAAAACAAACCTAGCAATTCTCTGCGCTACCATATATTTTCACAGTTAAAACGCTTGGTCCAAATAATATTTTGTTTTGAATTTTCTTTATCAATATAAAAGAAAAATCTTCGTAGTCTTCTACACTCCCGTATCCCCCTCTCTCATTCTGGTCCTCACCACTCTACTCTCATTCTGGTCCTCACCTCTCTTTTCTTGTAACAAGTGACGAGTAGAGAGTGTGTAGAAACAAACCTTTGATCAGGTCGGTCTTTTTCTAGTGATTTTGAAGAAAATTTCACTTCTTTGTCTAGATATTCCTTTTACTAATCTATACTTGTTATAAAGCAAAACCCCACTAAGTGCATTAATTATTTTTCTATCTCAACATGCAAGCTATCCACATCATTCATTCTCCTAGCCAACCAAATGTCCATGTCATCCCACTAAGATTAATTAAAGTCAATATTTTCTTGCATGCAACATATCCACATCATCTCCTTTTCATCTATCCATTGTCCACATCACCAGTTTTTAACCATAAAAAAAATCATGTAAATAAATTTAGCCTTTCGACAATGTGATCAACTGAACCTTCCATATTTCTATAAACCACTTCATATTTCATGTGTCCTATATGCCTTTATTTACACAACAATTTTTTAAAGAAATTTCCGCCGCAACGCGCGGGGTATCTTCTAGTTACTAATACGCCGGCCCTCCTATATAAAGGAGGTGTGGGGGCTGGCTGAAATACACCAGATCACATGTAGTCTGCTCGACGCCTACCTCCTCCACCTCTCTCACATTATGTCGCTGCTAGGACCAACCGCGGTACCGTGTTCTCACCTCGTTATGTTTCTCAATTATGGTGGGGTGGGGGGGGGGGGGGGGAGGAAGAGCTATTGGGTTGCGTGCATGGAAAACAAAAAAATTCGCCACAACTTACGCAACAACCTCCAAGATCTACTATGAAGATACAAGTGACAAGACATGCATATTTGATCCAACTGTAAATTCGTTACCGACACCGTGAAGCGGAAGAGATGTCGATGACGACGTTGATGAAGCTTGTGGAAGAACTCCCTCGGCTAAGCCTAGCCGAGAGAATGTCGTAGACTCCTCGCGTCTTGCCTTGATCCAACAGAGTGAGATAGAGTCAACCGTTTCTCAACGGATCACCCCTCTGTGTTTTGCACACATACATCGGATCTAGTCCAGCAGGGCTTCGTCGTCCACACTTGAAGCACTCACCGCTGGTGTATATGAAGGTGGAGATCTCAACACATGAGAAGGAGGGAGAGAGAGATTAGAGATTTAGATCTCATCTAATTGGAGAGAGGCAGCCTCGAATCCAACTAGAAGAGATCTGAACTTGTGAATCCCCAAAGGAGAGGGGGTGGGGGCTAATAAAGGAGGCCAAGGGGTAGGGAGGCTTGGGCAAGGGGAAAGACTTCCCCTAGCCCAAGTCGGTTTGGCTTGCTTGGGCAAGGGGCATGCCCCCTGCCTTGATTCGCCTCCCTTGGGGAGTTGGAGTTGGACTCCAACTCCTCCCCTCTTTCCTTGATGCGCACTACATAGGGGAGAGTTGGAGTTGGACTCCAACTCCACACCTAATTCGGTTTGGGGAAGGGGAAACCTTCCCCTTTCCCAATTCGGTTTGGGGGGAGGAGTCCTTGTCCAACAAGGTCCCCCCCAAACTACCTCACCCCCATGGGCTCAAGGCCCAACTAGGGTTTGGCCAAGGGGGGAACTTCCCCCTTGATGCGCCTGGCCCACCCACCCCTTGTGGGGGTGCGGCTGCCTAGTGGGCCCATGGGCCCACTGGCAGCCCCTCTTGGTGGCTCCAATTATTTAATATTTTCCAATAATTATTTATTAATTAAATAAATTAATATTTAATTAAATAATATTTTGTCTAATTAATTCTTATTTGAATATTTCCTTTTACAGAATATTCCCGAATTAATTACTTATCATATAAAACACTTTTACATGATCCGGGACACCAGTGTCCCAGACAAAATACTCCGGATAAATATTTCCCTCTTATAAAACCCTCGGAATAAATCCGACTAGTGATAGCAACTTCTATCACTCCGAGACACCTAGTGTCTGCATAATCCAATCTCTCTGATAAAGATATTATCTACCACACAGAAACCATTCCGGTGATACTCTCTCGGTATCCAGACCAACCATATACACAACAAACTAGAACTGACTTAAGCGTGTTCCCTACAGGTTCGATAACGTGTAGCTATAATTAGATGTTTCCATCTAATCACCAGCCAGGGTCAGATACATGGGCTACCTGAATAACTGCTACCGTTATACGAATGGCACTCTGTTGAACCTGTTGATTATTAATTCGTCATTCCCATTACTCATGATACTGAAATTACCCGAGATAAAGTATTCCTGATATTTCCATGAATCAATCCCTGATTCACTATATCTCTGTCTATCTCGTTACCGGTAAATTTCCTTTTCTCGTTCCCGTAATCCGATATCCCACATGATGTAACTTCATCATGCATTGTCTGCAGAACATATTGGATATCATACATACCGAGTGGGCCCTGGAAGTATCTCTCTTTTGACAGAGGAGTAATTTCCCATCTTGGAACATTAGGATATATGCACACCTTCAGAACCACCCAGTGACTGCCGTTTTCCACCCAGTTACGGCCATGGTTATGACAGTACCAAAGTAATTCTTCCAATGTACACAACCCTAATAACCTCATGGTCTAAGGACATGTCATATAATAATCATCTGCGATATTGCACTAAGGACAAAAAACACTTTGGAATCTTACTTAGCATATCAACGATTTGGGTCTACCCAGCCATATTGTTTCCACCAACAATATGCCACTCATTGATGCTGACATAAACAATGTCCAGACCAGGAAAACGTGGTCTCAAGCAATCAACGAATTAGTCTAAAAGGCAAGACTAGGGTATACTTTATTCTGTTCATATCTCTACACGTGCGAGTGAGTTTTCCTCTGAATCACATATTCAGGAGTCACCGCAGTTATAGCATAGAATCATGAAGCATAATTATGAATCAGATGTTAAACTTTATTGCCTTTTGGGCATACATCCAACAGTCTCCCACTTGCACAATAGGCAATTTACTATTTGCACAAGACTCAACATCTGGGTGAAACAGATGGTTTCTCATGCTTCCTTTCCTGTGGTAGACATTTGTCATCAGACCCTTTCGGGGCTGTGTGAACTTTATACATTATGTAGAAAAATCTTTTCTATCATAATCCCTTGATCATACGATCACATGCAGTCGGGTTATTCAAGGTGAAACCTTGGTACTCTAACTAAGAAAACAGTTCTGCTATTTTCACAACATTTGTCTCTTTTGTAAAGAACCACACCTAGTTCATCAATGAACCGATAACCCTTTTGGAATCATTTAAGCTCCCACTGTCACTGCGACTTGTTGTAGTGTACGTAACTCTATGCTCAAAATTAATTAAGCATCCTAACCCTTGCTATTTCACAAAATCATAAGATCATGTTTTATCCTTGGTTTATCTTTTATGCTTATCTCATAAGTCTTTGTCCAATGTAACTCTTACATTTCGATATTCTCTTTTGAATTTCTTCAAAACACCATTTAGAGAATACTTTTAAAATTGGAGTCAATTGAACTTTTGTTACAAAGTCAACTTGCCAACAATTTCTTTTATCACTTGATATTTGAATCCAAGAATGCATTATTCAGGAAATTCCCATGATGATAAAATGAAAGAATCATTTGATCATGCTCACCACCGATATACTATCGTGGTTCTTGCATATGAATTTCCTTATTCTTTATGAGAACCTAGTTCTCTCATGTTTCGAATTTTCATTCAAAACACTTTGTTGCAATCTTGCAGCAAGATATTAAATCATTATCAGGATAAATCCTGTCATGATACTAATTCCTTGCTCCATCGTTTCATTGAACAACTTTTCAATGATACACATATTCTATCAAATGAAGTATTGTTAATGGTTTCCAAAATTAATTGAATACCATAAACTAGCTCCCACTAACTTTTAAGAACTTTGCAATTTCCTATGAAGTTAAACATTGCTTGTTTTACTTCACATAATTACAAAACTAATCCAACCTTCATATCATCATGTCTGCCACCACAGACATACTTTTAATGACAAGTTGTGTATTCATTTAACAAAACCCTCGAGCTGTACCTAGTACACATCCTCGATAAATTTTCCTTCAAAGGAATTTGTTTTGTTAACATCTTATACAAACATACTCATTAAATAACTAGTATTGTATTCATTTAACAAAGCCCTCGAGTTGTACATCGTACACATACTCGATTACTTTTCCTTAGAGGAATTTACTTTGTTAACATCTCATACAAATCTACTAGTCCCATTTAGATCAAAAAGCCGTGCTACAGATCATATGATCCTGAGTAGTCAACTCTTGAATTTATCATAAAACCATTTATGACAAAACAAGCTTTATGATCAAATATTCCAACAGAATTCCTTCAAGTCTTCAACTCGAACTTGATGATATTACTAATTAATATGACTCTAAGTCATGAAGGTTTGGATACTATAGCACCTTATCTTATTACTTTGTCTTTTAGCATAATATGCTCTTTATCTGGTTAAGTGATTATTTCTTGACAAGAAGTCATGCTCATATTGCAATGACTCTCGGTATTAGTCTAAAAGAATTGTCAATTGGAATTGCTTCCGCCTGCACAACTTCTGATAACTATTTCCGAAGATTCAATAATCTCTTCAAGAATCACCATCCTCCCACTGAATTCAACAAGGAATAAATTCCTTAAGAATCACATATTTCTTAGTAACAAAACATTGTCACTTATGTGGTGTTATAAGAGGACTTCCAATTAACTTATTGGAACAACCTACAAAGTAACTCATTGTCTTTTACTATTAGGATCGAGTTTCATCTTTCAGAAAATCTCAGAACCTAAATCCATCATGTCCATCAAAGTTTATCTTTCAAAACAATGACATGAGGCAAGAGACAATGAAATTTGCTTTGTCTTTATCTTAGGACTAAGTTCCAATATTTCAGAAACTTTTAGTACCTAAGACCAACGTCCATCCATAGTTTATCTTTCAAAACAATGACACGAAGCAAGACAATTAACTGTGCTAAAATTACCTAGCGAGCAAACATATTTAGATTGAGTATTGCCAAACGTTATGCAAAAACAAGAAGATTCTTAGTGCTGACTTCGTGTGGCACCCCGATCCAGATGATCGAGTTACCCCATATATCAGTCCCAGAAACACTGGATATATGACCGCTTGATACAAAAGCATAACCAAATTTATTCAAAGGCTTCGAGTTCGGACAGATACAACATATTACAACACGGGGTGAGGCCCCAGCTTTGGCGCAACGGCGCACACAACAGTATGTGCATTATTTTTCTAACATCGGCCTCTAGCGGAAGTCGTAACGGAAGCATAGACGGTAGCGTGGCGACAGCGGGCGTTACTCCACAGGGTTCTGCCTGGAATACGGGTTCCTAGTTCTCGTAGAGCGGGTACTCGGCGACTGGTTCAGCAGGGTCTGGCCACATGAAAAGCCAGGTAAGTACTTGAAGTACTCGCAAGACAACAGCCCAAAAACAAGCAAGGTCTACCTATATGGCATGGCATGGTTCAGAAAGTAACATGGCAGGAGTTCGGGTGCGAGGATGAGACCAAGCTTAACGGTTGGACATAACTTACCTACTTACCTTTGTAGGGGTGTTTCATGTCATCGAGTGAGATCACGTTTCTCACTCGATAACTCGCAAAGCAACTAGGCTACCAAGCCTCTAGCCAACTCTGGCTTTAGTCACAACTTTCCGAGTCCTTAGCCAACTCTGGCTTAGACCCACAACAATTCCAGTGTTCGCTGATCTCAACTTAATTAATTCTCCAAGTTCGACTGGACTGACCCCTAGTGTGACTTGACCCAAACAAGTCCCATAACCCGGGGACAGGGCTAGAATCTAGATTACACTCTCGAGAGGTTACAACTTTTGTCCACACGCTGAAGTCTAGGCTTGTACCGCCGGTACCGAAGTACTAGAACCAACCATGGCGGCAGCACAAACCTGTACTTCCACAGTCGTTTACTCCACCAAGACACTCCCTGTATAGCCACCGACATAACTCTATGCCTTATGCAGAAGTGAATCCGGCACGTCCCCAACCCATGAGCGACGCCTAGCTCCGGAACCTTCGCAAGCCTAGCCCCGACCAACTATGGTAACCGACTAGACTTGCCAAAGGGGTGGCATCAAAGGAGGCTGATAAAATACCCGGCCATGGTCCGCCCACACGGACGACGCATGGTTGTGCGAGGTGTTTGGTGAGTGGCACTAAGTGACTCAATCTAGTCGAGGGAGGTGATTATCTTCTTAGTCAAATTTATATCCAGTTTCCAACACTTAGCAAGCAACGCAAGCAAAGCATATAACAAACAACATAATACTTGCACGAATAAACATAGCAATAATAACAACAACAATAACAATAATAACAATAATAACAATAATACCCGGGTGACGGTGGCGGGAGACCCGGCCGGTGTCACTCGGGGGTTAGTGATAAAACAATAACAATAATAGCATAATATTTCCCCCACTTTCTTGGCTGAGGCGGGAGACCCTGCCATTGCCCCGGAAGTGTGAGTGTCACTGTAAAGAATAACCGAAAAGCACTCATAAAAATGAGAGAGCATCCATTCCACTCGAAGGTTACCTCGACGTGGTGTCAGCAATCTCGGCAAAAGAACCGCGGAAAAGTCAGCTCCTAGCATCGCAGTCCGGATGGCCTAAGCCAGCCATATTTGATGGTGGGACAAGAGGCAACTAACACGAATGCCCCCATCCCCGAGGATCATAAGACGACATTCGTCCGCTCCTCACCTCGGCGATGAAGAAGGAGAAAAACCAAACAAAGCCCCGCAAAGCGAGACGCACAGTTGTAATAATTTCCCCCACTTCCTCGGCTGAGGCGGGAGGCCCTGCCATTGCCCCGGAAGTGGGAGTGTTGCATAGGTAAACAATATAATAGAGTGCAGTAATTTAACATGCAATATGACATGCGAGGTGCAGCAGACACTAATTCAACAGGCAAAATATTTTCTAAGTCGACCAAGTTTGAAGTTGGGTTGGTGGCTTGCCTTCGGGTTCGGGAATAACTTCTACTCCGTCGGAGGGTTTGGATCTAAAAGCACAGGACAAAAATGCATCAAAACAACTCCTAAATGATTTCAAATAAATGCAAAATCAATTAATTCCAAATAAATTGTTTCTGGTCCCATTGGAAAGAGAAAAATCAAACTAAGCCAACAAAATTGGTTTCATATTTTTCTGACTATTTTTCAAAAAGATATTGCATTTTGAATTTTGACTCATTTTCTGCCCTTTTCCAATTAGAAAATAAACCAGAAAAACGGTTCAGGAAAAAGAATAAAAATCTGACAGTGGGACCCACCCGTCAGTGACACGGTTTTAAACCGTTATTACGCACGAGTTTGGACGCGGCACTGTGCAACTCCGGCGAGCACTCCGGCGGCGTTTTCCGGCGGCTAGGGGGCAGGGGAGGCGAGGGAGAGGGTGCTGGGCGGCTCAGGGTGGCTTGGCGAAGCTCGACGGCGTACTGGCGGGTGCTGGGGAGGCCTAGCTCGAGCAGAGCATCATCGACCGCGGCGGTGGCACTGGGTCGACGATGAACTCGTCGATTCCGGCCACGGCTTGCTCCAGCGAGGGCGGCTACGGGTTCGCCATGGCCTAGGGATGCTACGGGTGGAGGGAATCGATCTGTGGAGCGACTCCGGCGAGGGAATCGTGTGGAGGCCGTGCGGCGGAGGTGGAGTGGATTCCGGCGATGGGGAGCTTTCCAGGAGCTATGGCTGGAGGAGGAGGGAGCTGAGGGGCAGGGAAGGGTGGTGTGGTGGTCTACGGTGGCCGGGGAGGCCCTTTTATAGCGTTTCGAGGGCGTCCGCCATTAATGGTGTGCGGTGGTGGACGGCACTGCTCGCCGTCGCTGTTCTGAGCGGCGCGTCGTGGCGCTGGTGGCGGCTGCGGGTGTCCTAGGGCATTTACGAGCTCGCAGGGGGAGAGGGGAGGCCAGGGGGTGGCACGGCGTTGGTGGCGTCGCTGGCAAGCGGGGCCGTGGCGGCACTGCTCGCCGTGGCCGCTGGGCGGTGCGTCGCGGCGCTGGTGGCCGCTGCGTGCGTCCTCGCGCATTAACGCACGCCAGGAGGACGGCGCAGGCACGGGGAGGCAGGGGACGGCACGGCGGCGTCGACACCTGGCGGCGACAGTGCGCGCGGCGCGTCGCCGTGCGCGTGGAGGCTAGCCACGGGAGTGTTGCCGGCGTCGGGGAGGAAGTAATTGAGCTCAGGGGAGGTGGAGCTGCCCGGGGGGAGTGGCTGGGGGGCCGTGGCGTCGCCGGCGACACCTGGCGCGCCACTGGACACGCCGATGCCGACGGTGATCGCTGCCAGGGGCATGCCGACAGCGGCATCAGGTCAGATCTCACGAACCACTGGACCAAATCGAGTGGGGTTTTGATCTCTGTGCGCCAAATGAGATGATCTTCAACTTTCCTAACTATGGTTTGGACAAATTCGAAAGTTGGTCTATAGAGATTTTTGAAAAAACAGTACTGCCTAAAAGGGGACAAATGGTTTTGGTGAAGCAAATGAAATTCAAAAGGGTTCACAAAATTCCCTGAGGTGTGTGTGTCCATTGTGGTTGTGCCTAGGGCCTTGGCTCACAAGAAATCAAAAGTTTTCTTTGCACTTTGAAAATAAGAAGAAAATGGGCAGAAACTTAAGTGGAGAGTTTCTCTAAAATTTTGCAAACAAGGTATCAAATGTTTTTGCACATTTGGGCTATATATTGCCTAGGGATCATTCCCTAATTTTTGCAGAATTTTTGGAAAGATATTTAAGGTGCTTCCTTTGTAAAGCCAAAATAATAGGATTTTGGAAATGCAATTAAAGGAAAATCATTAAATAATATTTTTGGGTGAAATGAGCCAGCAACAAGTTTACCAAGTGGGAGAGAAACCAAAACATAAGATCCCAAACTTGGACAAGGTTTTTAAATTGCTTGGGAATTTAAAAGGAGCAGATCAAATCAAAGGGAATTTAAATCCCAAATTCCAATAAATGATTTTCCAGGAATTTTTTTTTTTTTTGAAAAGGCCAAATTTCAGGGTGTTACCGACCTTCCCCCCTTAAGATGAATCTCGTCCTCGAGATTCCTGTTGCTCGTTGAAAAGATACGGATATTCTGCTCTCAGCAAATCTTCGCGTTCCCAGGTTGCCTCTTCCTCTGTGTGCTTGTCCCACCGAACTTTATAGAACTTGGTGACCTTGCTGCGAGTGCGGCGTTCTGACTCATCCAGTATTCCGACGGGGTGTTCCTCGTAAGTCAGTTCGCTGCTCAACTCCAGCTCCTTAAAGTCAGCCTGCTTGGTTGGAGGTGAGATGCACTTTCTTAGCTGGGATACGTGGAAGACGTCGTGTACTCCAGCTAATTCCTCGGGGAGTTCCAGCTGGTAAGCTACTGATCCCATCTTTGCCAAAACCTTGAAGGGTCCAATGAATCTTGGGGCAAGCTTTCCCTTCATGTGGAATCTTTTCAGGCCCTTGAGGGGTGTTACCCGAAGATAGACATAGTCGTTTTCCTCGAACTGAATCTGACGGTGTCGCCGGTCGTAGTAACTTTTCTGGCGGGACTGCGCTACCTTGAGCCGGTCCCGAATCAGGCGTACTTGTTCTTGAGGGTGACATCATTGAGGGCACGATAGTCGATGCATGATCGGAGGGTACCATCGCTCTCCTTTGCAAACAAAACCGGTGATCCCCAAGGTGAAATGCTTGGACGGATGAACTTTTCTGAATCAGTTCGTCAAGCTGTTTCTTCAGTTCCACTAGCTCGGGACTTGTCATACGGTAATGTTTCTTGAATATTGGGTTTGTTCCCGGTATTACTTCAATAGCAAATTCAATCTCACGGTCAGGGGGCATTCCGGGCAATTCATCTGGAGAACATCCGGGTATTCACTGACCACCTACACTTCTCCTATCTCTGGGGCTTGAGCGAGAAACATCTTTGGACTTATCTGGTGAGGCTTATCTGGCACATAAGTGGTACGGATGCCTTCCGGGTTGGTGAGCGTAACTGCTCTAGTTGCACAGTCGATCTGAGCTGCAGGCTGAACTAACCAATCCATACCCAGGATAGCATCGAGACCGGGCACATTGAGGGTGCTGAGCTGAGCGGAAAATTTCACTTGATTGATGTTGATTGTCAAGTCTTGACACCAAGCACTACGTCTGTAGCCTCATAGGCTTCCTCTGCTGACATGTGGTGAACACGGGCAACTTGAGGTGGCTTGATCGCACCCGCGGGGTGGTTGTTGCTGGAGTTGTTGTTGTTGCCGTTGTGGAGAGGACAATCCTTGATGTAGTGTCCTGTCTTGCCGCACTTGAAACAGGAGTTCTCCCTCTTGGAATCATCCACTAGTGGGCGCTTGTGGTAGAATCCTTCGCGGGGGTATCCCTCCTTCTTGGGTTGGTTCCAAGTGTTCGAAGGGGTTGAGGTAGGGTTGTTGGGCTGCCATGAGCGTGGCTTTGAAGACCCTCCTTCATGGTGGCCTTTACGGGGCTCAAACTTTCGTTTGTGGGAGTCATAGATTGTGCGGTGCTCCTTTTCTGAAATCAGTGCCGTGTTGATCATGGATTGGAAATCTGGGAACTGCAGAACACTGAGCTGAGTCTTAATGGTCTGATGCATTCCATGAAGAAACCTGTCTTTCTTTTTCTCATCTGTGCTGATGTCGTCAGGTGCATAGCGAGTAAGGTTGTTGAACTTAGTCAGATACTCACTGATGGATTTGCTGCCCTGAGTAAGGGCCAGAAATTCCTGCTGTTTCATTTTTATGATGCTAGAAGGAATGTAGGCTCTGCGAAATGCTTCCTGAAATTCTGCCCAAGTGATAGGTGGTGCATCGCCTCTGGCATCCTTTTGGTTGTCCCACCAAACGTTGGCAGGGCCCTCAAGGTAGTGGGTGGCGAAGGGCACTTGGTCCTGCTCGTCCACGCGAGCAAGTTCCAGTTTCTTCCCCATAGCACGGAGCCAATCATCAGCCTCAAGTGGGTCATCAGCATACGCGAACTTGGGGGGTTGTGTACGCTGGAAGTCTTGCAGCTTTGAGCGGCCTGCGGGTGGAGTATTTCGGGC
Source organism: Poa pratensis (assembly GCA_947311845.1). Classification (NCBI taxonomy): domain Eukaryota; kingdom Viridiplantae; phylum Streptophyta; class Magnoliopsida; order Poales; family Poaceae; genus Poa; species Poa pratensis. Next base: position 39,669,101 of record CAMZMU010000050.1, on the reverse strand, counting down.
TTGCATGTACGTGCCAAACTCCTTCATGATCTGAGTCAGATGCTGGTTGTGGCGTTCATCCATCATCATCATAAACTGACTTGGGCTTGGTTCCTGATTTGGTGGAGGAGGAGGTGGTTGCGGCGGCTCGGGATCCTCGCCAGCTTGTCGTGCGGAACGACGAACCGGGGTTCCTTGGCTGCCGCTTGCACCATTATTGGGCCTCATTCTGGATGGCTGAGGGTGGTGACGCGTACCATGAGCATCCATATGGGGAAGGTGTAACATCCAAAGAAAACCAAATGGAAACACAGTTTGCAAAAGAAACACCAGCATGATGTTATACAATGGAAGATGGGGTTACAAGATCCAAGCACTCGCAAATTTACAAAAGATGCAAGATAAAGATACAAGCCACTCGCATATGATACAAGGTACAAGCACAGGGTACAAGCTGCAGAGTGCAACTCTCCCACTACGTTATTCAAGCACGCGATACATCGGAAGGTATGGTACACTAAGCGATGTCGTCTCCGAGCGTCTAGAACTCCATCTCGAGGGGTGTCGCTGGCGTGGTGGTGTCGAGAGGCTCCTCCGCGGGACTGTAGTCGGGTGGAGCGCGGTCGTCACGGGAGTCTCCGGAGTAGGGAGGTGTGTTGGCACGGACGCGACGACGCTGTGATCGTACCGGGGTGGAGCGTGAGTAGTAGCGAGCGGTGCTGCTACGAGTGCTGAAAGGAGGTGACTGAACGCGGGGTGCGGGTGTGGGGCTGAGTCTCCTTCTGACCCGGTCAAGGGAGCTGCGGTTAAAAGTGGTAAACGGGGGTGGGCGGTGAGAACCAGCTTTGTGTGCTCTCGCCCTCCCTGCTCGGGCCAGGTTGGCACGAAGCGAGGCGAACTGGTGGAGGGTGACGTTAAGATACTGGTGGAGAAGGGCAGTGTATCGAAGGAGGGAAGTGAGCGCTGAAGTGGGGTCACCTTGACTAGGGAAGAAGACACCCCCGTTGTTTAAATCCACTCTTGGGAAGTAAACATAACGGGTGCACCGCCTCATGACTGGGTCGTGTGTGCGAAGAAAGATAACGGCAGCTCCTGCAGCTTCTTGTACAGCTCGGGTCAACTGGGTGGTGGTGCCAGAGGTGATGGTGTGGTAGATTCCAACGGGCGACGACTCTGGGCGCAAGTGGACAGTGGCGGTAAACTCAGGAACGGACCCGTTTGGACGGTCGTAGAACACGCGGTAGGTCGGGGGAGTTGAGCCTGGGTAGAGGTGATCCCAGATCTTACGGAGAAACTGCGGAAAGCCAGGGATATGCGCGGCCGTAGTCTCTGCGAAGAACTCTGGTGCCATCTGTACCAGACACAGAAGCCAAAAGGTGAGCGTTAAGTCTTTAAAGCACAAACAGACAGAGAAACAATGGGAAAAAGTTGGCAACACAACGAGTTCTATTTTACGTCGTCCAAGAACTAGGGTATCCTACAGGCAGTTTGGCTCTGATACCAAGCTCTGTGGCACCCCGATCCAGATGATCGAGTTACCCCATATACCAGTCCCAGAAACACTGGATATATGACCGCTTGATACAAAAGCATAACCAAATTTATTCAAAGGCTTCGAGTTCGGACAGATACAACATATTACAACACGGGGTGAGGCCCCAGCTTTGGCGCAACGGCGCACACAACAGTATGTGCATTATTTTTCTAACATCGGCCTCTAGCGGAAGTCGTAACGGAAGCATAGACGGTAGCGTGGCGACAGCGGGCGTTACTCCACAGGGTTCTGCCTGGAATACGGGTTCCTAGTTCTCGTAGAGCGGGTACTCGGCGACTGGTTCAGCAGGGTCTGGCCACATGAAAAGCCAGGTAAGTACTTGAAGTACTCGCAAGACAACAGCCCAAAAACAAGCAAGGTCTACCTATATGGCATGGCATGGTTCAGAAAGTAACATGGCAGGAGTTCGGGTGCGAGGATGAGTCCAAGCTTAACGGTTGGACATAACTTACCTACTTACCTTTGTAGGGGTGTTTCATGTCATCGAGTGAGATCACGTTTCTCACTCGATAACTCGCAAAGCAACTAGGCTACCAAGCCTCTAGCCAACTCTGGCTTTAGTCACAACTTTCCGAGTCCTTAGCCAACTCTGGCTTAGACCCACAACAATTCCAGTGTTCGCTGATCTCAACTTAATTAATTCTCCAAGTTCGACTGGACTGACCCCTAGTGTGACTTGACCCAAACAAGTCCCATAACCCGGGGACAGGGCTAGAATCTAGATTACACTCTCGAGAGGTTGCAACTTTTGTCCACACGCTGAAATCTAGGCTTGTACCGCCGGTACCGAAGTACTAGAACCAACCATGGCGGCAGCACAAACCTGTACTTCCACAGTCGTTTACTCCACCAAGACACTCCCTGTATAGCCACCGACATAACTCTATGCCTTATGCAGAAGTGAATCCGGCACGTCCCCAACCCATGAGCGACGCCTAGCTCCGGAACCTTCGCAAGCCTAGCCCCGACCAACTATGGTAACCGACTAGACTTGCCAAAGGGGTGGCATCAAAGGAGGCTGATAAAATACCCGGCCATGGTCCGCCCACACGGACGACGCATGGTTGTGCGAGGTGTTTGGTGAGTGGCACTAAGTGACTCAATCTAGTCGAGGGAGGTGATTATCTTCTTAGTCAAATTTATATCCAGTTTCCAACACTTAGCAAGCAACGCAAGCAAAGCATATAACAAACAACATAATACTTGCACGAATAAACATAGCAATAATAACAACAACAATAACAATAATAACAATAATAACAATAATACCCGGGTGACGGTGGCGGGAGACCCGGCCGGTGTCACTCGCGGGTTAGTGATAAAACAATAACAATAATAGCATAATATTTCCCCCACTTTCTTGGCTGAGGCGGGAGACCCTGCCATTGCCCCGGAAGTGTGAGTGTCACCGTAAAGAATAACCGAAAAGCACTCATAAAAATGAGAGAGCATCCATTCCACTCGAAGGTTACCTCGACGTGGTGTCAGCAATCTCGGCAAAAGAACCGCGGAAAAGTCAGCTCCTAGCATCGCAGTCCGGATGGCCTAAGCCAGCCATATTTGACGGTGGGACAAGAGGCAACTAACACGAATGCCCCCATCCCCGAGGATCATAAGACGACATTCGTCCGCTCCTCACCTCGGCGATGAAGAAGGAGAAAAACCAAACAAAGCCCCGCAAAGCGAGACGCACAGTTGTAATAATTTCCCCCACTTCCTCGGCTGAGGCGGGAGGCCCTGCCATTGCCCCGGAAGTGGGAGTGTTGCATAGGTAAACAATATAATAGAGTGCAGTAATTTAACATGCAATATGGCATGCGAGGTGCAGCAGACACTAATTCAACAGGCAAAATATTTTCTAAGTCGACCAAGTTTGAAGTTGGGTTGGTGGCTTGCCTTCGGGTTCGGGAATAACTTCTACTCCGTCGGAGGGGTTTGGATCTAAAAGCACAGGACAAAAATGCATCAAAACAACTCCTAAATGATTTCAAATAAATGCAAAATCAATTAATTCCAAATAAATTGTTTCTGGTCCCATTGGAAAGAGAAAAATCAAACTAAGCCAACAAAATTGGTTTCATATTTTTCTGACTATTTTTCAAAAAGATATTGCATTTTGAATTTTGACTCATTTTCTGCCCTTTTCCAATTAGAAAATAAACCAGAAAAACGGTTCAGGAAAAAGAATAAAAATCTGACAGTGGGACCCACCCGTCAGTGACACGGTTTTAAACCGTTATTACGCACGAGTTTGGACGCGGCACTGTGCAACTCCGGCGAGCACTCCGGCGGCGTTTTCCGGCGGCTAGGGGGCAGGGGAGGCGAGGGAGAGGGTGCTGGGCGGCTCAGGGTGGCTTGGCGAAGCTCGACGGCGTACTGGCGGGTGCTGGGGAGGCCTAGCTCGAGCAGAGCATCATCGACCGCGGCGGTGGCGCTGGGTCGACGATGAACTCGTCGATTCCGGCCACGGCTTGCTCCAGCGAGGGCGGCTACGGGTTCGCCATGGCCTAGGGATGCTACGGGTGGAGGGAATCGATCTGTGGAGCGACTCCGGCGAGGGAATCGTGTGGAGGCCGTGCGGCGGAGGTGGAGTGGATTCCGGCGATGGGGAGCTTTCCAGGAGCTATGGCTGGAGGAGGAGGGAGCTGAGGGGCAGGGAAGGGTGGTGTGGTGGTCTACGGTGGCCGGGGAGGCCCTTTTATAGCGTTTCGAGGGCGTCCGCCATTAATGGTGTGCGGTGGTGGACGGCACTGCTCGCCGTCGCTGTTCTGAGCGGCGCGTCGTGGCGCTGGTGGCGGCTGCGGGTGTCCTAGGGCATTTACGAGCTCGCAGGGGGAGAGGGGAGGCCAGGGGGTGGCACGGCGTCGGTGGCGTCGCTGGCAAGCGGGGCCGTGGCGGCACTGCTCGCCGTGGCCGGTGGGCGGTGCGTCGCGGCGCTGGTGGCCGCTGCGTGCGTCCTCGCGCATTAACGCACGCCAGGAGGACGGCGCAGGCACGGGGAGGCAGGGGACGGCACGGCGGCGTCGACACCTGGCGGCGACAGTGCGCGCGGCGCGTCGCCGTGCGCGTGGAGGCTAGCCACGGGAGTGTTGCCGGCGTCGGGGAGGAAGTAATTGAGCTCAGGGGAGGTGGAGCTGGCCGGGGGGAGTGGCTGGGGGGGCCGTGGCGTCGCCGGCGACACCTGGCGCGCCACTGGACACGCCGATGCCGACGGTGATCGCTGCCAGGGGCATGCCGACAGCGGCATCAGGTCAGATCTCACGAACCACTGGACCAAATCGAGTGGGGTTTTGATCTCTGTGCGCCAAATGAGATGATCTTCAACTTTCCTAACTATGGTTTGGACAAATTCGAAAGTTGGTCTATAGAGATTTTTGAAAAAACAGTACTGCCTAAAAGGGGACAAATGGTTTTGGTGAAGCAAATGAAATTCAAAAGGGTTCACAAAATTCCCTGAGGTGTGTGTGTCCATTGTGGTTGTGCCTAGGGCCTTGGCTCACAAGAAATCAAAAGTTTTCTTTGCACTTTGAAAATAAGAAGAAAATGGGCAGAAACTTAAGTGGAGAGTTTCTCTAAAATTTTGCAAACAAGGTATCAAATGTTTTTGCACATTTGGGCTATATATTGCCTAGGGATCATTCCCTAATTTTTGCAGAATTTTTGGAAAGATATTTAAGGTGCTTCCTTTGTAAAGCCAAAATAATAGGATTTTGGAAATGCAATTAAAGGAAAATCATTAAATAATATTTTGGGTGAAATGAGCCAGCAACAAGTTTACCAAGTGGGAGAGAAACCAAAACATAAGATCCCAAACTTGGACAAGGTTTTGAAATTGCTTGGGAATTTAAAAGGAGCAGATCAAATCAAAGGGAATTTAAATCCCAAATTCCAATAAATGATTTTCCAGGATTTTTTTTTTGTTTTGAAAAGGCCAAATTTCAGGGTGTTACACTTCGTCACACTTAGTCAGATTATGACTTGAAAACTTTCAAGACATAATTACATATTCACCAAGACTTTATATCTAAAACATTTTGTGAAACTTTAGACATTAATGATAAAATCATTAACAGTCCAAAACCTTCATCAATCACAACGTATTTTTAGAACAAATGATATTCCCTTAACTTCAAAAGATTTGCAACTTGATCATCCCTGGAGAGAGTGATCTCCAATATTCTTTATCATAATAAACAGGACCAACTTGTCCTATAAATTCACAAGAATATTTGTTGCCAAACATGCAACATTATAACTTGAGCCGAAGCTCACAAATCTTTCAACTTGAAAAATAAAAGTGGAGACGTCTTCATCCCAAGGACGAAGGTCCATGCACCAAACTTGGCGCATACCACCACCTTTTATTCTTCATCTTTCTTACTTTCCGCAGCCCTTATATTGAATGTAAGAAAAAATTCTTTGCAATCAATACTCCAGAGTTACTAGTAAGAATAACCAATATCATTTAAGAACAACTCTTATACCTCTAGCGGGTTTCTTCTCATTAGTGCCCGAAACCTTTTACAACTCCACTTCCAATATCTTTTCTTTTCTCAGAAGAGATATTCAGGATTCTCCTGAATTAAACTTCTTCTTCTTGAAGCATGCGAATTTGGGCAACAATCAAACTTGATTGTTATCCCTCATCACATTAGCTTCTGCAGATTTCAGCATAGCAAGGAGCCATTTATTGTTTTCTTCCTCCCACTCATGTTTTGAATCATGATTCATCCGTTGTTAAACGGGGAAGTGAAGACAACATCAAGTCTGTATTTGGATCAGCCAGGATTAGAAAACCCCAGAGTCTGCAGCCTAATACCGCAATCAATCATCTTGATTACATGCTCGCTCGCTGAGCTTCCTTCTGCCATGTGACATGACCAGAAAAACTTTGTTATCTTATAACTCTCAGTATTTGCTTGAGTCTGGGACATGGCTGTGAGTACGACGATCATGTCGCTCAGCAGATGTGCGATCCAACCGCTTCTGCAACTCATGGCACATGCATGTCAACATAAGACATTGGATAGAGACAGCCTCATCACTCTTCAAGGTGTGAGTTTCCCTTTCATAAGTAGTTTTGACAACAACCCCCGAAGGAGGAGCGTCGAGGACATACTTATTCTTGGCACCCCTAAGTACAAAACTTAGGTAACATACCCAAACAACATATTTACTCCTAATGGTAGAAAGTGGTTTCTATTTCAATTAGTGGACCAAGGTAAATAGCTGGTGTTACGTGTGACGATCTACAACAATCTAAAGTTCACTAAGACATGTTCATAATTATTTTTCTAGCACTAGTTAAAGATAAACTAATAATGTGCTCCCACTAAAATTGATATTCCTCAAGATCAAATTAGTGTATACGAAATCCACGGCCAACATATGAACAAGTATGGATACATAGCATGTCGTAGCTTATAACGGGTAGGTCAACAGACTAATCACTTCCTGCCGTGACTTCCGTTTCATCTTTCGATGCATGTGCTCCGAGCTCATAACTAGTTATGCCCGAACGTCAAGACAACCAACCGATCATGCTGCTAGAACGGTTCGTGCCCGCCTCCCAAACCCTTGGCACACATTACTCGTGGAAACACGACGCACGGTGACAAGCATCTGGTTTGACGGTGCCACGGTTGGATGAGCACGAACTCCTTAATATTGGTTTATAAAGCTTAGATAATTAAATTTGTAGCGCCTTCTGAGGAATCTCCCTAATAATCATGTCTACTGCGCAACCAAGGGAAAAGCAAGAAAACAGGTATAAAACATGCACAAGTAAATAACACTTCGTGATGTAGTATATTCTCCTTCCTTCATCCACCAGTGGCGCCTCCACCGGTGCGGCCATGTCGAGGTTCACGACAAGTGCATGCCTTCTCCTATCCTCCACTATCACCATAGCTCGACGAACAGGGATGAATGGCACGCCGGCCAACAAAACAAGGTTAGTCAACAAAATAAAATTTTGGGACTATACCACATCACATGTCCTGCAAAACAGAGTTAGACGTTTCTAACGTTTGTTTGCATCTTTTAGCGTGGCTGTAGGATTCCCAAAAGATCCCAAAGAAAAACCTACGGCCCTGACCAAGCATGATTATTCATGTTGCTAGATTGACCTTGCGGGGTGATTGTCGATCCCAACATTACGAAAACATTGCAGATCCCAATCTAGACGATTGCCAAAGCACATGACCCCGTGTGGACCTAGTCCACATGCCCCTTCCGCTATCAAGTCAACGAGGCCAACTATAATAAGATTCAAAGCTACATGAAGCACTTCGTTGGCGCCGACGGGCATACTAGGAGCAGCCGGAAGGTCCGCGGATTGCCAGAAGTTCGAGATCTTACTATGCCGTTGGAAACAAGACAAGACCACATATTGGGAAGCAACAATAAATAAACTTAATGTTAGATGATATAGACTTCAATAACATACCCGCACAAACTTATGCGGTGCCCGCACACCATGTGCTTTAGATCAAATCTTGTATCTACGCATAGATCGCTCTGATACCACTATTGGGTTGCGTGCATGGAAAACAAAAAATTTCGCCACAACTTACGCAACAACCTCCAAGATCTACTATGAAGATACAAGTGACAAGACATGCATATTTGATCCAACTGTAAATTCGTTACCGACACCATGAAGCGGAAGAGATGTCGATGACGACGTTGATGAAGCTTGTGGAAGAACTCCCTCGGCTAAGCCTAGCCAAGAGAATGTCATAGACTCTCGCGTCTCGCCTTGATCCAACAGAGTGAGATAGAGTCAACCGTTTCTCAACGGACCACCCCTCTGAGTTTCGCACACATACATCGGATCTAGTCCAGCAGGGCTTCGCCATCCACACTTGAAGCACTCACCGCTGGTGTATATGAAGGTGGAGATCTCAACACATGAGAAGGAGGGAGAGAGAGATTAGAGATCTAGATCTAATCTAATTGGAGAGAGGCAGCCTCTAATCTAACTAGAAGAGATCTGAACTTGTGTATCCCCAAAGGAGAGGGGGTGGGGGTTTATAAAGGAGGCCAAGGGGTAGGGAGGCTTGGGCAAGGGGAAAGACTTCCCCTAGCCCAAGTCGTTTTGGCTTGCTTGGGCAAGGGGCAAGCCCCCTGCCTTGATGCGCCTCCCTTGGGGAGTTGGAGTTGGACTCCAACTCCTCCCTCTTTCCTTGATGCGCACTACATAGGGGAGAGTTGGAGTTGGACTCCAACTCCCCACCTAATTCGGTTTGGGGAAGGGGAAACCTTCCCCTTGCCCAATTTGGTTTGGGGGGGAGGAGTCCTTGTCCAACAAGGTCCCCCCCAAACCGCCTCACCCCCATGGGCTCAAGGCCCAACTAGGGTTTGGCCAAGGGGGGGAGACTTCCCCCCTTGATGCGCCTGGCCCACCCACCCCTTGTGGGGGTGCGGCTGCCTAGTGGGCTCATGGGCCCACCTGGCAACCCCTCTTGGTGGCTCCAATATATTTAATATTTTTCCAATAATTATTTATTAATTAAATAATATTTTGTCTAATTAATTCTTATTTGAATATTTCCTTTTACAGAATATTCCCCGAATTAATTACTTATCATATAAAACACTTTTACTTGATCTGGGACACCCAGTGTCCGCAGACAAAATACTCCGGATAAATATTTCCCTCTTATATAAAACCCTCGGAATAAATCCGACTAGTGATAGCAGCTTCTATCACTCCGAGACACCTAGTGTCTGCATAATCCAATCTCTCTGATAAAGATATTATCTACCACACAGAAACCATTCGGTGATACTCTCTCGGTATCCAGACCAACCATATACACAACAAACTAGAACTGACTTAAGCGTGCTTCCCTACAGGTTCGATAACGTGTAGCTATAATTAGATGTTTCCATCTAATCACCAGCCTGGGTCAGATACATGGGCTACCTGAATAACTGCTACCGTTGTGCGAATAGCACTCTATTGAACCTGTTGATTATTAATTCGTCATTCCCATTACTCATGATACTGAATTTACCCGAGATAAAGTATTCCAGATATTTCCATGAATCAATCCCTGATTCACAATATCTCTGTCTATCTCGTTACGGGTAAATTTCCTTTTCTCGTTCCCGTAATCCGATATCCCACATGATGTATCTTCATCATGCATTGTCTGCAGAACGTATTGGATATCATACATACCGAATGGGCCCTGGAAGTATCTCTCTTTTGATAGAGGTCTAAGGACATGTCATATAATAATCATCTGCGATATTGCAGTAAGGACAAAAAACACTGGAATCTTGCTTAGCATATCAACGATTTGGGTCTACCCAGCCATATTGTTTCCACTAACAATATGCCACTCATTGATGCTGACATAAACAATGTCCCAGACCAGGAAAACGTGGTCTCAAGCAATCAACGAATTAGTTTAAAAGGCAAGACTAGGGTATACTTTATTCTATACATATCTCTACATGTGCGAGTGAGTTTTCCTCTGAATCACATATTCAGGAGTCACCGCAGTTATAGCATAGAATCATGAAGCATAATTATGAATCAGATGTTAAAATTTATTGCCTTTTGGACATACATCCAACAAGAGCTCGTTGTGAGGGGCGATACCGATGCTAGCTTCCATACCTACCAAGGCAACTTTCGATCTCAATGAAGCTTTGTGTTAACTCTAAATGGTGGTACAGTAAGCTAGACAATGACAGAGCTATTTACAGTTGAGGGGGGGGGGGGGGCAGCCAAGTTTCTTTTACATAAAATTTGTACCTTTTTTCATCCAAAATCACTAGTATTTGGCCCATTTGGCCCCGAATACTAGCCCAAGATGCCTCTAAAGCCCATTTGCCCCCATCCAGTCGGCCCAAGATCTGCCACTGAAGCTAGAAGAGATAGGGTGACTGTGGCGACCTCTACGACGAGGGCTAAGTATATCGCGGCTTCTGAAGAAGGGAAGGAAGATGTTTGAATCAAGAAGTTTCTTACTAATCATCAGTGAAACCTATTCTAAATGTGTGTGAGTTTATTCTAAATGGATCCCTAGTTGGAATATGCATGTCGGCACATCCATAGAGACTAACACACCTATCGGTTGATGACCATGTTTCTCGTTCATGGATATGGAGATAACAAACTGATAAGTGTGGAGGTAAGTTAGTTGAACTAACGTTGAATAAACCCACCTATGAGTTACCGTGAGATACATTGTCATGTAATATCATCGGCATTTCTCATAATATGTAATGTGTATGAACATATCTCGAGAATGTGGTACTACGTAGGATGTCAGATGGTATACATGGTTTCTAGCCAAGATGCTTGTGTCATCTTGTGTGGGATATGGTGAATTTTGGATGCCAGGAAATATCGCAGGCATAATGGCAAGAAGAAACCCACAAAGCATTGTGTGTGATGTGCTATTGGCACCACTTTTGATCGGTGGATCTTGATGACTGTTTGGAACCCCAAGTGTAAGGTATGATGTAGTGCAGCACTGATAACCCACAAGTATAGGGGGTGTATCGTAGTACTTTCGATAAATAAGAGTGTCGAACCCAACGAGGAGCAGAAGGTGTTGACAAGCGGTTTTGATGAAGGATTCACTGTAAATGCTCACAGACAAGTTTTTAGGAGTTTTTGATATGACAGATAAATAAAGTACAAGTAAATAAAATGCAGTAGTAATAGTTGCAGCGAGTGGCCCAATCCTTTCTACAGCAAAGGACAAGCCGGTTGTTGTACTTATAATGACCAAACGTTCTTGAGGACACACGGGAATATTGTCAAGTGCTTTCGCTTCATATAGTTGATTAATCTTCATTGTTTTGATAAGTGTTGTGTGGGTGAACCTATGCTAATGCACCGCCCTTCCTAGGACTAATACATACTTGTGATTATACCCCTTGCAAGCATCCGCAAATACAAGAAAGTAATTAAGATAAACTAACCACAGCCTTAAACTTTGAGATCCTGCTATCCCTCATGCATCGATATACCAACGGGTGTTCAGGTTTCTGTCACTCCGGCAACCCCACAATTGGCAAACGAATACACAATGCATTCCCCTAGGCCCATAAAGGTGAAGTATCATGTAGTCGACGTTCACATGACACCACTAGAAGAATAACACCACAACTTAAGCATCAAACCATTAAATATTACTCAACATAGTTCACTACTAACATCAAGACTTCTCCCATGTCCTCAAGAACTAAACGAACTACTCACAAGACATCATACGGAACATGATCAGAGGTGATATGATGATGAATAACAATCTGAACATAAACCTTAGTCCAATGGTTTCACCCAATAGCATCAATAACAAGAGTAATCAACACCGGGAGAGTTTCCCCTATGAAATAGACAAGATTCAGCCCTAGATGTTATAGCGGAGACGGGGTGCAGCGGGGTGATGATGGTGTTGGCGGTGGAGATGATGATGATGATCCCGATGAAGTCCAGCTCGATGACGGTGATGATGGCGACGATTTCCCCCTCCGGGAGGGAATTTCCCCCGGCAGATTTCTTCCTGCAGGGGAGCTTTTCGCTCTCTGGTGTTTTCCGCCTCGTGGAGGCGGCGGAATATTTCGATGGCCGTCCCCTGTGTTAGGGTTCGAGGGGGTCAAGTACGCGAAGGGGGAACGGCTGAGGTGGGCCAGGGCCCCCAAACCACCTGTCGGCGCGGCAGGGGGCCCCACCGCGCCAAGGGTGAGGAGGGCCCACCATGGCCCATCTCAGCTCCCCTTTTGGCCTCCTCCATCTTCTGGTAAAATAGGAACTTCCATATGTCTCCTTCGATTTATTGATCTTCAGAAATAGTGCATCTCGACGGTGCTTTTTCCAGCAGAATCCTGACTCCGGTGTCCAATTCTCCATTATTCATCAAACATGCAAAATAGGTAAAATAACATAAGTAACACTTCTAAATATGAAATATATCGATGAATAGCAGTAAATTATGATATAAAATAGTGATGCAAAATGGACGTATCAACCCCCCCAAGCTTAGACCTCGCTTGTCCCCAAGCGAAAACTGAGCTCAGTAAACATGACCACAAGTTTATGGAGCAAAGTGTCGATAAATAAAATACGGACAAGAAGCATCACATTCATTGATACACAAGTCATTCTAGACAGCAACTTCCCTTCATATAATCTAACTTGAAATAAGTAAAGGGAACCACGATGAAGTGCATAAAGAGAACCATGATTGGTGAAGGCAAACTTAAACTCTTGGTCAGAGAACAATTAACAGATCATACTTATCTTTCGAGAAGAGTCTTTATATCAGAGCTTATATAGCAGAACTTACATGCCTTAATCATAACAGTCTCCTTACAGTCATTGATAACTTTCAAAGTTATATTCATTCGGATAAAAGCTATTGTGCGAAACAAGGAAATGAGAGATATGATTAGAAGTATCAACACATATAACTAATTGGATCTCAACAACTCAAATGCTTGCTTGAGATAGAGAGGAATGGGTTTACTGACTCAACAATAATGTAAAAGATAGGCCCTTCGCAGAGGGAAGCAGGGATTAAATCATGTGCTAGAGCTTTTAAGTTTTGCAAAGCATATAGAGAGTATGAAAATAGTTGTTTGAGCTATGTATGTCGTTGTCAACGAATCGTAGTAAAGTGAACACTAACCCCTTGTCAACCAGACTTTCAAGAGCGGCTCCCATGAAGGACGTTATCTCTACCAGCAAGGTAGATCATCCCTCTTCTCTTTTGTTTACACATGTATTTTAGTTTCTTTATAGTTGACACTCCTCCCAACCTTTTGCTTACACAAGCCATGGCTAACCGAATCCTCGGGTGCCTTCCAACATTCACATACCATGGAGGAGTGTCTATTTGCAAATTAAGTTGCTTACTGATAAATCAGGGCAAAACATGTGAAGAGAATTATTAATGAAAGTTGTAGTTAATTGGGACTGGGCACCCCATTTGCCAGCTCTTTTTGCAAATTGTTGGATAAGCGGTGTATATGCCACTAGTCCATTGGTGAAAGTCTGTTTGACAAAAGTGCTAGAGAAACTCTACAGAACCCTCATGAGCTAATAAACAGTGACACAAAACTAGGAGTAATAAGTTTTGAATAATTTAAAGGTAGCACATGAAGTATTTACTTGGAATGGCGCAAAATACCATATAGTAGGAAGTTATGGTGGACTCGAATGGCAATGGTTTGGCTCAAGGTTTGGATGTATGAGAAGCATTCCCTCTCGATACAGGTCTTTGGCTAGCAAGGTTATGTAGCAAGCATAAGAGTTGAGGGATACAAACAATTATACAAGTGATAAGAATAATCATGCAATCTTCCTTAGAAGCACAAATAGTTTAACTTAAGAATACTAAGCTTATGAGCTACAAAGAAAGAAAGATCATGGAATAATATATTTGCATGCACTCCCTCTCTCTACTTAAGTCTCAAAGTATTGTCTACTACTGACCAATGCTAAGTTTGCCAAAACCAAAAAGATTAACTTGGTGCTCTAAAAAGTGATCCCTATACTAACAACAAGGTTATCAATATGAAAGAGAATTGCAAGCTAAAATAAAGTATGCAGAAAGTAAATGATAAAACTTCTCATTAATATTTCATAACGGCAACTCACACCAAGGGATACATAGATAACCAACTAAAAGAGAGATACTTCCACATTGCAAACCATCATATAAGATAACTTCCCTACTCACGATATGACTTTATGGAAAAGTAAAAGGTAAAGATAATGATGTGATACCGCGGCACTCCCCCAAGCTTGGAACAAACCAAGGGGATGCCAATACTTATGATGAATTACTCCTTCGGTGGTGGTGGCGGTATGACTTGGATTGGAGTAAGAAACCGTTCCAGCATTCGGCGGAGTCTGATATTCTCTTCCTGGAGTATTTCCACCTCCCTCCGCAGGGCTCGGTATTGATCACAGAACTCATCTGTAACTCGAAGTACTTCCGTCACTGCCGGAAAAGAGCTGTAGTCCGGAATAGGTGGTATTGCTCCCTGCAGGTTATGAGAAAAAGCACGTTGAGCGTTAACCGATCCCACAAAGGTGGGCTTCCTGACTGCAGGCTGTTCTCCCTTTGTTGACGGCATCCCCTTTACTTCCTTCATGACGCTTTCATCTTTGCTCTTGACTTCCTCCTTCAGCTTGGGGTCTTGAGTCTCGTCTTCCAAAGGCTCCTTGCCCTTGTTGTTGTTGTTGGAGACCATGGCGCTTCTAAATCTGAAAACAATATCTGGACAGAAACAGCTCGAAACGAAACACGATGAAAAGGCGAGATACGAACCTCGGGGGTTCGGGTGAGTTATATAGCAAAAAGTTTTACAACATAAGGAAGGTACAGGAGGAAACCTGATCGGAGACGAGCTCCGGGGTGCTCAAACCACCAGGCGGCGCGGCTGGGGGCCCACCGCGCCGACCTATGGTTTGGGCACCACGGGTGCCGTCTCCCATCCGGTTCGGTCTCTTATTTTTCCATATTTAATAAAAACGACGAAAATATCTTCTAGAAAGTTATTCGCGAAACTTTTCTTACCGAAACTGTTACCTATTCGAATCGAATTCTGCAGTCCCAGAAAAATGTTCTTCAATGAAAGTTTCCGGAGTCACCACTTTAATTGTATCAACCTCTTCATTAATAGAATCTCCAGAAATATAATGCTTGAGTCTTTGACCATTTACCACTTGTGTAGAGTTATCTTTCAATGAAGCAATTTTTATTGCACCTGAACGATACACCTCCACAATAACAAATGGTCCTTCCCATTTTGAGAGTAACTTTCCTGCAAAAAATCTGAGACGAGACCTATACAATAGAACTTTCTCACCAACATTAAATTCTCTTTTAAGAATTCTCCTATCATGCCATCTCTTAACTTTTTCTTTAAAGAGTCTAGCATTTTCATAAGCCTCACTTCTCCATTCATCTAAAGAACTTAATGCAACAACCTTTTCTCACCGGCAAGTTTAAAATCTCTATTAAGTTCTCTCACTGCCCAATAAGCTTTGTGTTCTAATTCTAAAGGCAAGTGACAAGCTTTACCATAAACCATTTTATAAGGAGACATGCCCATGGGGTTCTTATAAGCAGTTCTATAAGCCCATAAAGCATCATTTAACTTACTAGCCCAATTTTTTCTAGATTTATTAACAGTCTTTTGCAAGATAGATTTAATCTCCCTATTTGACAATTCTACTTGTCCACTAGTTTGAGGATGATAGGCTGAAGCAATTCTATGATTAACACCATATTTAGCAAGAGTCTTTCTAAAACCACCATGGATAAAATGAGAACCTCCATCAGTCATAAGATATCTAGGTACACCAAACCTAGGAAAAATGACATCTTGAAGCATTTTTAAAGAGGTCTCACCATCAGCACTTTTAGTAGGTATAGCTTCTACCCATTTAGTGACATAATCAACAGCAACAAGTATATGAGTATTACCTTGTGAAGAAGGAAAAGGACCCATGAAGTCGAATCCCCAACAATCAAATGGTTCAATAACAAGAGAATAACTCATAGGCATTTCATTGCGTCTAGAGATATTACCAACCCTTTGACATTCATCACAAGATAAAATAAACTTTCTTGCATCCTTAAAGAGGGTAGGCCAATAAAAACCTGATTGTAGAACTTTCTGCGCAGTTCTATCTCCAGCGTGATGCCCTCCATAAGCACTTCCATGGCATTTCCTCAGTATTTCCTGTTGTTCATATTCAGGAACACATCTTCGCATAATACCATCGACTCCTTCTTTATATAAGTGTGGGTCATCCCAAAAGTAATGCCGCAAGTCATAAAAGAATTTCCTTCTTTGCTGAGCTGAAAAGGTTGGAGGCAAGTACTTGGAAACAATAAAGTTAGCATAATCAGCATACCAAGGACTATCTCGCGAACTTACACTTATTGCAGCCAATTGTTCATTTGGAAAGCTATCATTAACAGGAATAGGATCATAAGGAATGCTTTCCAATCTAGACAAATTATCAGCAACAGGATTTTCAGCACCTTTTCTATCTATGATATGCAAATCAAATTCTTGCAAAAGAAGTACCCATCTAATAAGCCTTGGCTTAGCATCTTTCTTTTCCATAAGGTATCTAATTGCAGCATGATCAGTATGAATAGTGACTTTCGAATCAACTATGTAGGGTCGAAATTTGTCACAAGCAAAAACTACAGCTAGAAATTCTTTTTCAGTAGTGGCATAATTCTTTTGAGCAGAATCAAGAGTTTTACTAGCATAATGAATAACATTTAACTTTTTATCTACTCGCTGCCCAAGAACAGCGCCTACAGCATAATCACTAGCATCACACATAATTTCAAAAGGTAAATTCCAATCAGGTGGTTCAACTACAGGAGCGGTGATTAAAGCCTTTTTCAAAGTTTCAAAAGCTTCCTTACAATCATCATCAAAAACAAAGGGTACATCTTTTTGAAGAAGATTAGTAAGAGGCTTGGAAATTTTAGAGAAATCTTTAATAAACCTCCTATAAAAACCAGCATGACCAAGAATACTACGAATACCTTTAACATCTTTGGGACAAGGCATCTTTTCAATTGCCTCCACTTTAGCTCGATCAACTTCAATACCTCTTTCAGAAATTTTATGTCCAAGAACAATTCCTTCATTAACCATAAAGTGGCATTTCTCCCAATTAAGAACAAGGCTAGTTTCTTCACATCTCTGCAAAACTTTGTCAAGGTTGTGCAAACAATTATCAAAGGAAGTTCCATAGACGGAGAAATCGTCCATGAAGACTTCCACAATTTCCTCACAAAAGCCATGAAAAATAGCAGACATGCATCTTTGAAAAGTAGCAGGAGCATTACATAAACCAAAAGGCATACGTCTATAAGCATAAGTTCCATAAGGACAAGTAAAAGTAGTTTTCTCTTGATCTTGCGCTCTCACAGCAATTTGAGAAAACCCAGAATACCCATCAAGGAAACAAAAGTGAGTTTTCTTGGACAACCTCTCAAGCATTTGATCAATAAAAGGCAAAGGATAATGATCTTTCTTAGTTACTTTGTTAACCTTTCTAAAATCAATGCACATCTATAACCAACTACTACTCTTTGAGGAATTAGTTCATCATTTTCATTAGGAACAACGGTAATTCCTCCTTTCTTAGGAACACATGCACAGGACTTACCCATCTACTATCAGCAATAGGATAAATAATACCAGCTTCAAGAAGTTTTAATACCTCATTTCTTACCACTTCTTTCATCTTGGGTATTAAACGACGCTGATGCTCAACAACAGGCTTTGCATCAGGTTCCATGTTGATGGCGTGCTGACATATAGTAGGAGAAATTCCCTTCAGGTCATCAAGAGTATATCCCATAGCTCCGCGGTGTTTCCTCAACACTCCCAATAACCTTTCCTCCTCTGTACCTGAAAGTTTAGAGCTGATAATAACAGGATATATTTTCTTATCATCAATATAAGCATATTTAAGATTATCAGGCAGAGGTTTCAAATCAAAAACAGGATCCTCCTTGGGTGGCATTGTGGTACCCAAATCTTCCACAGGTAAATTGTGTTTGAGCATAGGTTGACGAAGGAATACTTCATCAAGCTCATTCCTTTCTTCCCTGAAGTTCTCACTTTCATGATTCTCCATATGTTGCTGCAAAGCATTGTTAGGAGCAAGAACAATAGATGCAAGTTGAGCAATTTCAAAATCCTCACTAGGCAATTCAGTTTCATAAGGTGCTTTAGCAAATTTAGAGAAATTGAATTCATAAGATTCACCAGCAAATTTAGTAAAGATTTTCTCTTTCTTACAGTCTATAACAGCACCACAAGTATTCAGAAAAGGTCTACCAAAAATAATAGGACAACTATCATTGGCAGCCGACCCAAGTACAAGAAAATCAGCAGGGTATTTAGTCTTACCACAAAGGACTTCGACATCTCTAATGATACCAATTGGAGAGATAGTTTCCCTATTAGCAAGCTGAATAACCACATCAATCTCTTCAAGTTTACAAGGAGCAATTTCGTGCATAATTTCCCTGTAAAGCTCATAAGGAATAGCACTAGAACTTGCACCAATATCACATAAACCATAATAGCAATGATCACCTATCCAACAGAAAGCACAGGAACACTAGACTTCCTAGAACTTTTAGGATGTGAGACAATATTAGAAGCATCCTCACAAAAGATAATGTGTCTATCTTCTAAATTTTCAGTGACAAGATCTTTAACCAATGCTACAACAGGTTCAACAGTTATTTGCTCATCAGGTTTGGTAGTTTTCTTATTACTTTTACTAACAACACCAGTTATGATAGTATGTTCCTTAATCTTATTAGGAAAAGGAACTTTTTCAATATAAGGTTCTGGAATAATGCGATCAGCAACATTAACCTCAACACCTTTAGATATATGAGAAACAGATTCATCTTTATATGGTTCATGATAATTTTTAAAACCCTCCTTCGGCAAACCGAAATAGGAAGCAAAGGCTTTATAAAAGTTTGCAACAATTTGAGAGTCAAGACCATAAGTAGTGCTAATTTTGCGATAATCATCAGTATCCATAAAATTTTTAACACACTCAAAGTCATAGTTTATACCTGACTCCCTACCTTTGTCATTCTCCCATCCTTCAGTGTTCTCCTGAATCCGATCAAGAAGGTCCCACTTAAACTCTTCTTTATTACGAGTGAAAGGAGAGTCTTGCATAAAAGTTATCAATAACAATATTACCAGGAAGCTCATGAATGGGACATTTGAGCATTAATGCCTTCAATCTCCCCCATGCTTGAGCGATACTCTCTCCATCATAGGGCCAGAAGTTATATATGAGGTTCCGATCCTTATGAATCTCACTTGGAGGATAGAATTTGGAGTAAAAGAGAGGTACAATTTCCTCCCATCCAAGAGAATACCCATTCTTCAGCAGTTTATACCAATGTGCAGCTTTACCAGACAGTGATAGAGAGAATAATTTCTTCTTAACTTCTCCCATCGAGATACCTGCACACTTAAATAACTTGCACAATTCATGCAGAAATAACAAATGACCTCCAGGATGGACAGTTCCATCTCCTGCATAGCGGTTATTTGTGACACGTTCAACAATTTTCATAGGAATTTTGAACGGTATTACCTGCTCATCTGGCGCCTCCTCTACTACCTTAGCAGTGGTAGTTGTTTTCCCAAATAGGAATTCAAGAGGAGACCCCTCCATAATGAGATATAGCAGCAGGCAAAAATAAAAACAGCACGTACAATAAATGTTTCCCTTACCAATTCCACTTACCAATAGCGCTACACTCCCCGGTAACGGCGCCAGAAAATAGTCTTGATAACCCACAAGTATAGGGGGTGTATCGTAGTACTTTCGATAAATAAGAGTGTCGAACCCAACGAGGAGCAGAAGGTGTTGACAAGCGGTTTTGATGAAGGATTCACTGTAAATGCTCACAGACAAGTTTTTAGGAGTTTTTGATATGACAGATAAATAGAGTACAAGTAAATAAAATGCAGTAGTAATAGTTGCAACGAGTGGCCCAATCCTTTCTACAGCAAAGGACACGCCGGTTGTTGTACTTATAATGACCAAACGTTCTTGAGGACACACGGAATATTGTCAAGTGCTTTCGCTTCATATAGTTGATTAATCTTCATTGTTTTGATAAGTGTTGTGTGGGTGAACCTATGCTAATGCACTGCCCTTCCTAGGACTAATACATACTTGTGATTATACCCCTTGCAAGCATCCGCAAATACAAGAAAGTAATTAAGATAAACTAACCACAGCCTTAAACTTTGAGATCCTGCTATCCCTCATGCATCGATATACCAACGGGTGTTCAGGTTTCTGTCACTCCGGCAACCCCACAATTGGCAAACGAATACACAATGCATTCCCCTAGGCCCATAAAGGTGAAGTATCATGTAGTCGACGTTCACATGACACCACTAGAAGAATAACACCACAACTTAAGCATCAAACCATTAAATATTACTCAACATAGTTCACTACTAACATCAAGACTTCTCCCATGTCCTCAAGAACTAAACGAACTACTCACAAGACATCATACGGAACATGATCAGAGGTGATATGATGATGAATAACAATCTGAACATAAACCTTAGTCCAATGGTTTCACCCAATAGCATCAATAACCAGAGTAATCAACACCGGGAGAGTTTCCCCTATGAAATAGACAAGATTCAGTCCTAGATGTTATAGTGGAGACGGGGTGCAGCGGTGGTGATGATGGTGTTGGCGGTGGAGATGATGATGATGATGATCCCGATGAAGTCCAGCTCGATGACGATGATGATGGCGATGATTTCCCCCTCCGGGAGGGAATTTCCCCCGGCAGATTTCTTCCTGTAGGGGAGCTTTTCGCTCTCTGGTGTTTTCCGCCTCGTGGAGGCGGCGGAATATTTCGATGGCCGTCCCCGTGTGTTAGGGTTTCGAGGGGGTCAAGTACGCGAAGGGGGAACGGCTGAGGTGGGCCAGGGCCCCCAAACCACCTGTCGGCGCGGCAGGGGGCCCCACCGCGCCAAGGGGTGAGGAGGGCCCACCATGGCCCATCTCAGCTCCCCCTTTTGGCCTCCTCCATATTCTGGTAAAATAGGAACTTCCATATGTCTCCTTCGATTTATTGATCTTCAGAAATAGTGCATCTCGACGGTGCTTTTTCCAGCAGAATTCTGACTCCGGTGTCCAATTCTCCATTATTCATCAAACATGCAAAATAGGTAAAATAACATAAGTAACACTTCTAAATATGAAATATATCGATGAATAGCAGTAAATTATGGTATAAAATAGTGATGCAAAATGGACGTATCAAGCACCAAATTTCCCTCGATTGAAAACCAAGATTTATCGAACTGGTAGGAGTTGAGAAGCCAAGCAAAGTTGAAGTGGACCAACAAGCAAGAAACAAAATCTCCTTGTCCCCAATGTTCCAGGAAGATCATCATCTTCCCGTCTAGCTAAAAACAAAGGGTTAAACGTGCAGTGTGGAATATAATAGTAAATAACAAAAATGTAAAAACGGGCCAACAAGCAAACAATGGTGAAAGATGTGATCCACTTCGAGTGCGCTATTATGCTTGCCACTCTAGGAATTAAGTTACCGCAATAACTGAGTATTGCCTTAAGTTCAGTCTTACATGATGTAAGCAGCATTTATTATCAAATGTAAAAATAAACACCGTTGTTTTACCCATAGTAGCAACATCACATCGTCACCCTTAGTCATTTCCGTCACTCGAGTCCGGGGATAAAATGATACATGAACCCACTATCGAACATATACTCTCTCTTGGAGACTCACGCAACTACTTAGCGAAAGCAAGCATATAAACCGGAGAGCATCCACGAACGTAAATAAAGCAATCTTATATATAAGATAACATGAACAATCTGATCATAGCATCATAATTCGTCATATCCCAGTAAACACAACAATAGCAATTACATAGGATTCATCCCGACCATGTTAGGTAGCTCACGAGAACATGGTATTGAGGCATAAGGAGGAGAGATTAAACTCTAGGTACTTCCATGGACACGAAGTCCAAGGATGACTACTCACGTATCAACATGGAGGTGCCAATGGTGGTGTAGAGGCTTCTGATGATGATTTCCCCTCCAGCATGGTGCCACAAAGGAACCCGAAATCCCTCGGATCAAGTTTCCGCGATGACGACAACTCTTTCTCTGTTTCATGGAAATATTTTACGTCCCCATAACTTTTAGGGTTTAGTGGATTTTATAGGTGAAGGAGGTGGCTGAGGTGGTGCCCAAGGGGCCCATACGGGTGGCCGGCGCGGGTCCTACCTGGACAACGCCAGACACCTACGTGGGGCCCTCGGGTGGCCCCTCGCGTCGCCCTTTTGATCTGTGGTGTATTTCCTCCGATAAAAAATCTTCGTAAATTTGTTCAATTCCGCAAATATTTTCTTACTAGCTTTTCTAGAAATACAAAAATAGCAGAAAACAAGAATTGGCACTCCGCGTCATGTTAATAGGTTAGTTCATGAAAAAGCTGCAAAATGATAATAAATCATGATATAAGTATGTAACAATGATATATAAGTATGTAACAATGATATAAAAATAGCGTGAAACAATCAAAAATTATAGATACGTTGTTGGCTGCTGCTGGAAAAAAATGAGGGGTCATAAATCTGAGATCTGGAATTGGTACCCTGCTGGCTACCGCTGCTGCTTCCGGCCCTGCAGATATTTAGCTTTGAGTGAAAAGGCCTCCATGATAAGGACATATCAGAGCTCTGGTAAAAATGAGGGGTCGTATAGATGGTGTGCCAAAACCATATGAAAAGGGAAACCTACTGATCGAAGGTTTTTCATGGTTACTGTGGATGGGGCTTTCAACCAAGTCGTTAATCTAGGTGCAATTGGCGCAATCACCCGTGACAATCTAGGTGGTAGGTGCCAATGCGAATTGGTACCCTGCTGGCTACTGCTGCTGCTTCTGTCCTTATCATGGAGGCCTTTTCACTCAAAGCTAAATATCTGCAGGGCCGCCCCTCCTCGCTTCGCTTGTGACAAGGGTGTATGTTTCTCCATTGGTAATGGATAGGACACTTTTTTTTGGCTGGACCCGTGGCTTGATGAAAGCCCGCTACAGCATAGGTTCTCGTCCCTCTTTGCTATTTGTTAAAAGGTCATGTAGCTGGTGGCCTCATTGGTACATAATGGGAATCAGAACATCTCGTTTTGATGAACATTTGGACAGGCCGAGGCTACAACTTGGGCTGAGTTATGGAGATCGCTTAGGGACCGCCTCCTCTCGGGGGTGTAGGTCCGAAAGCGGCAAGGTCCTGGGGATGGCTTATGCCCCATGCGTGGGATCCCCGAGACGGGAACCCGCATCTTCACTTGTCCTGCTGCCAGGTTTCTATGAAATTTCGTCCACGAGGCGTTGGGGCCTGCTTGGCAGGCCTCAGACCTTGGCGAGTTCCTAGAGACCCAGACGAACCGGGCCGGGGGGAGGCGTCGCCTCTTCTGATTGGTGTTTGTCGGAATGGTTTAAACTCTCTGGATGATTCGCAATAAAATGGTGATTGAGCAGGTGTTTGTTCGGCATGCTTCTGACTCTATGTTTAAATTCCTGATTCTCTTTCAGTAGTGGCACCTGCTATGTAAGTAGCGGGACATGGGACGGCTAGATGATATGCTCTATAGTTTTCTAGGGACCGCACGTCGCCTGTCCTCTCCACCTAGCCACTGAGCGTCGGAGGTACCTAGGCTTTTGTTTTCCCTTCTTGTTCTCCCCACCCCCTTGCCCTTCTAGCTATCTTCTTAATGTCGGGCCTACTTGTGCTGCTGCCCCAACGAACCTCTCTTGCCTTTCGTTTGTGTCTGTAGATTTGTATGGACTTACTTAGCATGTTGCTTTATTTATAAAGCCAGGCAAAAGCCTGTTTCGAGTAAGATGGCATTGCTTTGGCTTGGAAAAGAAGGGCAGCTTTGTTTTATGGTGTCACTAGCTCTCAGTTCATCCTCAAGCTATGGAACGCTGGTGACATCAGAAGATAAGAAGCTGCACGGTGCTGGCATAGGCCAAAGGAGATTAGCACAAAGTTTACTGTCTTCAACTCGTAGCTCTGCTCATTTACGAACCACCTCAGCAATTTTTGTCAAGCTACCACTGATCAGAATTCAGAAGCACGGGGCATCTCTGCAGTTGATCACTTGCTCTAAGTTTACATCCAATCTGTTAATCTCGTAAACACTCAATTACCATCTAGCCTGGTCCTAATTTGCAAAAACAGAGGAAGGTGGAAACTAATAAATCTACACGTGCAAAGAACACAGGGATGCCAAGCGATGCTACCCTCAACCAGTCCACCTTTGCTTCACTGCCTTTCTGTGCCCTCAAACAAGTACGGAGCAAATAATTACTGCTGCTTGATCTACTTAAACTACTGACCAACACGCACACGCAGTTTGTCGTACGTCGTAGTGCATGTCAGTCCACCATACGACGTGCAGCGCCATGGACGCCACACTACCGCTGCTACTCTTCCTCGCCCTCCTCGTCCTCCCGGGCGTGCACTGCTTGCAGCCGCCACGACAATCCTACCACCTCGAGCTCGCCCGGGTCGACGCCGTGGACACCGAGAACCTCAACCTCACCGACCACGAGCTCCTCCGGCGGGCCATCCAGCGCAGCCGGGACCGTCTGGCCAGCATCACGCCCCGCGTGTCCCCGGCCAGCAGCAACCACAAGGTCGTGGTGGCCGAGGCCCCGGTGCTGTCGGCCGGCGGCGAGTACCTGGTGAAGCTGGGCCTCGGCACGCCGCAGCACTGCTTCACGGCGGCCATCGACACGGCCAGCGACCTCATCTGGACGCAGTGCCAGCCCTGCGTCAGGTGCTACAAACAGCTCGACCCCGTGTTCAACCCCGTGGCATCCACCAGCTACGCCGTCGTGCCGTGCAACAGCGACACGTGCGACGAGCTGGACACCCATCGGTGCGGCAACAGCGGCAATAGCGGCGACGACGACGACGACGTGTGCCAGTACACGTACACGTACGGCGGGAACGCGACGACGAGGGGCACGCTGGCCGTCGACAAGCTGGCCATCGGCGACGACGTGTTCCGCGGCGTCGTGTTCGGATGCAGCAGCTCCAGCGCCGGCGGCCCGCCACCGCAGGTCTCGGGCGTCGTGGGCCTCGGCCGCGGTCCCCTCTCGCTGGTGTCCCAGCTCTCGGTGCGGAGGTTCATGTACTGCCTGCCCCCGCCCGTGTCCAGGAGCGCGGGGAGGCTGGTCCTCGGCGCCGACGCCACCGCCGTCCGCAACGCGTCGGACAAGATCGTGGTGCCGATGTCGAGCAGCTCGCGGTACCCGTCCTACTACTACCTCAACCTCGACGGGCTGTCCATCGGCGACAGGGCCATGACCCGGATCAAGAGCAACGCGACGACGCCGCCCGGCTCGTCTGGCGCGGCGGCGGCGTCTCCTCCCGTGTCCGACAGCGGCGACGGCGGCGGCGGCACGGGGCCGGACGCGTACGGGATGATCATCGACATCGCGTCGACGATCACGTTCCTGGAGCAGTCGCTGTACGAGGAGCTGGTGGACGACCCGGAGGAGGAGATCAGGCTGCCGCGCGGGTCCGGGTCGAACCTGGGGCTGGACCTCTGCTTCATCCTGCCGGAGGGGGTGCCGATGAGCCGCGTGTACGCGCCGCCGGTGTCGCTGGCGTTCGACGGGGATTGGCTGAGGCTGGAGAAGGAGCAGCTGTTCGTGGAGGACAGGGCGAGCGGGATGATGTGCCTCATGATGGGCAAGACGGACGGGGTGTCCATCCTCGGCAACTACCAGCAGCAGAACATGCAGGTCATGTACAACCTGCGCCGGCAGAGGATCACCTTCGCCAAGACCACCTGCGAGTCCGAGCCGTAGATTGTGGAATCATCTTGTACTACTTGCTAGTATCGTGATTTCTTCTACCGTAGTATTATTGACCTATGAGGCCATGACACATCCTGGAGGATAGATATATACTGATATGCTCTGCATTTAGCTAGCTTCTCTGAACATTCTGAAAACTTAACTAGACAGCGAGGGAAGAAAAGAAGTAAAAAATGAGTTATCAAAACATGGAAACATGATTTTTTGCGTATATTGAGTACACTTCTGTCCGCGTATTGCAACAGGATTAAAAACATGATATACGCTACAATTTCGTGGGGGCATGGATTTTTGCAAACTGCAAATGAAGGAAATGTGTGAGTCTGCATTCACGAGGATGTGGATATTATTTGCAGCGAAACAATTCATTCAGTGAAAGTAAAGTGGATGTAATAATAATGGTTTCCATTCTCATTTTCCTGATGTAAGTCTTTGGTGAGAATTGTACACTTCATGTATGGATGGACATGAATATATTCACAACTCAGACCTTATTACAGAAAAAAAAGGTGTTTCCGCAACAATCACTCCTAACTTCAGAGTTTTCACCCACCAAATGAGAAGGGTGAAATGCAATATTTTAACTAGATAACATGTCGTCTGAATACTCGCGCACAGCCTTAGCCAAATCCAGAACATGCTGATCCACAACACCTGCCATGAACATATAACTGATGAACAAACTTACACTTTCCTATAAAGAAAAGAAAAAATGGTGACCTTACCTATTGCGTTTAACGCATCCTCGAGTTTGAACAGATACTCTTTGTTAGGTCCAGTTGGGCCTTCAGCAAGGTAGATTTGCCTGAAAATAGCACGAAGCCATAGATTATCATACAAATTAAGCATACTTTCAGTTCAGACACAATAATGCTACGTTAAAGAGGTGCATTACTTGGCCATTTCTTGCAATGGAGCAGGACCCAGATAGTTTTGGTTGGCCTCCTTATTTGTTGTAGCTAAATACCTGTAGGTAGAATTGGCGTCAGATTTTGTTTGATAAAATAGTTGTGCCAAGAACTCACTTAAGGCTACCAAACCACTTACACCATCACATTTTGGATTGCTGGTGTTTTGGGGGAAGAGTCCTAAACATATTAAAATGTATGAGTAATTACATATTGAACATTCTGGAACAGGAGAAATTATGAAGGAGTTTATACTCATATCTTACTGTATACAAGTCAAGGTAAACCTTCTCATCATATTGCTTCTCTCTCACTTCTAGATACTGCATTTAAAATCTGAAGGTAAATAGCCAGTAGAAGCAAGGTAAGCAACTCAAAGTCAGTATATGTGAACACCGATTAACGGCATCGGTACTACTCTACTCAGTCGGGCTGCTAGAAGTGTAATCTAGACAAAGATGTCCGAGTTTTACCCGCAAAAAAAAAGATGTCCGAGTTTAGCTGAAGATTTTTTTTAATGAATATGTTGCTTTTCTCAGGTCATGATTGTTTATCTCCACTACGACAGGTAAAAAAAAAATTACTCCAATCATGGAATAAATGTGCATAAATGCATAATCATGTATAAAATACAGCATTCCTGAACAAAACGTATCTGAATAATCTGTTTTCGTTTTTCTGTACCTCCAGAGCAGTCTCCTTATCTTGCTCCCTAGAAACTTTGTAAGCAACTCCCCACTGCAGTTGTACAACAGAGATTCACTTGCAAAATGAGTTCACGCAATGCCAGATCACAATGAGCATGGAGAAAAAAACATGATAGCATAACAATATGGGGGGAGACTAATGCGAAGATTTTACATATAGCTACGAATTTACTGAACCAATTCTGCATGTTCTATCTAGGTTTTCATAATTTCTCTCAGAGCAGCTAAGATTGACCGATTCTCAAACACAATCCACACAAATCTTGGTTGTCAACTTTCAACCTAGTTGTCTAAAGATCATGAATTGCTCTCGGCGTCACCGCTTCAGTATTTGTTTTTACCTAGGACCAGAGGCACATAATAAAACACTCTGATCAAGCAATAGTGTAACATCTTATGATTAACCAACTATGACTCAGTGACAAGAAGGAACTAAAAATCTGGTATCTAAGAGGAGTGATTCATCCTAAATCAGGCCGTTCTTTGCAAGTGTCATCACACGAGGTGGGAACAAAGAGGGACGTCGAGGAGCGCCGTACGCATGTTGACCCGGGCTGGTGCTCGAGCGTGACGGTCCTGCCTGGGAACTCCGGCGTGCCCCTGTGGTCCGTGCTCCCTGCCGACTCCACAAGATACGTCAGTCAAAGGGTCAGCCAAAGAGAGGTCTGGGGAACTGCGAAAGGTTTGGGGCGAGTGAATTACCCTGGTAGAAGACGCGGCGGTAGTCCCTGACGAAGCCGACGAGGCGGACGTCGTAGGCGAAGCCCGGGTTCCACACCAGCGACCCGTAGCCGAACACCCACATCACAATGCCGCCGGCCGCCGCCGCCTCCTCCGTCCTCCACACTTTCTCCGGCGGAATCGAGAGGCGTATGGTGTGACAGAGTCGCTACCTAGAGCTTCTCTGATTGGCCCTGGACTCCATGTGACAATCGGCGCTTCGGCAGCGACAGCAAATCGCCTCGGACTGGGCCGTGATAGCGCAGCCAGGCCCAGTTATAACGGGCCGAAGCCCACGAGCGGTGTCTAATTCAAACTCCTCGGCCCACGAAGCCAGCAGCAGTTTTACGCAGAAGGTACGCTGCTTTGGTTTAGTACCACATCGCTTGGTCGAGGAGATCGGAGGGGGAGCTGTGGGTATAAGATGGAGGCAGGGTGCAACCTTGGAACATACTTACCTGGACGGGGTCTATGGCCGATCAAGAAGGGTCATGGCCTAGGCTAGTGGTCCACATTTGCACTCTGTGGATGCGCTGGCTTACCATCTCCCCTTAGTGGGAGAGTGGACGTCATAATTTGTTATAGGGGGGGTACGCGTTCGCGCGGCCCCTACCAAGATTTTTAATTTAAATCTTGTGCTGTGTTTGAAATCAAAGTTTCTTCCATTGGGCATTGCTTCTTTCTCAGGGTTGTCAAGTTTGAAGTTCAGTGTTATGTCCACCAACAATCTGCTTTGCTTGTTTTCTTGACATAACTGATAAAATTCACAAAGCCAAAGCCAAGGGAAGGCTATTAAAACGCAGCATAAGGAACATTGGAGAGACAATCTGCACCCAAATTGTATACATAAACACAACTACAACAAGCTCATCATTTTTTCCCATGTAAAATTGCAGCAGCAATCCACACAATCAACCGCGTGCCAAACAATAACTTGACAAGACTGACAGTAAGTTTAGACAAAAGGAAGCTTGCAGTTTGCTTCTCCACATCATCAATGCGTCAATAGTATAATATGAGTACGAATAAGTGAAGGGCAGTACTAGTGGTGCAGCCGTGAATATACTAGTACTTCGAATCATCAGATAAACCCCAAAGCACCAACAGCCTGAAATCACATCACAAAAGTCAACCGTCGCTCTCAGTGCCATCATAGTTGTAATCACCGTCGCTGCTCGAGTATTCAATGTACTCAGGCTCCCATGGCTCCCTGAATGACTCGAGAGCGCAGCACCTGTCCTCAATGTCCCCGTCAAGCCTGACATTCAAGCAGCCAAGTATGTCGAGCGTATGCAGCAGAGGGCACTTGGTGAGGATAGCATCAAGGCCAATATCACTGAACAAGCCATATGCGAGCACAAGTTGTTTGAGCTTCGGCATGGTATTTGCGACTGCCAAGGCCTTGTCTTCCAGCACAACAGGCGCTGCATTGTGGCCTTGCGGAGGCATGTTCCTCTTCAGCTGAACAAGTGACTTGCAGTGTTGGCCTATTTCCTCGATGCCCCTCGATGTGATTTTAAGACAGTTGCTGATGTCTAACACTCTTAGAGCAGGAAAGCATTCGGCGTACTTCTCCACAGCTTGATCAGATATCTCACTCATTGGGATGTGTAGGACATTAAGCAACTTCCCACTGTCCAATGGAAATAAGGATCAGCGTCAATAGTTGCATCGATGCTAACTAAGGTGCCACATTCCAGCTTACAACAGAAAAGAGAAGATTTAGTAACTGTTAAGCAAGTAAATGCACATAAGAAAGCAATGGCAATATGGCAACACGGACAATGCTATGGAGAAGTATTCAAGTATATACTTCGACAGGAGTATTTAATCCTAATTTGATAATTTCCTATGCTACTTGGAAGTTCTGAACTGAAGCAGTACAAATTAAGCAATATGTGATATGTGGGTAATTTCCTTCACATGGAAAGAGTCGAATAGGCCTCAGGAAAACCAGATCGACATCCTCTTAAAGTAGTAGTTCTCATTTTATTTTAGAGAAAATGAAGGTTTGCATCCCTAATTCCATGTAGGGGTATGCAAAAACGGTGCCATGATTTAACCGGTTTCAGCTAGTTCAACTTTTTTGTAGTAGATTGAAAGTTAGGATCAGATTTGTGAAAGAAATTGAACTAGCTCTCACCAGCCGGTTTGCACGGTGTCAGTTTTTGCACACCCCTAATTCCATGTAACAATATGCATACATCATAAAACCACAACGTCAGATTATCATTCTGTCAGACTCGACAGCAAGCCACAAAGTGAGAACAGGCAAAGCATGCCCTGAGATCAGGAGCTGCCCATTGATGGTTCTATGCTCTGACCTCCGAGTCACGATCATGTTGTTCGCAGATGCCCATGGGTAAGAAATTAGTTGGATTTATCCCGGTCCGTCAATTACACTCTGCTATTTGGGAGAAGAAAAAATATTTGCCCTGATCTCCAAGTCAGATTCTAGCTAATTTTTTTTAATAATACATTTTTTATATTAAATTCGAAAAATATTACGCAAAAAACGATTTTCCAGAAATAATACGGGCTCGGCCTGGTCTGGGCCGATTAGGTCCTGTCGGCCAGGTCTGGGCCGATTTGTGCTGTCGGCCGACTCTGCGCGTGTCAGAGAAACCGGTCGGCCAGAGCTAGGCCGACAAGAGGCTGTCGGCCCAAGCTGGGCCGAGAGGCTCTTCCATTTTTTTCCACCTCACCCTCCTCTTTTTTAGCCACAAATGCAGACAAATTACAGATGAAATCAAACTCCAAATTTAAATCACTGATCCACACATATTACAGATAAAAACATTGTCTACAAACACTGATCCACACATATTACAGATTAAAACATAGTCCAATTTTAAAACATTGATCCTCATTATTACAAATAAAAGCACAGTCCAAATTTAAAACATCCTAGTTTCTTCCCCTTACTCTTGGTCCTCGGCTGCCTCGCCCACGTGGAGCAGTTGCTCTAGTTGCCGGAGCAGCATTCGTAGGTGGGAATTTTGTACAAGCAGTGTCCCTGTGACCAAAATCATTGCACAAGAAACATTGCACTGTCGGGCCTCCGGCTTCAGATTCATCCATACCATTTCTGATACGATTGCACGGTCGTCTACCTCTACCAGGACGCAGTAGCCTTGGGTCGGGGATGTACTGCCTTTCATTAGGGTCAACCGTGTTAAAATTACCCACAGCTCGAAATCCCACCATTTCACCGGTCCAGGTATTAAGCACAGACTCGCTCAAATAATATGGTGAAACGAACGAGATGGCTGACAGTCCGAGTTGCCCACACGCAGCCAATACATGGGAGCAGGGCAGGTGAAACAATTTTGGTTTATTGCATGTGCAGTCACATGTTGGTCGGGCTTCATTTCCAATTCTCACCTCATGCGTTCTGAGCTGATTTCCGCAACCAAACTTGTCAGAAGGTAAGCGTACCTCGAACCTCCTTTCTTGATTTCCTATGGCCTGCACAGCATGAGTACGAGCTTTTGCCATCTTCCTATCCATGTACTCCGTAATCTTCTCACAAAAAGGTGTGTTTGGGTTGTTAACGATATGCATGTGAGCTTTCTGGCGTCTTTCTCTGAAGTACTTGACTGTGCCCTCAAAAATACCCTCCACAATGGCTGTAAGTGGCAATGCCCTATTTCTCTAAGAACAAAGTTGTATGTTTCAGCCAGGTTGGTAGTCATAACACCGTACCTGGCTCCATAAGTGTCGTGCAGCAAAGACCACCTCTCAAGAGGCTCGTGCTCTATCCACTGCTGAAAGTTTTTAATCAACCTCCCAGTCTTTCTCCTAACACCAGGCGGATCAAATCCTGGCAAGTCACAAAGCCCAACAGGTACATCCTCAGCTGGTGGAGGTCCGGTTGCTAGCTGTTGCGCCACAAGTTGCACATGTGCTGCTACTGCAACATTTCCTGCAGCTCTCCTCTGCCTAACATGCTGGTTAGTGAAGTCATCAAGCTTACCACGTACGAATGTGTATTTCCAGAATTGGTTCTGCTTGCACAGTTTTTTGAATAGATTCATCAAAGCCTTATCTCGGAACTGTGAGAAAAAATTGGCCCCCAAATGGCGCATGCACCAACGACTCTGCAGGTCTAGCCATGGCGTTTCTTCCGCGGCCACAGGGTTTGTGAGTGCCTTGACGGCGTTCAGTATACCAGCATGGCGGTCATGAAGGATGCACACGTTCGGCTTATCTTTTACTACTGCTATTTTAAGCTGCCTGAAGAACCAAGTCCAACTTTCAGTGTTCTCGCTCTCCACAAAAGCAAATGCAAGTGGCACGATCTGATTGTTGCCATCCTGACCAATGGCAGTCAAGATCTGTCCCCTATACTTGCCAGTAAGAAATGTACCATCAACACAGATAACTGGTCGACAGTGAGTGAAAGCTTCTATGCATACACCGAAAGAGAAGAACACACGATGCATCACCTTTACGTTTGGAAACTCTGCCATCCAAAAGTGTTTGACGTCAACATATGTGCCTGGATTACGGGCCTGCAATGTGTAGAGGAGCCGAACAACTGAGTCATATGAGTCTAGGAACGATCCGAATCTTTTCTCAAGTGCCATCTGCTTAGCCCTCCAAGCTTTGCCATAAGATATTGTGTACTTGAACCTGGTGAACACCTTATGTATAATAGCCTTCGCTTCCATAGCTTTGCCCTGTACTATTTCTGAGTACAGCAACCGAGCTATAAGCGTCGACGAAATGTTACGATGATCTTGAGGAATACTCTCAATTCTACATGTGTGTTGTACTACGTCGCTCACTTTCCAGTTTATGCCGAAGTGAGGACGATAACCGTGCACCCTTTCAGGACACCCTGCTACCTCACATTCCATTGTCAGATATTTTTTACTCGACACCTTGGTTTTGAATGTCTTGCAAGTCGACATTGCCCACTTAATGATTGCATCTTGCAAATGTTGCTTGTCGGTATATAGAGCACCCGCAGAAACCTGGTTCTGATGGTATTCCCAGGCAGAATCATGACCATCGTTCACTGTCATTGACGACGAGAAATCATGACTCCATGACGCAGGATTTGGCACCACATGTTCGTCATCCGACTCGTCGGATGAATGCCCATAAGCACTACCACCATCTTCGTCTTCCTCATCCATCATTTCTTGGAATACATCGTCTGCTGCTGCCTCAGCAGCATCTTCATCTCCCTCTTCCATATGATCTGTCTGACTATTTTGGCCATAGTCATAACCACCACCTCCAACATGTCCCTGATTATAATCATGTCCAGAAAATTGCATCTCCTGACTACTCTGGCCAGGATCGTGCCCTCCCTCGCCTTCAGGCGGAATCACCTCCTTCGCGACAGGTATCAGTAAGGCATGAGGGGTACATCCCCTGCTTGCGCAGCCTTGCAACCATCGCACCATCTGAGAGGTCCGTTCTATCGGCCTCAAATAAAAAAACACCGGGGACCTTGTCTTCGTCCACAGTGCATGCACACCGACGGTGTCTGTTTGAGGAAGCCCTAAACACGCTGCCAACCAATCTTTCAGCTGACTTATAGACCATGTTTGTGGGTCACTCAGTTCCAACTCTGACCATCGAAACTCACCCAAATCAGCTCCATGCTCATTTACTACAACTTCGCCAGGACCGTAGAAAAACAAACATTTCACTAAATTACTCATCTCAACAACCTAAAAATGTGACACCAATTTACTGTTACAACCGGGAACAACTATATACTTAATATTACTAGCCAAATAAACGCATACCCTTGAAGCGTGCCGATTCAATGGACCAGCAACGTCACCACCACCGCCAATGCAACACCGCTGCACCACCACCACGCTGCACCATCCACCACCCTACAGCAACCTCCACCTAAACTCCACCATTGCTCCAACCAAACAACACGAAATCACACAAAAATCCTACCCATCTGTAGATCTGAGCTGCCTTAACTCTCTAACACTTCTAGGAGGAAGATTTGGTGGCTGGGTGGATAGATCGCCGCTGAAACGCAGCAGGGAGCTGCTGGTTTTCGAGAGGAAGAAGAAAAGGAGAGAGAGGACGCGAGGAAGAAGATGGGGATTTTTGGGCCTTAAGCAGCATCCTGTCGGCCCAAGCCTGGCCGATAGACCTGTCGGCTCAGACTGGGCCGATTAGTACCCACGCGCGGCCTGTCGGGCGCAGGCCTGGCCCAGCAGCTACCCTTTCGGCTCAGGCTAAGCCGATCAGCACAAATCGGCCCAGGCCTGGCCGACAGGACCTACTCGGCCCAGACCAGGCCGAGGCCATATTATTTCTGGAAAATCGTTCCCGTCTCCGACAAAGGCCGCTTCGCGACCAACTCGAGGCCTCTTCTTCATGGCCTCCGCGTGCGACCACTTCACCACGGGCGCCGGCGTTCTCCCTTTCCAGCCGCCATTGGCCCTCGCCTCCCACCCCTGGCCTCCTTCTTCGGGAGATCTGCCGGAACTAGTGGTCGGACGGTTCATCGGCGGCGATTGCCTCGGCGAGCTCGCCGTGGGGCCTTTTGGTTTTCCGTTTTGGGGAGGAAGGGAGAAGGACACATTCCGTCTCACTAGAGCTGAGCTACCTCTTGTACTAGCAGTGGAGCTCCTCCGACTGTGTCGTGGATCGGAGGATCCGATGTCCAACACGTGTCCACTCAACGGCTCGATACCATGGCCTTTTTTAGCTCCTGGGTCCGGGAAGACCGGAGACCGCGGGTGCACGGTGTCGTTTGGCCTTCAAAGGTACAGTAATTTCAATTCAATGACAGGGCCTCTCAAACAAAAAAATCAATGACGAGAATAGGTAAATTCAGTACTGATGGTGATGGTAGCGAGCGACAGCCAGAACGTTATCAAAAGCTTGGAGCAGGGGACCACGGGCGTGTATGCTCACATCGCCCAGGAGATTAAGGAGGCGGCCGTTGAGTTTGAAGGTCTGGCCTTTGTTCACGAAAAGAGAGAGTCTAATAAAGAAGCCCACAGGTTAGCTAGGAGTTGTGTGCTGTTTGATCAGGGGCGCCATGTGTGGCTCTTAGAGCCCCTGCTGGTGTTTGTATCCCTGCTGTAATAAAGGGTGGAAAAGTCTCAAAAAAAAGTAACTGAATGGCCTTTTTTTTTTGAACTGCCAAAGAAGTACACTACGGCCTCCTTTGATTCACATGATTTCTGTAGAAAAAATGTAGAATTCATTTTCCTACAGAAAATTGTAAGCGGATTCACAGGAATATAGCAAAGGAAACTTAAAGGAATTTCCTTTGCAATCAGATTCTTACAGCAAACACGAGAAATAAAAAATTCAGTTGGACCTCTTTTTTCCATTCCTTTGCAAGGAACGAGACAACTAAGGGCATGTACAATGCGGTGACGTCAGCCTTCCCTTAGAGATGACACGTCGGATATTTACTTAGTTGGAGGAAAGAGAATGAAGAGAGAGAGTGTTGTCTTTCCTTAGCTAAGGGATGATCTCTTAAAAATTAAGAGAAGACTATTTTGTCCATTGTAGCATATGCTCTCCTTTATTAACATAATTTCTTTCTAAATTTATTTAGTTCTCATTAATTGCTAGACATGACAATAAGAGATAACGCATTGTACGACTACTATTTATTGCCTTCTCTAAGTGACGTGGAGGGCTAAGAGAAGACCAGCCTTTTCTACCATTGTACATGCCCTAAGGAAAACAATCCCGTGGTTTTAGGATTCCACTTGCATTCCTATCTAATTCCTATCCCTCTTCCTATTCCTGCATTTTGAAATCCTACAAATCAAAAAAGGCCTACAAGTTTACTACTCACTCCAATTTTTTACTCTTTCAGCAAGTGTCGTCTTCCTCCGGAAAAACTAGCCATCACAACTATGCCTTGTTCATCCGTTCCCCCTCCTTGGGTCTACCTTACTGGCGTTCAGAGGTGGAAGTGGGACTCGGGAGGGGCGGGGAGTGGCTAGACCCCCCCTCCCCCAATGTTTCGCCCCCTCAATTTTTTTTACAGTATCATGTACTTGCAATATACACTATTCATGTGCTAATGAAGGCGATAACTATGTGATTAGTCAATATACTTTTTGGATTGGTGTGCCGCGACGAGAAGCGTTATAGCCCATCATCGTATCCGTAGATATAATCTGTCGAAAAGCAGACTGATCGATGACAGTCGAACCCTATGTCTCCACCGTCTTGTGCCACAGTCGCCGCTCACCGTCCAGAGACGCTAGGAGACCAGACCAGGATACAATTGTGGTGCTCTACTTTCCAACACTTCCTCTTGCCGGCTGCCATAATTGGTGATTTGCCATCATGGTTTCGAGGTAGATACAAACAAGCTAGTGTTTTTTCTTTGATAAATTACGATCTATGTGCTCAACGAAAAAAAAATATTGGTCTTAGTAATTAACACACTTACATACAAAGTAGTTGATTGATTTATTAGTCAAACGTATTTTTAGGTGGCACACTTATATAATGTATTGTGGTATTGATTTGTCATAAAAAAGTAATTCAATGTGCCTTTATTTTACTGTTACTAATCATACACAGGGTACGGAAGCTCAAGCTGCTGAAAATTCTATGCAAATCGGTGAAGAAACGAGTGCAAACGGAGCACCAAATGATGCCCACATGCATGCACAAAACGACAGCCATGGCGTGGTCTCCGATGATGATACCGTCTCGGATCGCGTGGACAACAATCCCGAAGCGGATTCTATCCCGTCTGTCTCTGCTGCTAATTCGCTCGGTGCGGATCCTGATGTTGATTCCTCGTCCGCTGGTGCAGCGGACAGCGCCTCCGACGCACACGACAACGTGGAAGACGACGCCCTCGACAGCGAAAACGATCAGTTGTCGCCTCCCGATTCACCTGCCGCCGCGGGTGGATCCCCTCATGCACCAGACGACAATGCGGAAGACGACGCGCTCGATAGCGACAGCGGCCAGCTGTCGGCTCCCGGTTCGGCTGCTGATGCGGGTGGATCCTCTACACCAGCCCCTGATGTGGAAAGCGATAGTTATCAGCTGTTGCCTCTTGTCTCTTCCCCGGGACTCGGATCTTCTGCGACAACTTCTCATGTGGCTCCACATGTACCTGAAGCACGTACACGTCTCCAAAAAGGTATAAAACAACCGAAAAGGTATAAAGATGACACTATTACATATGGTCGACAACCTAAAATTTATAAAGAGGCAAATTCCGTTAGATATGATCTGCTAACATCCACAGGAGAACCATCTTCCCTCTCTGAGGCGCTGGATCATCCAGAATGGAAGAAGGCAATGGAGGAAGAGTATGACGCCTTGCTAAAAAACAACACTTGGCACCTTGTTCCAACAAAAATTTGATTGACTGCAAGTGGATCTGTCGTATCAAGAAAAATGTTGATGGTACTATTGACAGGTAGAAAGCAAGTTTAGTGGCAAAAGGGTTCAAGCAAAGGTATGGCATAGATTATGAAGACACCTTTAGGATGACTCCAACGGGTCGATGCATCGAGTCCGGATGGGAAAATCAACTCCCAACGGGCAGATGCATCCAGTCCAGAGGTCCGTTTTGTGTCCTTTTTGTGTCCGGCCCGACGCATTTGTGGCCCAAATTTGGTACAGGTTTGCGTCGTGGACGGACAGAAACGGACAGAAAGAGAGGTCCGCAGTATCTGCGCATGTCCTCCCATGTCCGTGTGCCGGCCCACATGGCAGTCAAAGAAATCTCCTCTCTCCTCCCACTTCCATCTGCCTCGCTTTTCTCTCACCTCAAAAAATCCCCAATCCCCACCGCAGAACAAGGAGATGGCGACGGCGACGGCGGCGAGCCACGCGAGGTCCTTCCCGACTTGGCGCTGTGGATCCTTCTCCGTCGCCGCCACCCAGGGCGAGGCGGAGGGCGACGCCGTTGCTGGCGGCCGCGGCGCTGGCCGTGGCCTTGGCGGCGACGGCGGCGAAGGGGTACGGCGGCAGCGACAAGCTGCTTGAGACGCGCCATGGCGGCGAGGACGTGTGGTTCCTAAAGGCCACTGCCTGCTGCACCCTGGCCTTGGCGTGACGAAGCTAGAATGAAATCTCACTGGGTCGTCTTTGTGCGCGATGGGGTCAGCTTATCTAAATTAACATTGATTAGTATTGATTTAGTGAAGGTTTTGCTCACAACCATTGGTGTCAGCTGGCACCAGTGCTTATGTACAAGCTCCGTCCCTTGGCGAGCAGCGCATCCAGGTGGGCAACTCTCTCTCCGGTTGCTACTCGCGCTGCTTGGCGGCCAGGGCGTGCTCGGGTAGCTGCAGGCCATGGCCACCACCAGCTCGCACGCCCACTCTCCGTCCCAGTTCGTGAGCCAAGCAAGCAAATTTCCGTCGATTGGTGGCTGCCGAGATCAGACTTGGCTGGATTTGGCTGCCCGTGGAGATCCCGGTCTCAATCTGCGCCCTTGAATCAGTACTACTTTGGAATTTGCTAGCTCTCTAGCTTCGAATTTGTGCTGCATTTTTCTTTCTACTGCTGCCCCTGCTTTTCTCTTTTCTATTGTGCAAATTTGCTACTAGCAATGATATTTGTGCCGCTGTTCATCCCTATTCATCCACGAGAAAAAATAGCCAAAAAGAGGAGATGGACAAAATAGGTCGTGGGCGTTGGGTGCACTCGCAAAATCGAGTTGTCCGCCCCCTGTCCGCCTGGCCAGACCACGACCCAAACGGACAATTTTCGTGTCCGTTTGCGTCGCATGGTTGGAGTCATCCTTAGTCTCGTTGTTAAAGCTGCAACTACCAGGGTGGTTCTAGCAGTTGCAGTTTCTCAGGCTGGATTTTGCGGCAGCTAGATGTCAAGAATGCATTTTTACATGGTGTTCTGGAAGAGGAAGTTTACATGAAACAGCCTCCAGGTTTTGTTGATAAAAATGTTCCACATCACATTTGTAAGCTTGATAAGGCTCTCTACGGTTTAAAACAAGCTCCAGGGGCATGGTACTCTCGCCTCAGCTCTAAGCTTCATGACATTGGGTTCACACCGTCCAAGGTCGACACCTCTCTGTT
The DNA here is from genome assembly GCA_947311845.1 of Poa pratensis. NCBI lineage: Eukaryota > Viridiplantae > Streptophyta > Magnoliopsida > Poales > Poaceae > Poa > Poa pratensis. Next base: position 39,629,744 of record CAMZMU010000050.1, on the reverse strand, counting down.
TCTCTATCAGAGATCAGGTATCACAATATTTGTCCTAATATATGTTGATGACATTACTGTTGCTAGTTCTTCAAATGAAGTTGTTTCTGCTCTGCTCAGAGATCTTAATGAAAACTTTTCTATCAAGGATCTTGGTGACTTACGTTTCTTTTTGGGCATTGAAGTTAAGAAAGAACAGGGTGGTTTGATAATGACACAAGAGAAATATGCTATGGATCTTTTAGCCCGAGTGGGGATGAAAAACTGCAAGCCTGCTCCTACACCCTTGCCTCCCACTGAGCCTTTGTCGCTCCATGATGGAACTCCACTCGGCCCTGAAGATAGCACACAGTACATGAGCATTGTTGGTGCCCTCCAATACTTGACTCTCACACGTCCTGATATATCTTTTTCAGTCAATAGAGTTTGTTAGTATCTTCATGCACCAACAACAACTCATTGGACAACTGCAAAAAGAATCTTGAGATATGTTCAAAGTACATTGTCTCTTGGGCTTACCTTCATGCGCTCCTCACACACACGGTTGAGTGCCTTTTCAGATGCAGATTGGGCTGGATGCACTGATGATCGCAGGTCCACTGGAGGTTTTGCAATCTTCCTTGGTCCAAATCTTGTCTCATTGAGTTCTCGAAAACAAGCCACGGTTTCTCGTTCAAGTACTGAAGCTGAGTATAAATATGTTGCTAATGCCACTACAGAGTTAATATGGGTTGAAGCACTTCTTCATGAGCTTAATGTTCACCTTCATGAAAAACCATGTTTTATGGTGTGACAATTTAGGTGCTACCTATTTGTCTGCAAATCCTATCTTCCATGCTAGAACAAAACATATAGAGCTTGATTATCATTTTGTTCGTGAGATAGTTGTCAGCAAAAACTTAGAGATTAAGTTCATCTCAAGCAAAGATCAAGTGGCAGATGGTTTTACTAAAGCCCTTCATGTTAGAGAGCTAAATAAGTTTAAATGTAATCTAAACCTTTGTAAACGTTTAGATTAAGGGAGGGTGTTAAAATTCATGTGTAAGTATAATACGGGTATGGTGTAGTACACCAACCCGTATCATACCTCTGTAATACGCCACGGTAGAGCCTGTTTCTACCTATATGACATGCAACCGATGCACTCTAACGAGGTATTGTTCCCCTCAAAAGCTAATACCCTCCATCCCCATTTAGCTAGCATATGTCCTTTTTGAGTTATAAGTATTACCAACAAAATATGTATTATATGCCATGAAAGTTATATCATTGAATCAGTACTCCAATAAAGTTTTGTAACAATTTTTTTTATAACAGAACTCATATCACGGGCGCAGGTATACTCCTTTACACCTACCTCTAGTTATCGATGTGATAAATTTTCTACCAATTGGCCTTTGGCCCTAGTTGATTTAGCCCACTCCTTTGTTAGTTATCGATATGATAAATTTTCTACCAATTGGCCTTTGGCCCTAGTTGATTTAGCTCACTCCTTTGTTAGTTACGACCTATCCATAGTGGTGCTCTGGTGGTGATGTTGTGGTGCTTACTGTGATGAACTAGTACTTGATCTAAGTAGGTCACGACCTACTTTTTCCTTCATTGTCTACTGAATCTGGATTCAGTTTTTAGTGTAGTTGTGAAGTGAATGGTGTAGATCTAGTGCTCCTGGTTGTGTATGATCTTACCAGCCTTTGGAACAATTTCTAGGTTGTAATGTTAATATTTCTGAGATGTACTAGAAGATTTAGTATATGTTTAGAATGTAGGATTTGTAATTCACGTAATTTTCCTCTTTGTAGTTTACTTTTGTAAAACTCCAATGTAACGGATCAAATTTGAATAGTAAAGTTCAAGTGTTTTGAGTTCAAGTTGTATTTTTCTTATATTAGCACATGTAATAATTCATATAAATCCTCTTATGAAAATAATGGAATATAGTTTCCACTTGTCTCATTTTCAGATTCAAATTCTTGTTTGAAATTCAATTCAAATTCCTATATGACTACAATTTGTAAAAATTTGAATTGTTTGAGATTCATGACCATCTGATAACCATTTACCCACAAGATACCACTCCACATTTGTTTTTTGAGAACTAGATACCACTCCACATAGTTGAGAGGCTCTCATTTGGTCCTTATCCTTTCTATCTCCTCTCTCGTCTCCTCTCCCACTTGAGAGTCGTCCCTACTCGCCCGACGCCGCTCGAGCCGCTCTCCGCCGGCGTCGCTGGCCGGAGGGAAGCTGGAGATGGCGGCCGCGGCCTTCTGTACAGTCTAGGCTTCCTTCTGCTCACCGTAGATGTAGGGTTAGGGTTAGTTGTTTGATCCTCCGTGGCGAATGGCGAGATGCCGCACGACTCTCTTGTGCTGGTGCTCCTGCCAAGTACCAGTTGGCCGTCTCCGGCGCTTTCCGGCTAACTTTCAACATGGAAGGTCGTCGGTGGAGTGACGGTGGTTGAGAGCTGTTCCTATAATGGCAGTTCTGGCTATCTCTTGCATCTGAGATGTGGTGCTGTTGAATGTTGATTCTTCTCCGGTCGGCCGTGGAGGCGAGGGGAGGAGATGGTGCGGTGACTGCGTTGGCAGATCTGAGGATGGCGTTATGGGGTTTCTATCGCCGGAGCTCACGAGCGGCTTTTTTCATACGACGGTGGAGGTGAGGCAGTCTGTCAAGCTCAAGTGGCCGGAGGCGGCGGCTGGTTTCGTTTCTTCGGCGACCTCTTTCATAAAGCTCGGTAATCGTGGATCCAGCGGCGGCAGCAACGATCTGGGTGACTCCCCTGTTACTCGTCTTTGTGACGATGGAAGACGGGATCCCCAAGCTCTTGTTTGCTTGTGGTTGGTTCTGCACCAGGGGAGCACGGAAGCTGCTCCTTGGAGGCCATCCATGACGGCACATCGTCGGCTGCCATCTCTGATGGTTGAAAGGCAACCCCTCCATCCCTTCTTCGTCGGCTACAACATCCTCCGGCTGGTGACAAATGGTATATATCAACCTCCAGGACTTTGTGCCATTGCGGAGGCCCTTTGGCTCTGGTGCAGCTGGCTCCCGGTGCCCATCTCCAAGTGGTTCGTCCCCGGCGGTGGTGTGCTTGGCTGTGCTGAGCTTTTCCGATGCGGTGGTGATGGAGCCAGACCCTTTTGCGTTCCTCAAAATAGTTCTAGGGTCCTTGATGCAAAATGTAAGTACTGGGTTTCGGTCCTCTGTGTACTTTTTCAGTGCTATGAATACAAGCTTCTAGGTCCCTCTGGGTCTGGGACCCTGTTAAAAAAAAAACTCCACATAGTTCACATCTAATAGAAATTTTCTTTAGTGGGCCAATGAACAGAAGTTTCCATTATAACCAGGCCAGCCCATATAAGAAGAACCGAAGGTTGTCCATCTGCCCTTTCGTTATAAAAGCTTCCTCGGAGGCTCGAGGCGCTGCCCTAACAAATCGCGCAGATTATCAAAAAAAAAAAAAAAAAAAACAAATCGCGCAGCCACCGGTCTCCGTCCGTCCCCGCGAGCAACTGGCGGCGAGCCTCACGCTCGTCTCCGTCCCCGTACACACACACAGCACGCCCTCTCCCCTCCCCTCCCAGGCTCCCACAGCCCTCTTCTCTCCCGCGTACCATCCCGCCGCAGCCATGGCCGTCTCCGAGAGCTCCCGCAACGCGCTAGTCCCCAGCTTCCTGTACGCCGCCGCCGCCACCACCTCGTCCCCTTTCTCGGCAGGCCGCGGGATCGTCGCGCCGTCGACGCGGCCGGCGGTGTGGGCGCACTCGCCCAGCGACCCGGCGCGCAAGATTGAGATGTACTCGCCGGCGTTCTACGCGGCGTGCACGGCCGGCGGCATCGCCAGCTGCGGCCTCACACACATGGCCGTTACGCCGCTGGACCTGGTTAAATGCAATATGCAGGTGCGCTTCTCTTATAACTTGGCTGTCTTTGCGATGCGTCAATATTTTCTACGCATCGTGTGGTTCTTAATCGCGCCCTATTTGTCAATGAGGTCGTAGGCGTAGCTTATTTTTGTGTTGATGTGACAGGCATGTGTTCCTGGTGATATTTTTGTTTGTTCATTTTGCATAGTCTCAGGATTCCTATATATGATGGTCCTGATTACCGTGTTAGTTCCCTCTGAATACATTTATGCTCCTATTCCCTGTGACTGTGCAAAGACCGACAGTTAGACCATGTAATCGAATACATTTCTTACTTGTGTTTATGCTCATTTCCAGTAAGTAGTCGTTGCTTTAAACCAAGTGGCAATGAAATATGCCATCCCTTGATTTCGTTTGCCTGCTTTGTAAATACCTGATCGGTAGTCTATGTTTCGTCATTGCTTTGAACCAACTAGCACTGAATTGTCGATTTGCCTGTTTTATCAGATTGACCCAGCCAAGTACAAAAGCATCTCTTCAGGATTTGGTGTTCTCCTGAAAGAGCAGGGAGCCAGGGGATTCTTCAGAGGCTGGGTGCCTACTCTGATCGGATACAGTGGTCAAGGCGCATGCAAATTCGGTTTCTATGAGTTCTTCAAGAAGTATTACTCGGATATTGCTGGACCTGAGAATGCAGCCAAGTACAAAACTTTGATCTATCTTGCTGGTTCTGCTTCGGCTGAGGTTATTGCAGATGTTGCCCTCTGCCCTATGGAAGCCGTCAAGGTCCGTGTGCAGACACAGCCTGGCTTTGCGAGAGGTTTATCTGATGGGCTCCCTAAGTTTGTCAAGGCTGAAGGATATGCTGGGTAAGTTTAGGCAACTGAAAGAAACATTGAAATCTGTTGTGCTCTGTGACAGTAACCTCACTCCACTAAAATAATGTTGGGTATGCAGATTGTACAAGGGGATTGTTCCACTCTGGGGCCGACAAATTCCATGTAAGTTTCATTTCCCTGCTTATTGTGACCGTAAATTTGTTTCCTTCTGCTTTTTGTAATGTTTGGGCACCCCTGTCGGCATCTGCTACTCTAATTCATATATGGATGCTGAAAACTAAATTGGTTATAAGAATCTCATGATCAAGTTATCCTGATATTGGAGGATAAATTATTAAATTGTGCCCCAAAGTACTTGTGGCCATGATAACCTTACGTGTTATCACGGATGCAATGGAGGAATCAATGATACCTTAGTGGTTTATTCCTAATTTTCAAATATTGGGCTGTATGTTTGTGTGATTAACATGACCTAACTATTTACATAGGCATCAAAGTCATGCATTTACTTGCACACCGTTCTTCTTGAGATCAAAGCATGATTTCCAAGATTTTATGTGTGCATATAAAGATATTTCCACACTGCTTGAGCTATGCCCATTATACATTAACTGGGCATCCAATGGAGTGGTGTACACCATTTACTTGATTTTTTTAAACTTTGGATAACTAGTTATGGTTTTTTCTTGATGTTAGCTCATGTATCTGGGCATCTATTATAATTTTGGTGGAGTGAGAATTTTTTTTGATGTTAGCACATCTATCCGGGCATCTATTATAATTTTTGTAGAGTGTGAACCTTTTCTTGTTGCACATTGTCTTTTTATTCTTGAAATCAGATCATGATTTTCAAGGTTTATGTATGTGCATATAGAGATCTTCCACAACTGCTTGAGTTCTCTCTGCTATTCTGGAGTGAAACTCCAATTAAGTGGCGTATATTTTTTGTGTGAACAACAATCATTACTACTTGTTCAGTCTTTAGCACATTCTTTCATTTCAAATGTATATGTTTTCTAGTACATTATCTTGTTGCACATTGTCTTATTATTCTTGAGATCAGATCATGATTTCAAGGTTTATGTATGTGCATATATAGATCATCCACAACTGCTTGAGTTCTCTCTGCTATTCTGGAGTGAAACTCCAATTAAGTGGCGTATATTTTTTGTGTGAACAACAATCATTACCACTTGTTCAGTCTTTAGCACATTCTTTCATTTCAAATGTGATTTTCTAGTACATTATCTCGTTGCACATTGTCTTAGTATTCTTGAGATCAGATCATGATTTCAAGGTTTATGTATGTGCTTATATAGATCATCCACAACTGCTTGAGTTCTCTCTGCTATTCTGGAGTGAAACTCCAATTAAGTGGCCTATATTTTTGTGTGTGCAGCAGTCATTACTGCTTGTTCAGTCTTTAACACGTTCTCCTATTTCAACTCCAGTATAGGCTTACTACTAGTACATTAGCTCCTTGTTGCACATTGTCTTATGTTCTTGAAATCAGATCATGATTTTCAAGGTTTATGTATGTGCATATATAGATCATCCACAACTGCTTGAGTTCACTCTGCTATTCTGGAGTGAAACTCCAATTAAGTGGCGTATGTTTTTGTGTGTGTGCAGCAATCATTACTAGTTCAGTGTTTAACACATTCTCTTATTTCAACTCCTGTTTAGGTTTATTAGTACATTAGCTCCTAGTTGCACATTGTCGTACTGTTCTTGAAATCAGATCATGATTTTCAAGGTTTATGTATGTGCATATATAGATCATCCACAACTGCTTGAGTTCTCTCTGCTATTCTGGAGTGAAACTCCAATTAAGTGGCGTATATTTTTTGCGTGTGTAACCATTGTTACGACTTATTCAGTCTCTTAACACATTCTTTTATTTCAACTCAAGTAAAGGTTGTCTAGTACATTAAATCCGCGTTGCACATAGTCTTGTTCTTATTTGAATCACTCATGATTTTATTGTGTGCATATAAAGATTACCCACACTGCTTGAGCTGTTTCTGCTATACTAGAATGAAACTCCAATTACGTGGATTGTATATTTATTAAAGACACATTACATACTGTTATGTTGTAGAGAATTTGCTTTTTAGTTTCAATACGCTTATTGAAGCTTTTCTGTTTTGACACTGAACACTGGAGCTCTAAGCATGCTTTAGTGATCAAAATGCTATCATGTTGAAGCTTAACAACTATGAACTATCTAATCATTTAATCCTTTTTATTATACAATGCAGACACAATGATGAAATTCGCCTCTTTTGAGGCTATTGTTGAGAATATATACAAGTATGCAATTCCCACCCCCAAGAGTGAGTGCAGCAAGCCTCTCCAGCTTGGAGTGAGCTTCGCAGGTGGTTATGTTGCTGGAGTGTTCTGCGCAATAGTTTCACACCCAGCTGACAACCTAGTTTCATTTCTCAACAACGCTCAGGGCGCAACTGTCGGTGATGTGAGCTTTCTACCCTGTGTTAAGCTGTTAACTGTACCTTTTATGTTTGTCTTGGTATTTTTTTCTCATTGTATATTTATTACATGCGCAGGCTGTGAAGAAGCTTGGTCTGTGGGGTCTGTTCACGCGTGGACTCCCTTTGCGTATCGTGATGATTGGTACTCTCACCGGAGCTCAGTGGGGTATCTATGATGCTTTTAAAGTCATGGTTGGACTGTAAGTACTTCATTTTTTTGTTGATACCTTTCCCCTTATCGACATGCCATTTAGTTCATGACGACTTAATCAAGATTGTCTTGTGCAGGCCAACCACTGGTGGAGTTGCTCCAACACCTGCTGCTACTGGAGAGCAGCTGAAGGGCTGAGGCTGGATTCCATGCTTAATTGCTAACAACATTTTTTGCGCCAAATTGGATGATGACGAAATAGCTCATCCTTTTAAGAGCAGATGATTATTTTCAGGAATGCTTAGTTGCAGCCCTGGTAATTAGGATGTGAAGGCAGTTTAGGAACAATGTTCAGTACATGGTCGTGTGGTGAAGGAAACCATGGCATCCTCCACTTTTTTTCTTATTTTCCTCAGTTTTAGCAGTAAAAGCTGTACTGGAAGCCTTGCATAATTGCCTGAAGATACGTGTTCCTGTTCTGGTTTCTCCTCTTTGTTACACCTGTTGTGTTGTGAAAGAATGCTTGCTGTCTTCCCCAGTTCGCAGTGTTTTTGCGGTGTCCCTGAAACTTGGCGTGTCTTGTTGTAGCCCAATGTTTTGACAGTAGTTCATGGACTGCCCCGTTGCTTGCCGTGTTTCGACTGCCAACAATTTACCATCGAATTTCCACAATTGCTGACATGGATTGGCGACTGTCCATCAACCAGTCACTCCCGGTACGCGGCAAGCACCCTGTAGACATAGCCACAGATCTGGGTACTGCGTACAGTTGTACAGTCGACCAAGTAAAAACCAACTGGTTTACTTTATTTCAGACCAAAAACTAGGCAGAAAAACACCGGAAAAACTAGGTAGCAGAACGCAGGATACCTTGAACTGTCGTTCTCAGAAACAGGCCGTCCATCAGGAGAACGAGTGGAGCCATACGCCAACCGGGGAAAGATCTCAAAGCTCATATGAAATAGCAATCTGCCACGTTTCGGTTCGTGCTTCTCTAGTTGTTTTTGTGATCCCCTGTGGAGAGCGAGCTCTGTATCTGCAAATATGCAAATGAAAAAAATAAAATAAAAAAGTGGCTTGTTACCTAAACGTCAACTTAACTGAAAGCAAACAAAACAAACTCCATAATTTGCATATAGCCAAATATATGGACATGACTAGGCGTCCCCGGGGATCGGAGCGTGCGATCCTCCGGGTCCGCAACCGTCCGACTCGAGTCTGTTTAGCCGTACGATTCCCTTCTCTTCCACGTGTTCTTCTCCCCTGCACATCCCAAAATCTGACGCAAAAAAATTCCCCGCATGTAGCTCACGCATGGTGGTGGGTCGGAGCAGACCCGCTGGGTGCTCATCCCGCCCGAGAGCTGTGACCGCCTCCGCCGGCGAAGAAGCTCCTTGGAGTGGAGGCGCTGGCTTGCAGCAGAACGTCCCCCAACGCCCCGCTCTCCCTCTCCGGCAGACGGCGCCTTCCGCCCCGCCCACATCTCCGGCAGCCGGCGTGCTCCGCCCATCCCCGTCTCCGGCAGCCCGCGCTGCCCCCGGTTCCGGTAGAAGCCGGAGCGCTCCGCCCCGCTCCCTCTCCGGCGGCCGGCGCCCTCCGCCCCGCCTACATCTCCGGCAGCCGGCGCCCTTCGCCCCGTTAGACAGCCGGCTGGGAGCATGAAGGTGGCGCCGACGGCCGTCTTTCAGCACGGAGGCGGCGCCATGGGCCGGCTTGCAGCACTGCGACGGCACCGACAAGGCGACAACTGTTGACTTGCACCATTGCGACGGCGACGTTCTCCGTTTGCAGCTCTGGCAGTACACCTTTGCAGCTTTTGGCGTTCGCCTCTTGCAACCCCGACAGTGTAACCTTGGTAGTAAAGTTTTGCAGCTCCGGCGTTAAACCGTCGGCGAGCTTAACATGGGCTATAGCCGCTTGCAGCTGCGGTGGTAGATCTTTGCAGCATTGTCGGCGCCCCTTTGTAGCTTCGACGCATGCCGCTTGTAGCTCCGGCGATGGGTGCTTGTGTAGCAGCAGTGGCAGCAAGGTTGTTTGCACGCACATGGGACTAAAAAAGGATTGCTGCATGTTTGCAAAAATACTATTATAGCAAATGTCCAATTTCCTTTCAAAACCCCGCAGAGGATTCTATGAAGCAAAAACGGTTCAATTGTAATAACATTTTGTACTATTGTATCAAAATGTCCAATTTCCTCTCAAATACCACAAAATGATTCTATGGAGCAAAACGGTTCATTCGTAGCAAAAATTTTGTGCTACTCGTAGCAAATGTTTCTATGGGAAAAAAGAGGTTCCATTTGTAGCATTTTTTTTTTGCTATTGTAGCAAATCCGGCGAGACCTCGCTGGAAACATTGGAGAACACCCCGACGCTGGCGTCGCCGATGCAGTAACATCATGGTAGGCGCTTGCAACAACTTGGATGGTCCGTGGCGTCGCCGATGCAGTAACATCATGGTAGGCGCTTGCAACAACTTGGATGTCCGTGGTAGCATCTTCAACCGGCCATGGTAGCATCCTCGTCCAACCATGGTAGCATCCTCGTCTCCTTGCAACACTCCATGGCAGCATGGTCGTCCGCGCACGGTAGCATCGCCGTCCACGCACGTAGCATCGTCAACCCCCCAAGGTAGCATCTCCATTCGCGCACAGTAGCATCGCCGCCGCCTAAGATAGCATCTCCATCCGCCCATGGGAGCATCGACTTCACTGGAGACTCTCGTCGGAGACCTTGTAGCAAAATCTTTATAGTATTTTAGCAAAATAACATAACTTTTGTAGCAACAATTTCGTGCTAAGGTAGCATCTTCATCAGCCCCATAGGAGCATTGACATCACCGGAGACCTTGTAGCAAATTTCGTGTGCTCCTCGTAGCCAATGCTTCTATAGAGAAAAAAGTTCTATTTGTAGCAAATTCATTCGGTAGCAACATCGCGCGGCCCCGGTAGCATCTTCGGCTCGTCGGTAGCATCACCGGCTCGTCAGTAGCAACACCGCGAGACGTCGGTAGCATCCCGGTAGCAACGTCGGTTCGTCAGTAGCAACGACGCACGCCATCGGTAGCATCCCCACGTGTCGTCGGTAACAACACCGTGCGCCGGTAGCGTCGTCGGCTCATCGGTAGGGTTGTGCGCTCGTCGGTAGCAATATCATGCGCCGTCGGTAGCATCGCCGACTAGTCGATAACAACGTCGCGAGACGTCGGTAGCATCCGCTTGCAGCATCACCGCCGTCGCCAGTGATAGCAGCGTCGTCGCTGCCTCGCAGCACCTGACCTTTGTTGTGGTAGCACCGGAGAAACTTGCCGGAGATCTCATAGCAACAAAATATTTTGCTACAACCCCTTTCAAAATTTCCACCACACTGAAAAATTGCAACATCTCGTAAAGAAAAAGTTGCAGCATGTGAAAAAAGAAATTTGCTACAATAATTATGTGAACTTGCATTAAAAGAGGAATGGTTTTGCTACAAATCTTTCAAAAATTTGCATCACGTTAATTTTTTTTACATCATCTAAGGGGACTATTGCTACAATCATTCTGTGGATTTGCGACAAATGAGAAATAAAATTGCTACAAACCTTACAAAAAGTTGCACCACATATAGCAAAAAAATAAAAAAATTGCAGCAGAAGCACCACATATAGCAAAAATTGCACCACATATACCCAATTGACACTACATATAGCAAAAATTGCAGCAAAAGCACCACAGCCGGATGTGAGCACCGCGGCGGCGCAGGGTCACGGTGGCGTCGGAGAGTAGAAGCGCGGCGGCAATGTCGAGGGCCAGGGACGGAGCTCGGGGATGGCGGGCTGGAGCAGGGCCGGGGACGCCGCGCAGGGACGGCGGGGCGGCGTTGCTTCCTGCTGTCGTCGGCAATGCTACGAGCGGCCACCACCGGTGCTTCCAGCGGCCCACGCCGCTGCTTCCGGCCGCCATCGCCGATGCTTCGAGCACCTAACACCGGTGCTTCCAGCCAGCCAATCCAGCAGCATCGTGGAGCCAAAGTGAACCGGCGCCTAGAGGAGACCCTCTGCCGTTGGGGGCGGAGGACGAGTTTTAGGCGCGGGCCGGGCCGGCAGACGAGGTTGTCGAAGGTCGTGGAGTTGCGCAGCTCGATCTCCCCGAGGGTCAGGGCACTCGGTCGCCATCGCCCCGCTTGAGTTTTGGGGCGCGGCGGAGGACGCTGAGGTGGCGGGCTGCGCTCGACCTTGGGGCGCTTGGCGAAGCGGGCGGGCGCCATGGCCGGTCGAGGCCGCTGTGGATCGAGGCCGTCCGCGAACGGCGTCGACGGGGAGCCCACGGGGCGCTACCGGCGTCAAGCGGAGGAAGCGGCCGAGGAGAGCCTTGCCGCGGCAGGGCCGCCTGGCGAGAGAGGAGCGGCGAAGGCGTCGGGCAGTGGCGGGCTCCGCAGCAGCGAGGTGGACCCTCACAGCAGCATGGCACTGACGTCGTCGTCGCAGTCCTCCAAACACGCCGCCATGGCTGCCCGGCCGAAGAGAAGCAAGGAGGCACTAAAAGGCCAGCCCAGACACAGCCACGCCGGGGCCCCTCGCAGCACACGCCGCCATGGATTTTCCCCCCGGAGAGAAACGGAGAAGAACCGAGGTGGGGAGAGCGAGCGGTGGGCGGAGCAATCGGTGGAGATGACTGAGCGGTCAAGCACCAGATAAGGCAGTAGATATTTTGTTGACCCGGTGGACTGGTGGGGCCAAGGTAATCAACACCCGCACGATTCGTGCCCATCCGACGGTTGCGCATCCGGAGGACGCAAAGCCCGTGATCCCTCGGGTGATAACTAGACTTTTCCCAAATATATCTTGAGAAATACTGCAGATATAATGCTCTACTCTTTGGTACAACACGGCCAATCCCACATTCCCACGGCCAATCCAGTTAGATAGAGCAGGTCAGTATATTGTTCGATTATGTACTGTACTTGTGTAGTAAAACGGGTAACAGTGGAGTTTATCTCTCGTTCTCTACCGTTGCACACCCTGTTTTGGTGTTTACGCGCGCAGAGGATGGCGGGGACACGGCAAGATAAAATCCTGGGCCACCGTGATCCGACCTTCCAAACGGAATCCAGCGATTGGCCACGGCTCGTCTTCCCTCAGCACCACCAGTCCCCTCCCCTTCACAGCTTCACACTCCCTCTCCACAAGCTCCAGCCCCAAAGTTCTAGAAGCAACCAAACGCAGCCTTACAACATCTCCCCTCCGTGCTCCGGCCACAGCTCCAGTTGCCCAACTCCTTCTCCTTCTTCTTGTGCGAGGTCGGACCATTCGGGTCCATGCCCATGGCGCTCCTCTCCGCCACCTCCCCCGCCAAGACGCTCTTCTGCCACGAGGAGCACCACCAGAGCATCGGCGGCCTCCTCCTCTCGGCCCCGCAGGGCAAGCGGCAGAGGGCGGCGCGCGGCGCCAGGCTGGTGGCGGCCGCCGTCGCGGAGCCTGCGCCGGCGCCACGACGACGAGCGGCAGGAACAGGAAGCCGCGCGTGCTGGTTGCGGGCGGCGGCATCGGCGGGCTGGTGTTCGCGCTGGCGGCGCGGCGCAAGGGGTACGAGGTGACGGTGTTCGAGCGGGACATCAGCGCGGTGCGCGGGGAGGGGCAGTACCGCGGGCCCATCCAGATCCAGAGCAACGCGCTGGCGGCGCTGGAGGCAATCGACATGTCCGTCGCCGAGGAGGTCATGCGCGAGGGATGCGTCACCGGCGACCGCATTAACGGCCTCGTCGACGGCATCTCCGGCTCCTGGTACGTACGTTCCCCTCGGGCCAATCGTGCTAGCTTGCTTCGCGCTCACTGATGACCCGCTCTGCTTCACTAGTGCCGGTGCGTGCTGAACTAACTACCGGGAGCTTGCTCACTTGACAGTTGACACTTGCAGTGCAGTCGCACAAAGCCACAAAGGTTCAGTCACGTAATCGAATATTTTTTCTGCTGATCCCACGACCACGAACCACCACCATCCGGGTAGCTCGACACGGCGCCGCCCACGAAGGCCGCCCCACCGGGCCGGGCAGGAAAAGAAAACCCGACAGCGTTGCTGCTTCTATAATTGGCTGACCACTGCCGCGCGGCTGCTTTCCATTCGCTCTGCCGCTCGGGTGCTCCCACCGGCGAGCAGCCAGCGGCCGCCACGTCCCCCGACCGCCCAAACGCACCAATCCTCGAGCGCACTCGTCTCGCCGTCACTACCGGCCGAGAGCGACGTGCACCGCCGACTTGCCTCAGCGTCCGCTACAAATTCCTCCATTTCCGTGCTCTAGCCTCGTGTCGGCCCCCATAGAATTCGTTATCCTGGCTTGCTGCCGTACAGGTACAGTCCCCCTCGCGCCCGGTGAAACCATTTCTGGGCGTGTTCGCGTTCGCGAGTACCGGAGTCCGGAGCCCTGCCACCCCCATGTGTCTCTTGGCCAGTAGCTAAGCTGCAGCCTGCCTGCCTGCCGAGAAGATCTTTCTCTTCCCGTAAAAGCCAGCCTGCCTGACTGCCCAGAGCTCGAGCTACATTTGCAGCTTCAGAGCATGTCCGCCGACTGAGTTGACCCACTTTGCACAGGGCAGTCGGCAGCAAAAACTCCCAACTCTCTGCTCATCACAAGCTTAGCTTCCATTGCTGTCTGCTACTCTGTTTCTCCCGCCGAGACAAGCTCCCTCTCCACTTCCACCACCATGCCAAGCTCCAGCTGCACGCGCGCCTCTCCCACGGCGATCTCAGCCTCCCCCTCCACCTCCTCGCGAACCGTCCGCGTACTCGCCCTCCACTCCCCGCGCGGCGCGCAGCGAAGGCGCACGCTTCGCCTAGCTGGCCCCAAGAGGTGCGCCGGGGATCAGGCCGTCCACGCGGCAATGGCCGCGCCGGCGCCGCCGCCCAAGCCGCGCGTGCTGGTCGCCGGCGGCGGGATCGGCGGCCTGGTCTTCGCGCTCGCAGCCAGGCGGAAGGGCTTCCAGGTGCTCGTGCTGGAGAGGGACATGAGCGCCGTCCGCGGGGAGGGCAAGTACCGGGGACCGATCCAGCTGCAGAGCAACGCGCTCGCCGTGCTCGAGGCCGTCGACATGCCCGCGGCCGACGAGATCATGGACGCAGGCTGCATCACCGGCGACCGCGTCAACGGGATCGTCGACGGCGTCACCGGCTCCTGGTAATTAACTATAACAGTCAAAGTCGTTCTAGTGACAGAAGCGGCTGCTTAGAAATGTTGGGCTCTTCCTCTTTGGTTCTTTTTCTCGTGTTTTGTTTTCTCTCTCGCCAACTTCTTGTGTTTTTTTTAGCGTGAGAAGACTTTGTTCACGTACAGTAACGGCACTTGGTACAACCCGATTGTTAGCAGTCTATGCTCACAATAGAATCGCTAACCATTGACCAAAAGTGTCAATGACAGCGACATGATTGAATGAATAATAAGATGCAATTTGTTGCTTACCTTTTTTTTCGACTGCAAGTTTTGAATTTGCTTCTTGATCACCTTTAAGATGAGAATTCATTTCCCAGAGGCATCCATTTGACTGAGCCATGTTGGTATTCAGGTACATCAAGTTTGATACCTTTACTCCTGCAGCCGAGAGAGGGCTCCCAGTCACAAGGGTCGTTAGCCGCATGCTGCTGCAGGAGATTCTTGCTCGTGCGGTCGGCGATGATGCTATAATGAACGATTGCCATGTAGTTGATTTTACAGACGATGGCGACAAGGTGAATGAACAGTGTGTTTTAGTGGCCATCTCAGTACAAAATTGGCTCTCAACGCTATGGAGAACTTTAATGCTTGTACCATTTGTCGGAGGAATGCAGGTTACTGCCATACTGGAGGACGGGCGGAAGTTCGAAGGTGATCTTTTGGTTGGTGCAGATGGCATATGGTCAAAGGTAATGTAGTTACTTGCCTTGTAAAAAACAGGAGCAAAGTTGACCTGATTGAGATTTTTTTTCAAGGAGCCTGAATTGAGATTTTCTTGACTGATAGGTGAGGAAGTCGCTTTTCGGGCAAACAGAAGCATCTTATTCAGAATACACTTGCTACACCGGAATTGCAGACTTTGTGCCTGCTGATATTGATACAGTTGGGTATGTAGCTAGATCCAACAATGAGTACTGTTGTTTCCTCTGCTAGGAAATACTAACGTGCTCATCTTCTTCTTCTGTTGAAGGTACCGTGTGTTTCTTGGTCACAAACAATATTTCGTCTCTTCAGATGTCGGTGCTGGTAAAATGCAGTGGTACGCATTTCACAAGGAACCTGCTGGTGGTACTGATCCTGAAAATGGTGAGTGAGTGCTTTTGCTAAGTCAGTTAAATGAAACCTCCCTCATCATAAGTTACAATGGGAATGAGGAAAATATATCCGATATGCCTTGCCTGTGTGCTTATGGTCCACTAATGCTTTATCTTGACAGGCAAAAAGAAAAGATTGCTCGAGTTATTTAGCGGTTGGTGTGATAATGTCATAGATCTGCTAAATGCAACTGACGAGGAAGCAATTCTTCGCCGGGATATATAGACCGACCACCCACTATCAACTGGGGTAAAGGTCGTGTCACCTTGCTTGGTGACTCTGTCCATGCTATGCAGCCAAATCTGGGTCAAGGTGGCTGCATGGCTATTGAGGTACAGAATTACTTACTTAGTCATGGCTATGATATCATTGTCAGTATTAGCAAATCAGCGTGGTGGATGAGTTTCTTGCCTTGGTGTTGTGAGATATAGTACTTGCTGATCGGCAATAACTTTCGCCACTTGTTGTTATAGGATGGTTACCAGCTGGCTGTAGAGCTTGAGAAGGCCTGGCAGGAGAGTGTCAAGTCTAGAACTCCTGTGGACGTTGTTTCCTCCTTGAGGAGGTAACTATTCTTTCCTTGTGCTGTAACATGTTATATTAAGATGTCATTGCTTTTCGCATCCATTAGAATACTCGATTAAGTTTCAATAGAATCCAACTACAAAACTGTCCTATTATTATGTTTAGTTTTTTAGTTGCAGTCCTACTGGGTTGACTGATGGGCTCAATATTCGTCTGCATGTTTGGCTGCAGTTATGAGAAGGAGAGAAAGCTGCGTGTTGCTATTATACATGGATTGGCAAGAATGGCTGCAATCATGGCTACCACTTACAGACCATATCTGGGCACGGGTTTGGGACCGTTGTCGGTACGTCAAGAACTACACAGTTTTGTACTTCTAAACACATTTAGTTGGCTTTTGTAAGTCAGCCAGAAAAACTTCCTGTTGAGTACGCCAACCGTGGTTTTATTGGATTTATGAAACGGGGTTTAAAATTAAATTACCGGTATCATAAGAGTATTACTGAGAAATGCAGACTAATATATGGATATTTGTTACATGTAGTTTTTGACATCGTTGAGGATACCGCATCCTGGAAGAGTTGGCGGGAGATTCTTCATCAAGTTTGGAATGCCTTTGATGCTGAGCTGGGTTTTAGGTGGCAACAGGTGATTATTTTGAGCTATAAGTTTGTTTTCATTTCGATCTCATATGTAAATAGCACTGTATTTTTTAATGGAACCTGTAAATATTGCTTGAACTTTATTAGTGTTAGACGCGTCACTACACACATTTTTTTCACCAATTGTTTCTTCTTACTCCATTTATTGGTCGTTATGGAAATGGAAATAAAATTTGTATTTGATATACAGCTCAAAGCTAGAGGGAAGACCGTTAAGTTGCCGGCTATCTGACAAGGTATGTTCGTAAAAGAAATTTAAATACAAATTGGAAATCAATGTGACAATTTCTGACATTTAGCATCCAACTGTAGGCAAACGACCAGCTTGGTCAATGGTTTCAGGACGATGATGCATTGGAACAAGCTATGGGTGGAGAGTACGTGCATTGCTTATCCTCTGGTCCCAGTTTGAGTCAAATATTTTCCATATGATCCTCTCAGCACCTTTGAAAAGAGTACTTATCTGAGTAACACTTTATGCAGGTGGTACCTCTTCCCTATGAGCTCTGGAGACACTCTGCCTTGCAGCCCATTCGTTTGATCAGGGATGAACAGAGAACACTCTCTATTGGGTAGGTTTACATTGCAAAAACTTCCTCTTTATACAGCACTTTGTTCTTCAAAGACGTCGGAATAAAACACTAGTATGTTTTTTTTTGCAGAAGCCGGCCAGATCCCAGCAATCCCGATTCTTCCTTGTCATTCTCTTTGCCACAGGTTAGTAATCAAAACGATGTTGCAAATGTTTAGTATAATATTTCTACTTGGAACCGTACTTGTGTCTTCATGGATGCACTCAACAACTTTCAGCTCAACTTACAAATAGTTGAATTTTCTTTTTGTCGCTAAATAAGCTTTTAACTTTCCTTTGATCTGTTGGAACTTCCTTGCAGATATCAGAAATCCATGCCACAATCACATGCAAGAATAAGGCCTTCTATTTGACCGATCTTGGAAGTGAGCACGGTACATGGTTTAACGAGTAAGTTCTCAAGGCAGCCAGATTCTATTCTCTTTGCGCCAGAATTCGAATATTTACATGTAGATTCATTCCTTTCCTTGTGGACTCTGCAGCAACGAAGGTAGACGTTACCGCTTACCTCCAAACTTTCCAGTTCGATTCCACCCCTCCGACGCCATTGAGTTTGGTTCAGATAAGAAGGTAGCCAGCCTTACTCCTCTCGTCGCGTCCCCTCCTTTTCTCCTTAGCTTGGCTTACTTCCTATCTGGCTGATGATCCAACTGACTGCAGATTGTCGTAAAATTCACACTTCTGAATTCAGAATTCTGATCAGTTTGTGCAAATTTGTAGGCCATGTTCCGGGTGAAGGTGCTGAACACGCTCCCATACGAGTCCGCGAGGAGTGGGGGAGACGTTCTGCAGGCAGCATGAACGGAGACTTGGGTGACCCCTGTCTGTCATCAGCCACTGTACAGCATTCAGTAAACAGCCGACACTGCATTACAGGAAGGAGATAGCCGCCAAGGAAACAAAATAATTTGTAAATTTTGCACTCATCCAGGTATCCCATACAGGATTTTGAATAGCTTCTGACAAAACTACGTTGCAGTTCTACGAGAAAGAACTGAGGTGTACAATAGGGATAAAGCAATTTTAGCTGTTGCCATTGTAATACATTGTTTGCACTGTTAACACATGTTAATATTGCGAGATAAAAGAGAACATTGTTAATATTGTATCATCAAGGCGAATGTAACTACAACAAGAATACAGTGACGCAATGGATTCTATAGACCAGTACTTACACTAATTGTTTTCTTCGTAAGAGCGAGACGCCACGCATGAGACAGTGTTGAACAAGGAACCAACTTAGAGAGAACAGAGAAGTTAACCTTTGGATCATGAAGGTGGATTGAAGACACATGGTCCTCCGTGAAGCTTCGCCGCCGCGGTAGTCGCCGACGAGGTGCGGGATCTGGGGCAGAACTCGGTCTCAGTCCCCGCACAGTCGGATTCCACAGCCGTTGGATCATTTTTCTACGGCCCAGATTTACTGGGCAGGCATGACTTCACCGGTACACGCCGAGAGTACGGCGTCCGTCCTTGTAAGACATGTCAAACCACGCCGCGGCCGCCGGCGAAGGCGGCCGCCGCGAGACCCTAGCCAAGGTCGCCCTTTCCTCCTTCTCGGCCGCCGCGGCGGAGGCTTCCACCTTTCCCATCGACGCCCTCAAGATCCGCCTCCAGCTCCACCGCAGCCCCGGTAGCGGCGGCGGCGTCTTGCGCGTCGCGGGCGAGCTCGTCCGCGATGGCGGGCTCTACAGGGGCCTCTCCCCGGCTATCCTCCGGCACCTCTTCTACACCCCGCTACGCATCGTCGGCTACGAGCACCTCCGGGCCTCCCTCGGCAGCGGCGGTCGGGAGGTGGGCCCTCTCGAGAAGGCGATTGCTGGGGGAGTCTCGGGCGTTGCCGCGCAGGTAACATTTCTCCGTGAAGATCAGATCTTTCTTGTTCCATCACAATCGGTGGTGCTTTGCTCTGAAGCGTGCGAGAGTTGATGTGCACTTAGTCAATCAATCAGGGAAGTTTCTTTGGTGAAAATCAGGGAAGTTTTGATTTGTGCCAGGCTGCCAGCCTGCTAGGATGCTGTAGATTTTTGGAAGTTACATACTTGCAGTAGTACTGGGCTACTGGCTATGGGAGAAATGACCAGAATGTTGATCCGAAAGTAGCATTGATGTTACCATAGGAGACTATGTCGGATACTGCGACAATCTATTGATTTTCTAATGGACAAAATTACGCCATTTGACATATATCTTAGATGTGCTAACAGTTTGTAATTTAGGTTTGTGCTCTTCTTTGCTTTAATATACGGCACACAGCTCTCCTGCACATTACTGAGAAAGAAAGGCATACATCTTGAGCAAGAAAATAAATAGCTTCTAATCTACGCCCTTAAATCACAATGCTCACCGTTTGGTTTCAGATTTTTTTTAGATAAAGAGTGTTTATTAATATCGAGAAGATACAACATGCACCCAGCCTCTGCAACAACGCAATAACCGAAGACATTACGGATGCACACAGCCAAAAGACAATAAGAAGGAGAAATAAAAAGAAAAGTCCCGCTAAAGAGTTACAGTCCTTGCAGCAGCCGCGCAACCACCACCAAAACAACACCTGATGTCCAAATCTTCAAAAGCAACGCCTTCAAGAAGAACAGTGCCAGGCACAACCAATTAAGGCCAGACCTTGGGTTTTCACCCTGAAGATAATCCTCGCTCTCAAAACAATGTCTTCAGCAAGACCACTGTCAGGCACAACCAATTAAGGCCAGACCTTGGATTTTCACCCTGAAAGGTAGGACGTTGGGCTTCACGTATGTTGTCGCCCCCACTTACATGCCGCTGCTCCAAGTCATGAAACACCAAGCCAATTCATCATCAGCACAAAGAATCAAACCACCATTGCCAGTCCTCAGAACTCGCCTTCCATGTCATTCTCCGCCAGCACCATGGAACGAGAAAGCGTGCTCCATGAACTTAACAGCCAGCAGAGCTTCAAAGCGCTCCCTCTGAAACCAAACGGTCAGATAAAACATGGGTGCGTCCGACCGAATACCACCCGATCCAGCAATCTCCAGGCATGACACGCCCAATGGAGTTCGCCGGCGGAGCCTTCCGGAACACGACCGTCCAGCAAGTTCGATGGGACGAACATCCGGTAGATCTTCATCTTGGCGCGAATAAGAACCAAGGACCACCGCCATTATTCGCCTCGCCAGCCCCGACGCCGCGAGGTCACTCCCAGCAGAACGGCAGAAACGACGGGGAAGACCATTGTCAAACCACCATGGCCGGCCTGGCTGGACCCGACACACCCAGATGCGAGATCTTGAGGCCAAGCCCAGATCGCCCCCAGCGGCACCACGTCCTAGGCGCGTAGCGCCAGAACCGCCGGCCGCCGGCGGCGCCCCACCACCGCCACCTCGCCGCTCCGCTGGTCACCAACCTCCTGCCATGCCGTCCGCCGCATCTCCGCCGCCCCAAACGCCACGCGCCGGCAGCCGGCAGCCGGAAACGCCCTGATACCCGGCAGCACCAGGCCCACTCCCGACGAACCGGCCCGCGCCAGCCCGTTGCGCAGAGGGGACAATCGATCCCCGCCGCCGCCGACGCCGACCGGGGCAAAGCCCGGCCGCGCCCTGTGGCGACGGCGGCGAGGGAGGAGGAGATTGGGGAGGGGGTCTTGGCGGCGGCGGCGGAAATAGGGCACCTCCCCGTCGCCACGCGGGGGCGAGGGAGAGAGCCTCAGGATACTCTGGGTGCAAATCATAATAGACATTTCAAATAGCCAAATTCCTGCGATGCAGTGATTTTATGGTCGGATGCAAACTTGTGAATACATCTGAATATGTATCATTGATGTTTGATTATTCTGTTCCCTCTAGAGTTCAGAACCAAACAATATATACGACCACCAATTCAGCACACTCCTTATGTGATATTGATACCCGTATGATTGTATCCCAGAAAGAATGATATTTGTAGAAGTAAAAAGAATTCAATGATCACTGATCAGCACCGCTATCTGTTAGAAGTAGAATTATGGTATCTTAATAGTCGCAACTATTTATTTGCCAAATGCATCACTATGTAACGCAATACTTAATATTCCTACTACTCCGCAGTGCAGGTGCTGGCGAGCCCTGCTGATCTAATAAAGGTAAGGATGCAAGCAGACAGCAGATTGTTGAGCCAAGGCATTCAACCACGGTATACAGGTATCTTAGATGCCTTCACAAAAATCGTGCGTGCTGAAGGCCTTTCAGGACTTTGGAAGGGGGTTGCTCCTAATGCCCAACGAGCATTTCTTGTCAACATGGGCGAGTTGACCTGCTATGACCAGGCAAAGCATTTCATCATTCGCAAGCAGATCTGCAACGATAATCTGTATGCTCACACATTGGCCTCTGTTGCATCTGGTCTGGCGGCAACTATATTGAGCTGCCCAGCGGATGTGATCAAAACTAGGATGATGAACCAGGGCCAGGAGGCAAAGGCTCTATACAGGAATTCTTATGATTGTTTGGTCAAGACCGTCAAGTATGAAGGTGCAACAGCATTGTGGAAGGGTTTCTTACCTACATGGGCCAGGCTTGGACCATGGCAGTTTGTGTTCTGGGTTTCCTGCGAAAAACTGCGAAAAGCATCAGGTATTTCATCATTCTGATAGTTCCGGCCGAATTTTCATACAGGAGGCATTCGGATAAAATAGATTTTAATTTGCAAACCTTTAGACTGTAGCTACAGTTACATCGTCCATGCTCCTTCATGTTTAATTTGGGCCTGAATTCTGTATCTCACACGATGCAGCACAGTCTGCCCATAATTCGACATTTTGTCATAATATTACTTTTGAGTGTGATTTACCTATTTTATCCAAGAATCGAGACACTTGTCTTTTTTGTTCCCATTCACTTGTCAGCATTTTTCTGTTCGTTTTCTTCACCATCGAGACTCCTGTAGGATCTGGGTTACCAGCTAGGAGGTTAACTCGATGGATGAATAGGATTTGATCTCGGCTAGTACCAACTAGAAGGAGGGGCAACTCGATGGATAAATACTAGGAGTATGATATTTTGAAACAAGTTAAAACGAGGCTCGCTAGTAAGCATACCAATAGCAGGCTGTAACAACCTGGGCACCGAATTACACTTTACTATCAGTGAAATGTGCGAATGTAACTGAGCTAGGCATAAATGTACCACATCTGTTTTGGGATTTATAAAAAATGCATTGTGATTTTTTTGCCACAGTTTGTCCTATTTTTAAAATAGAGTTTATAAAAAATAATTCCACTACAAATTACAGCCCCCAAATGAGCCCATGATTGCCAAATTAAAGGTCAGCTGGGTTACTCCACCAACTGAACTCCCTTAGGGTAATCCTCGCAATGCCGGACGTGTCGAACCACCCTGCCGCTGTCAGCGCGAGCTCTCTTGCAGTCGTGGTTCGGCGCATTGTGGAAGCAGGGCTCGATGTTGGGGGCCATACGGCATGGCGGGTCGGGGGCCTGCCTGTCGACGGGGGTCACGAGCACCCAGGGCCTCAGCCCGGCCAGCCCCTGGCTAACGTACCCGAATGTGGAGGCAGCCGACGTCTGAAAAGCTGAGCAGCACCATCTCTGCGAACGCCTTCTGGTTGTGTTGCCGCACCTCCGAGTGCTGCGTGCCCAGATGCGTCGGCTGGAACACGCTCACCGTCCCACCTCCCGCCGCGCCGTGCTCATAGTACAAGCTGCTGAGCTTCTCATAGTACTGCCCGTTCAGCGACACAACGAGCACGGCCTTGCGCTTCGTCTGCGCTTTGTGGTCAGAGCTCGGGATCAGAGTGGCATTGTCGACGGCAGGCAGGATGTTCTCACCATACGCGCAAGAGATGATCTGGCCATAGCGGTCGTCAGCGGAGATGGGAGCGAAGTTGAAGTTGCGTACCTGGATGCCCACCCGCTCCTCTGCTGGGGTGAGGTAGGAGCTGTGGTACCGCGCCACCATGGCCCACACAGTGTTGCTCGGGTGGAACAGGTACCGTCCGAGGTGGTGGAACACGGCGTCGCGGCGCGGGAACAGGAGGGCCAGCTCGCGCTCGTACCGCGGGATCAGGAAGAGACCTGGAACGAAGTAGTTGTCGGAGTGGAGCACGAGCCATCGCACGTCACGCACGGCGTTCTGCCCGTCGTCGCAGAAGAAGCGTCGGTCGTTCAGATTGTATCTGCTTTGTAGGTGCAGATACATCCACGGCGCCGGCGGGTGCCTGGACCCCTCGTGACGGCCCAATGTGTTGCCGAGGCTCTCCCGGGTGCGGGTGTTGAAGCCCTTCAAGTTCCGGATAGGGAAGTCCGTCTCCGGGAGCACCCATGTGCTGGAGCCAGGGAACGGCTTGCAGAAGATGTCGTTGAGGTCGTCGCCGTGGTGGTGGACGAGGAGGACGCGGTCCGTGAGCAGCGCGTAGAGGAATGCGGAGGCGATGGAGAGGATGCGGTTGCCGAGGCCCGCTTGGGGTGTCCATACGATGTATCGCGCAGGCGGGCGACGGCGCACGAGTAGGCCGAGGTGCCTGGCCCGCAGAGGCGGTGGAGGGACTCATAGCGTCGGAGGCGCAAGACGAGGTGTGAGGACAGATTGTGGTGTGACGGGTGGCGGTAGAGCGAGGCGCGGTACCGGCTGAGGCAGGACACGTCGTCGAAGTCCGGCGAGAGGAGGCCGCCGAGGAGCCGTTTGTGGGTGTTAGGCACCGTCACCGAGGGGCCGGCGCGGCCTAGGCCTTGGTCGGACACTGCATATAGTTGAAGCATGTCGATCTTGTGGTTACTTGACTTGGTGTTCAGACAATTATCCTGCCCAGTCTAGTGCAAGCAACATGTACGTACCATTTTATCTAAGAAAAACATGTACGTACCAGCGCTTAAGAATAGCCGGACTCCGGCCGGCGAGACCGACGTGGACATGAGCAGCACGGCCATCAGGCTCACCGCGATCACTACTAGCACCATCGGACGCACGGCGCCGGACGAGTGCCCATGATCATCGGAGGTCTTGCCGTCCTCCTCCATCTTATCACTGCTAGGCTAGGAGGTAGCTGGTGCACACAAGCGCGATATTGTGGGCGAACCAATCTGTTTTCGCCTTGTGTATCCCAAGTGGTTAATCAAGAACTACCCAAGCTAGGGCTTGAAAGTGCGAGTTGCACCTCCATGAATTAAAGTTTCTGTAGAAGCAAGCACTCGGCCTGAACTACATGAGGCCGGGCTTGATCACACTTTCCCTAGACCGTACCGTATCAGTGGCTTCTTATAGGATCATTCAAACTGAGAATGCAAGCAATTCTCCTAGAGGCAAGCGTCACCACTCTAGAGGCAAGTTGTTGATTGTCCACTCTGCCGCATCCGAATCAGGGTTATCCGTACCGGTTGGAAAACCAGACTTGTTGGTGCGAACTTCGATTTGTTTCGTTTGAATACCATTCTCTAAATGATTAAATCCGTTGTCAATGATGACCTCCGCGACATTTTATGCATACGAGTTGCCATAATGTACATGCCCATCATGAACAAGTCCAGCCTGAGTGTTTTAGGACAAGTAAATCCGATTAGGAACTCCTTTAATTTATGCAACTTCCGTGAAGAAGCAATAAAAAATCAACAATTTTTACACATGAAATGGGCCTCCTTGTTCCATGGTCTACATGGCGACAAGAAAAGCTCGTTGACATCGTTTAGCGTGTGCCCGCATGGACGGAATGAGTAACGCGAGGGTAAAGTGGCAAAGTATAACTCTACTGTAAGCTAGCTCGAGCTGACTAAATCAAACACCGCCACCAATTACTCACTAGACCTCAGCCGCTTGATGCACATCCAGCGGCCGCGGCATCGTTTCCAGGTACACTGCTAGGGCTAGCAATTCCTCCTGCGTGTTTTCAGGTCAATGGTTGGAAGCTTGGAGGCTCGGCAAAGTGTCCATGCAGATGTCTGTCACTTGGCCATACTCTAAAACCTCAACAAGCTCAAAACCATAAACTTTGAAGTTGGAAGACTGAGTGAGCTGCCACTCACAAGTCACAAGGAATGCAGACGGGTGAAAATGATCAACAACCAGCATATATATATAGTAGGATGTGCTGATCCCGCACGGTGGCAGCACCTCACGGTGGTAAATGCTTAAAAAACCCTGGACGTACAGATCGGCAGCACTGACCTTCAGAAAAATGCAGGCAGCGGTAACTAAAGTCAGGAATTTGCAGACAGTTTCCTAGCACAAATGGTATTACATTGGGAACATGTGAAGAAGCGGCCATGCCCAATATTCATAGATGTTTGCACTCTGACACGGTCACCTTAGGTCGTAATTACAGCATCGAATCATGAGAAATAAGTCATGATTTTACCAAAAAATGAATTTCAGGAAGTCACAACTCACAACTAATCCTACTTGGGAGGTACAGTGGCGAAGCTATGTGTCACACTATGCGATGGATAATCTATCTATACTTTTTATAAAACAAAACCCCACTAATTAGTCTATCTCAACATGCAAGTGATCCACATCAACCCACTATTTTAGCCAACCAATTGTGCATGTCATCATACTAACATTCATTAATGATAATATTTTTTCATGTATCCACCTCATCTACCTTTCATGCATACAATTGTCCACGTCACCAATTTTTAATTATAAAATACAAAAAATACCAATTATATTTGGCCTTTCGACAATTGTGATCAATTGAATCTTGGATATTTCTAAACAACTTCATATTTCTAAACAATCTTGGATAACCAATTGAATCTTGGTCTTATATCTCTTTATTTTCACAATAAAAAATTTCAAGATATTTCTGCCGCAACGCGCGGGGTATCTTTCTAATTTACATGAGGGTTCACCATAAAAGAGATTGGCCGTTCTTAGTTTTTTTGAGTTTGCTGACAGAGCCCCTTTGGCCTGATTATGTGCCGCTGCTAGAAGGTTCACTGAAGATGTTGATATCAACAGGTAAATCCCTTTGCTTTGCTACATAGCATCACTTGATAAGATAGGAACCCTCAAAAGAAAAACTAGACAAGATAGGAGAAGTGGTGGAGCTAGGGGACCAGCAGGTGCCTTGCCCCCCCCCCCCCCCCCCCCCCTTATGGCAGTGTAAAACATGAGAAGTTTTATAATTAAGGCTTATTTAAGTACACTTTTTTAGACAAAATTAGATGTGTTGTCCCCCCCCCCCCCCCCCCCCCCCCCCTCTAATGGTGATTTGTCATGTTTGGGCCTCTTCAATGTTGAATCCTGGCTCCGCCCTTGGATAGGAGTATCTTTTCCTTCACTAGTGTACATGCTCTTCAACACGGGCACCTCCACCCAGTTAAATCTAGTTGTTCCCTTTAGATCCTGACTCCATGATTATCCATCTAACAGATCAAACATTGAAAGGATGCGAAAATGTCACCTATGCATCGGTCTCTGTTAGATTGTTGCTTCATGATGATTCTTTCTCTTGGTTATTCGCTTGACCACTGTTTCTCGAGCAGGAATCTGTAGGTATCGGAAGATTTATTCCGAATGTGTGGCTTTTTTCTCCTAGCAACTGGGATAAAGGAATGGACCATCCCATGGTGATGGCTTTCCCGACTTTGTCAAATCCACATGTATTGATATGCTCTAGCCATACTCTAACTCTACTTGTCAAATCCACATATTTGACTAGATACTCAGAGTGTAGCATGCTCAACAGAATATCTATATCTCTTATAAATCAAATGCGGGTTTTGTTAAATCAAACTCAGATGGTGCTCTGCAGAAGGATGATGAGGTGGTGGCCTCTGGAGTGGTTGCAGGCGATGATAATACGTTCAGAGGTGTGATTTGTAAGTTGTATATGGGGATCTTAGTCGATCTGATTATCGAGGCGATGGCCTTGCGGGATGCCTTTGTCTTTTCAGTTGAGCAAGGTTTTCAACAAGTAACTTTTGAAGTTGATTGTGATGTCCTGCTATAGCATTGGAACAATCGGGTTCTTGATTGATCTTGTGCTAGATGAGATTAGCGAGTTAGGTACTTCTTTACTTTCTTTTAGTATTGTTTTTGCCCGTCGCGAAGCCAACCAGAAGGTCCACTGTTGCACAAGATATGCGTATGTGCAGTTGGTGTCGATTACCTGGAATGATGAGCCATCGCCGTTCTTATAACACAACCTAGGTGCTGATTGTAACCCTGTGTTGGTGATTTAATAAAGCTGGCGATTTCCCTAAAAAAAAAGGGATAACAACCTGGGCACTAAGTTACACAACTTTTTTTTTTGCAGGGACTAAGTTACACACCTTTTAATACTACTAGTAAAGGTGCACGTGCAATGCACGTATATAACATTCCTAACATCCCATCTCACGTTTTCTCTCCCAGCCGCCATGTCCTATTGTGCAACGCAATTTAAATAAAATAATCATTATACTGTCCAAGACTAATTACTTTGTATAGAAAATGTCCTTTTGACAAGCCACATCATTTCTCAGTTTCTCTTGGCAGTTCTTGGCGACACCTTGAAAAAAGTGCTAGATCATACAAAAATATTTTATTTCAAGCAACAATCACAAGATGTTAGTGTATAACATCCACATGCGAGAGGCATTCATTATACTTTAATCCTAGCACTACTAACAAGGGACAATCAAAATAAACAGTGTGCCCATACAGGAAAAATGCATACTTTACTATACATGTTCAGCTGCAGGTTAATGCAGTACTTCCAATTAAGTTAATTTCATTGCACTTTGTTGAGATAAAAAACAAATCAGTAGTTGCCGTACTTCCAATTAAGTAGAGTCGGGATTCAGCTGGGGAATTTCAACGAACATCTAGTGCTCACACATACAGACGTGTTTCAGACGCTTCAAAACTGAATTCCCACCAGCCTGTAAACAATCCAAAGTCCATACACGCCACTCCAAGGTTTGGGCATCAACTTCTGTTGGTAGTAAAAAATGCTCTAACCCAGATTTCCCAGATTATCCTTCAGAGACAAACAAATATGCTTCTTCTGGCCATTAATAAGAACACAATATTGACATTCCAGAGTGTACACATAATTTATTTCTTCTACAGCTGCACTAAGGGAGGCAGTAAAAATATGGAGCAATACGCAACAATTAAAATGCCTAGTAAGCAGTATTACAAATATGTAGCATTTGAAGAAATAGAACGTGCAAAAATAGCATAATGGAGGATGATAATCTTATAAACTGGTAACCAGTAACCATGGAGAGAATAATGGAGGATGATCTTAGAAACAAAAAACAGCTCAGCCTAGAATAATTACTTTTTCGAGAACTCGTCAACATAGACTAACAGCAAAAACCAAGCATCTTAAAACCATGAAAGTATTTATTTGGAGGGACTTACACATGTAACATCGAATATATTATAGTATTGAACAACATAGTTATACTTCTGAAAGTATATATTTTTAAACATCTTTTTTCCTATATTCTGCATAGAAAAATGAGAAACAGATGTTGAAGAAGCATAATTTGTGCGTCAATTTGACGCTGCAGTAACATATAAATATTAAACATTGCATGCTTGATCACATCGACAATAGATATGTCATAATATGAAGTCTTTGTGTTAAGGACAAAGAATGCCATGTATATTGTTCATCTATTATTCTTCATTTATAAGGAAATTTAGTAAATTATGAAATTCAGGTCAGGTGAGACTTCATCGCTTCCTATTATGTTCAAGTTACTGCCTTTATCAATGTCTTCTCTCCAAGTAAATCCATCAGGCCTTGCTTTTGTTTTTTTCCTTCCAACTGAAGACGTATATATCAGCACTATGGGGGACAACCAAAGGTTTTTTTAAACAGGATTTACAAAATAAAAAGCGCAAGGCATGAGTCTTTAATTTTACATAAGCAATAACCGGCTCAGACCAAAACAGATATGAGACATCAAACATGTTACTTTCTCAAGCAAGCTGCTCTTGGTACACAGCAGTACAATGGAATGAGCATGCAGTGGCCGTGCAAAGGTTATGAATCGTTATTCTACTGCTTAAGATAGCTTGGAGTTTGCCGGCCGCATGCTAAACATGAGTTCATTTGGTCTATCAGGCTTTCTGTATAAAAATAGAAACATAAGGCATATGAGACATGCTGGTTTCTTTCAGAAATATTGATAGATATTTTACCTAAGCATAATGGACTTAGCACCAAAACCCATGTATATTGCTTAGAGCACAGCTAATACTACTCGTGAAGAAGTATGTCATTGTTGTTCCCACCAAGATGAATATACTCAATTTCAGAAAAATATGATTCTAGAGTAAACTGTTTGCTTGCTAAAAAAGAGAACATACTGCCTGAATAACACAACATATATTTCAGAAAAATGCTTTATGGAATAGTTTACTGGTAGCAATATGATTGGTGGTGGAAGAAGGATGGATACTACTCATCGATCCTGGAGCTGCACGAAATGTCCAAGTGTTGTCTTCTGGGGACCACAAAGAACTACAAGATTATCCTCCGCAAAATGGTAACAATGCCTAATCCTCGATAAACATATCTCTCACATGGAGCTTTTTGTGTGAGACGTTGAGCTCTCATAGCCCGTGAATATTTACTGAACGCCCTGTAGTGGCAATATACAACATAAACACAAGTATGAAGGTATAGAGTAATACCATACCGTATCTAGGTTTTCGGATAGCCCAAAGCCCCAAACCCAGTTTCGATCTATTTATGTCAGGCAACTAACATGGCAGAACAAAGTACTCCATATCTGAACTGAAACTGCAGCAATGACTAATGCGTACAGATCTTCATAAAAACATGAGGAGAGAAGAGTACGCACTTGGTGAACAGGGGGTTGTCCTGGCGGAGAGGAGCTCGCGAAGAGAGTCGGCGACGGGGAGGAACGCCTTGTAGGGCTCGGGCCTCGGAGTAGCCAAATCCGGCGCGTGGCAGGGCGGAGACACAATGCAGGGAGGGAGGCGCCGGTGCCTGTGACACTGCAGTCTGACTCGTGTCGATGTGGCTCTCTGGCCTGGGGAGGCGGCGATGACGCAGGGCAACAGGTGCATACACGCGTGGTGGCCGCGCGGGAGAACGACTGCGGGGACACGGTCAAAGCTTTGTCGCGTGGGGAGGCGGCGGCGCGTGGAGAGGAGGCGGCGCGGCAGGGTGTCGCATGGAGCGGAGGCGGCGGTTCAGGGGATGAGATGATCGTGCTTTAGAATTAGATCGTGTGAGGCGGGTTTTTTTCCGCATGCCGGGCGATTTTCGTCCGCTCGCCGCGCGGTCCGTCAACACTAATTGCTAAGTGCACCCGGCGTTAAATTAGATCAATCCAGCCCGTTAGATCTAAAATGTAGGGACAATCTGATGGTATAGTTTTGGCTGTGTACGCTGGTTGGGGTGGCTATAGGAAAGATCATGTTCACTTGTTTAATAGTAGTAGTGGAGATACTGTCAGTGAAAAGTGCAAATATGACTATGCTAGGGATAAACGCACCACATATGTAGTGGGATTTATAAAAACTAGGAAACGTGCCCGTGCGTTGCAACGGATGAAACCTAGGTGGTTGGCGGCGCAAGGATTTGGAAAAAATGGACATAGCTTTGTCAGTTGACGCAATCGCGAATAAATGTGTATCGGTCTTTATCTGATGTACAGATGAAAATAAATGTCATCGGGCAACAAAAAAGTTTAATGTTACAACAAAGAAACGTGAGGAAAAGAATAATACATTACTGGCATACGGGAAGGATAGAGTTAGAGGAATATACTCTCTCTGTTCTAAATTTTTTTTTTTTTTTGCGAAACACAGTACAACGCAAGCGCTCATATACACGCGCACACACTCACCCCTATGAACGCACGCACGCACACCCTACCCCTATGAGCACCTCCGAGAGACTGAGTCGGCGGGTCGAGTCTTGAGATTGACGAAGTCACCACGGGCGCCTCGCTGTCGACGGGAACGTCGCCTCCCACTGAAGAATATTCCGCCTTAAATGAGAAACACCAGCGTCAAACCTGGGGTTTGAACTCTGGTGGGCTGGGGGTACAACCACCCACCTAAATTAGATAGGTTCCATTTGCCTAAATGTGAGTATACCTAGATATGTTACATGTATAAATACATCTGTAATTTTGTATACATGTGGAAAAATTAAGTCATCTAATTTGGAACGGAGTGAATACAAACAAAAAACTGTCTACGTGTAACGTGTGTCTTGTGTTTCGACACTCAAAGAAGCACCGTGGTACTGATACCATGAGGAACCAGCTGCAACAAAAACACATGAACAGAAACCAAACTCCTATTCTGAAGACTCTTGCATGAAACCTGAGAAAAGGAAGATTAGTATAATCCGTCTTCTCACCTACTCCATGACAGATTCCCCATCGCATGTTGTGCTGACTGCTGTGCAAGGATTCTGCCGCTCGTGCTCCTTCAGCCCTTCTCCTATGCGCCATGTCATCCATGCTGGCACTGTCAATTTTGCGACGTACAGACAAATCCACGCAGAGGCGCTCGGTCACGAAGGAGAAGCACGGAGGTGACAAGTTATTGCAATCTGAACTTCACCGCCGCCAAGTTCCTGGCGCCGGCGGTGGTCGCGAGATCCGGCGTCGACAGGGCGCCCTCCTTCCCCGCGGCGCACTCAGCGAGGCTGCTCCGTAGAAGCAGGCCGGCGCAGCGCCTGCTGGCCGTCTCCTCCGACGTCCTCAAGGCCGCACCGCCGCCGCCGCCCAGCCGGCGAGACATCTCTCTTTTCCCAATTGTCTGTCTCGAACACCAGGCAACAAAAGAAGGCCCAATGCGCCGGCCAATCTGTAAGATCTCCTCCCTCTAGGCCCGTCCGCTCCGGCCACTCGCTGGAGATGCGGCGGCTCTGCGCGGCCACGAGCGGGCTGATCGTTGTGAGCGGCGAGCCCGGTGACCAGGTAGGAGCTGAGCACGCGCGTGCACAGCGCGTCCCCGGAGTAGGCCACGACGCGTTCGTTCATCTGTGCCGTCTCCGGTGGTTGACCTGCTCTACTTCTGGCTCCAACGGTGGGCCTCCGGGTAGGGCCCCGCCTGGTGCTGCCGTGCTTGCTAGTCAGCAGCGAAATCGAGAGGAAGGAAGTAGAACGGAGGGGATAGATCGATGGAGGAAGTAGACCACACGGCGGAGGGGACAGCGCTAAGCCGGGGAAATCCCTAATAACCCCCCCGGGTCACTTAAACCCCACATGTCAGTGACCCATCAAAGGGGCCTGTGGGCGATACTTAAGTGACCAGGGGGTTATCGTAGATTATCCCCGCTAAGCCTGGGCATAGTTTAGTTTCAAACCGGCCAAACCGTGGGACCGCACCGCACCGCACCGTAGTCACGGTTTCTGCCGGGTTAAACGGTTTCACAGACTGAAACCGCGATAGAAATCTCCGTTCTGGGCTGAGACGGGCTGAAACCAGGTAAACCACCAAGCCATTGACCAAAAGAAACGGAGAAAATCCCCCGGCCGCCAGGGCACGACGGAGATAGGGCGCCGAGATGAGGGCTTGGAGCAAGGCTGTGGCAACAGGGAGAAGGCCGAGCGGGCCTGCCGGCCGCGGAGGAGCACGTCCTTGCCGGCAAGATGGCCACGGCGCGCCGGCTGGCCGGGAAGGCCCAGCGCCTGTAACCGTTGCTTCCCGGCGTCGCCAACGCGGTCGCGCCCGACTGGCACGACGTCCTCGGCGTGGACCGCCCCGCCTCCGCCGACGCCGTGCAGATGTAGTTCCGACCGCGTCTCGGCGGCCGAGGGCGCGCGGTTCGAGGTGTACACGGCGGGGAAGGAGCTCGTCGCGGACGGCGTGTTCGCGTGGCCGAGCTAGAGCGGTTGAGGAGGGTGGCGCGAGTGTCGGGGCGGCGGAGGTGGTGGTCCTCGCGGAGGGCGGCGTGCTGGTCAGGGCAGGGCGAGGGCGTCGGCGGCCAGACGGTCGAGTGCCTGACGAAGCTGAAGAAGGAAGCGTCACAGCGCCATGCTTGCTAGTCAGCAGCGAAATCAAGAGGAAGGAAGTTGAACGGAGGGGATAAAAGTAGACCACACGGCGGAGGGGACAACGCCATCGGGAATTCGGGATCAAGCTGCGCCCGGGCGGCGCTGTTGGTGCTAGGTGGTTTCGTCCGCGCTCGGTGGCAGTTAATGTAAATAGGTGAAACAAAATGGTAGGATGGCATATGTGCGTAATATGTGATTTGGTGGGAGGGTAAAATAGGGGGAAAAAATGACGTACCAACCATCACCTCAAACCATATTATATAGTAGAGATTGCATTGGGATTTTTTTGCCACCGATTGTCATATTTTTTAAAAAATAAAGTTTGTCAAAAATAATTCCAACAAAAATTACAGCCCCCGAGCTAGATGAACTCACGATTGCCAATTAAAGGCCAGCTGAGTTACTCCACCAACTGAACGCCATGCGGGAAATCCTCGCAATGCCGGACGTGCCGAACCACCCTGCCGCTGTCAGCCGTCGCCCTCGTCTTGCAGTCGTAGTGCGGCGCGTTGTGGAAGCAGGGCTCGATGGTGGGGGCCAGACGGCACGGCGGGTCGGGGGCCTTCATGTCGACGGGGGTCATGAGCACCCAGGGTCTCAGCCCGGCCAGCCCCTGGCTGACGTACCCGAACGTGGAGGCGGCCGACGTGATGACCACGTCGGAAAAGCTGAGCAGCACCACCTCCGCGAACGCCTTCTGGTTGTGCTGCCGCTCCTCGGAGTGCTGCACGCCCAGGTGCGTCGGCTGGAACACGCTCACCGCCCCACCTCCCGCCGCGCCGTGCTCGTAGTACAGGCTGCTAAGCTTCTCGTAGTACTCCCCGTTCAGCGACATGACGAGCACGGCCTTGCGCTTCGTCTGCCCTTGGTGGCCAGAGCTCGGGATCAGAGTTGCGTTGTCGACGGCAGGCAGGATGTTCTCACCGTGCGCGCAGGAGACGATCTGGCCGTAGCGGTCGTCGGCGGAGATGGGTGCGAACTTGAATTCGCGCACCTGTACGCCCACCCGCTCCTCCGCCGGGGCGAGGTACGAGCTGTCGTACCGCGCCACCATGGCCCACACCGTGTTGCTCGGGTGGAACAGGTACCGTCCGAGGTGGTGGAACACGGCGTCGCGGCGTGGGAATAGGAGGTCCAGCTCGCTCTCGTACCGCGGGATCAGGAAGAGTCCCGGCACGAAGTAGTTGTCAGAGCGGAGCACGAGCCAGCGTACGCCACGCACGGCGTCCTGCCCGTCGTCGCAGAAGAAGCGCCGGTCATTAAGATTGTAGTTGCTTTCTAGGTGCAGGTACATCCACCGCGCCGGGGGCTTCCTGGACCCCTCGCGACGGCCCAACGTGTTGCCGAGGCTCTCCCGGGTGCGGATGTTGAAGCGCTCGATGTTCCGGATAGGGAAGTTTGCCTTCGGGAGCACCCAGGTGCTAGAGCCGGGGAACGGCTCGCAGAAGATGTCGTTGAGGTCGTCGCCGGGGTGTTGGACGAGGAGGACGCGGTCGGTGAGCAGCGCGTAGAGGAAGGCGGAGGTGGTGGAGAGGATGCGGTTGCCGAGGCCCGCTTGGGGTGTCCACACGATGTAGCTGCACTCGGCCGTACTGTTGGACGACGCTGGCGCATCAATGGAGTTGCGCAGACGGGCGACGGCGCGCGAGTAGGCCGGGGTGCCTGGTCCGCAGAGGCGGTGGAGGGACTCGTAGCGTCGGAGGCGCGAGACGAGGTGCGAGGACAGGACGTGGAGTGACGGCCGGCGGTAGAGCGAGGCGCGGTACCGGCTGAGGCAGGAGCCGTCGTCGAAGTCCGGGGAGAGGAGGCCGCCGAGGAGCCGGTCGTGGGTGTCCGGCACCGTCAACGAGGGGCCGGCGCGGCCTAGGCCTTGGTCGTACACTACATATGGTTCAAGCATGTCGATCATGGGGTTATTAACCGGTTAATTACTTGACTTGGTATGCTGACAATTTCTCTGTCCAGTCTAGTGCAAGATCAACATGTACGTACCAGCGCTTAAGAGTGACCTGACTCCTGGCGAAACCCACGAGGCCATGAGCGGCAGGGCCATCAGGCTCACCGCGATCACCACTATCACCGTCGTCCGCACACCGCCGGACGAGGGCCCCTGATCGGAGGTCTTGCCGTCCTCCATCTTGAGTATCACTGTTAGGCTAGGAAGCCTAGCTAGCTAGGACTTAGCCGGTGCACACAAGCGCGATATGGTGATCGACCCAACCTGTTTCCGCCTTGTGGTGCCCAACTGGTTAATTAAGAACCCCCCAAAAGGGCCTAAAAAGTGCCAGTTGTGACGGCTTGCACCTTCATGAAGCAAAGTTTCTTCACCAATGGCCTCTTATACACTCATGTAGAACCGGGCCTGAAGCCCTGAACTACATGGAGCCGGGCTCAATCGGACCGTACCAATGGCCTCTTATAAACTCATGGAACCTAAGAATGCATGCAATTCTTTTCTAGAGGTGCCCTGTTTTTGTGCTAATTAAGTTTCTCTGCAATTTAATCTTTTATAGAGTTCGTTTACTGAAGATAGATTTCGTTATCGCGAGAAAAAGAATCATTCTTGCGGCGATTTTTAATGGATCTCAGTTCCATGGCGAAAATAAAAGATCGTTGACCTCGTTTAGCGTGTGCCCGCACGGCCGCACCGCATGGACGGAATGAGTAACGCGAGGGTAAGGTGGCAAGTATGATTCCACTGTAAGCTAGCTCGAGATGACCAAATGAAGACCCGCAAGACCTCAACCGCTTGATGCACATCCGGCGAGCGTCGGCGTGTCCAGCTGCACAGCTAGGGCTAGCATCGGCAGCGTGCAAGCGAGTGTTGCGTAAATCCTGCGTGTTTTCAGGTCAATGCTACGAAGCTTGGAGTTTCAGCAAAGTGTCCATGCAGATCTCGTCACTTAATCCTCTTGGCAATACTGTAAAACCTCAAGAGGCTCAAAACAATAAAAAATTTAAGTTGGACGAGTGATACATCTTGCAGGTACAGATTGGTTGCAATGACCTTCAGAGATATGCCAGCAGCGGCAGCTCAAGCCAGGAATTGGGGACAGTTTCCTAGCAGAAATGGTATTTACACTGAACAGGTGAAGAAGCTGCCTTGTCAATATTCATAGATGTTTGCACTCTGACACATTCTCCTTCGTCTTAATTACAGCATTGAATCATAAGGCATGATTCTACCAAAAATGAATTTCAGGAAGTCGCAACTAATCCTAGTTTGGAAGATACAATGGCGAGGCTATTTGTCACACTATGCGATGGGTAATTTACATGATGGTTCACACAAGAGATTGGCCGTTCTTAATTAACAAGCCTTTGGCCTGTTTATGTGCCACTACTAGAAGGCCCACTGAAGATGTTGATATCAACAGGCAAGTCCCTTTGCTACATAGCATTATAAAGACAAGATGGGATTATCTTCTGCTTCGGTAGTGTCCCGTTGCAAGAATGCGAAAATGTCAGCTACGCATGGGCCTTTGTTAGATGGTTGCTTCATGATGACTCATGCCCTTGGTTATTCGCTTGACCCGCTGTTTCTTGAGGAGGAATCTGCAGGTATGGGAAGCTTTATTCCAAATTTGTTGCTTCCAAACTGATAAATAGTTCAGTAGAGAGTGGGGAGACAAATACCTCGTGAGGGACGTTTTCCCTCCATTGCTTCTTTCTTCTCCTGGCAACTGGGACAAAGGAACGGACCATCCCAGGGAGACGGCTTTCCTGGCTTTGACAAACCCTCATGTATTGATATCCCCTGGCCAGACTCCAACTCTACTTGACAAATTGCGCATACGAAGAGCTTGAACATATTTCGGACTGGATGCTCAGAGTCTAGCCTGCATTCACCAGAAATAAAATGTTAAAAGTTTATAGGGAGTAACAATCATAAAGTTCGGATGAGACCCAACTGGCAAGTAATTCAACTTCATATGGTGTTCTCATATCGAGCCAGTTAACAGGAGTCTGACCCTGGGGTTTGTAGTGGCCTACCCATGAAATTGCTCAAAACAGACTTTTTTCTGTTTTGTTTGCTTATAAAAAGTCCACCTTTTCAACCCTAAATTTTGGTAAATCTCACTTTTCAACTCTAGTGGCAACATGCCGGCACATGTTGCCAATGAGGCAAACCGACACGTTGCCAGTAGGTTTTCCCTACTAGTGTGAACTCGAACTATTCGGATTGCAACCTCGAACTGTAAATGTTCCACATTATTTAACCTCAGGTGGCCAAACAAGGTGGCTTAGGGTGACATGGCAGTGCAGTGAGGTTGCGACCATATGGCACCGCCACCAGTCAAAACCAGAAACCATTTTTTTTGCGGGTGAAAACCAGAAACCATTTGAGGATGAAAAGTTGACTGTTACAATAGTTCAACTTTGTATTTTGGCAAACTTTTGAGTTCAGAGGTTACAAGTCAACGTTTGACATAGTTCGGAGCTGAAAATTGAACTTTTGGCATAGTTAAGGCCTCAAGGGTATGGTGAGACGTGTGGCTTGCATCGTTATTTTCAGTACGAAATGCAAGACTAGAACTGCATTAGAAGTCACTAGAAAGTCACACATATTGAGAAAAAGTTTGAGAAGCTAAAAAGCCATCTATCTCGAAACAGAGGGTGTATTCGACAACCTCATACTTAGTGGTCAACCAAACCGAACTTTTTTATTAGATATATGGCATGAACATTGTCACAGAATCTATCATAATCTTCTTTGCAGAATATATAACTTCAAACTGCAGAGTAAGATTTCTTAAGTTCTAGGCATCCCGACCTGTAGCACAAGTCTGCTCTGCTCTGTTGTGTTTTGTTTTCTTTGTCCCGTCTCTAGCTTAGCATAGATTTGGTTTGTTCTCCTGGTTCTGTTTTGTAACCCCTTTGTTGGGCCCCCTCCTCTTGTAATTATTTTTCTTCTCAATAAATTTTTACTGTCAGGACATACCCTACAGTTTTCTTGTCAGGACATACCCTACAGTTTTCTTGTCAAAAAAAGATAGCCATAGTGTACCTTGTTCTGCATGTTCTTTGTGCTTAATCGACGTGCTTCTTCTACTAGAAATGACACAGATTCTGATGCGTGTTTGAGGGAAAAAACAAGTCTCTTAAGTTGAATATGCGGTGATGCTGAAAAAGTCTACTTCCAGCTCAAATGGCAAATCATAATCACAATAAGAACCAAACTTCTTTGATTGACTGCTATAATTTTAGTATGAGTAGTGGAGTGCTCCTCAAGCGACAATTTATTGATTAGACAGGAAGCATTAAGTTCACCATTTAATTATGTGTAAATTATTATGCATCTATTTACAAGATGGAGCAAGGGAAAATACCATCTTAACAACGACGGGCACCCATCCTCGAAGACTTCCTCCACTAAGTCAGGCTCGGAATTTTGTTCCGTATCGGCATGAGATAATGAGTCTGATGTTCTTTTCTTGAAAAATATTTTTTTGATAAGACTAAAGCCATTCCGTGCCTTCTTTCGAGAATGTAGGGAGGATTTCGGTTTTTCTGGCAGCATCATGTCAACGACGATACAAGTTGTATCATCTCTTAATCCTTTTGAATCCACTGCTTCCTGCAAGAGACAACAATAAGGAACAGTATTCTTCAAGTACACAGAGACGCACACTTGGCTGTGTGTCGACCAAAAAAACAGTACAGGTTGAGGATTTCGGGTTGTATGACAAGAAATGTGGTGTCAAGTGACTGTACTTTGACAATCTGATCAGCTGCAGCCTCTGGTGTTAGCCCTCGTGCGCAACTAAAGGCCATTTCCGCAGTCAAGGCGTCCCAAACACCGTCACTTGAAATTATAAGACGGCCTCCAGCACTAGATAGCTACAGCAAACAAGAAGACATTAGTAATTTCGAAATGTGGTAAAAATCAAGGTATTTAAAAAACACATTATTACAAGAACGCGGTTGTTTCACCCATGAGTGCGGATGTACCGTTTTGTTAAATGTACCTTGTATATTTCAAAGTAACATGAATTTTGCATAGCTATACGTTGTGCCTAACATGTGCACATGTAAAACATGTTGCAAAATATGACTATTCATCAACCGCACAAAAATCTGTAATGTGACAACTCCTGCTATATTTGCAAATGCATTTTATCTTTAGTGTACAATACACAAAGTGGTACGCCAAATTTTACAAATGTACAAGTTTTCTTTGTTTGCAGTGAGTGCAGCTGCACCATGTTTACAAAATTTACGTACAAAAGGGACATTTCACAAACACAAACAACAGATATGACGAGGAGATCGAGAACGTCCATACAGTACAACTTCTTGTGCTTGAACTGCTTTCACTATTTGTGGGAAGTTTTGGCTTTAATTTTCTCAGAAGTGATTTAATAAAATTTTAGGACAGTGTACCTTGATCTGCTTGACAAAAGGAACAGCAATGATGAATTCACCTACATCCTGATCACCAATTGATCTTGATAGACATAAACCACCTGGCCAACATCGAAGGGGCCCAATCTGAATGGACAATGAAGGAAATAAGGGTCAAAGCGAGTGGTGCAAATCAGACCTACCAACCATAATTATGGTTTTTAACTTCTAAGAGAAAACCTGAAAAAAATATATGTGATACATCGTAATCATGAAAATGTGCAAGTGCAAGTTTTGAAATGAAACACTCAGGTCAACAGTGAACAGTCAACAACATGTACAGTGATGCTGATTAGTGATTACAATTCAGTTAGGACACCAACTATGGAAATTGCAGTTCTGAACCAAACGAGCACTTGTAAACGGTTGTAAGTACTTTGATTCCTTAGTCCAGCATCAATTCAAATTACAAATAAATAAAGCATAAGGAGAGAGCTTTAAGTAAAAAGGAACCCTGCAGACCAGATGAAAAGTCTACACTTTGAATAACAGATAGCAGAACTTTCCAAGCTACACTTTTTCCAAACCCGTTGAAATATTGCACAAATATAGATAGAAAGTTTCATGGCTGCCAGCCTATCACAACGCAAATAGAGCGAAAACTTGAGTAGCAACAAAAGGCAAAGATCAAGACCTCAGCTCCACCAATAACATTGAGTCGTCCAACTTCACCGCCGCATTCCGTTACGCGTCCAACTCTACAAATCGAAACCAACAAACCATAAGAACAAAACGATCTCAAATATGACATCAAAGTAACGCGTCGCGATAAAAGGATCTTACTCCTCTGCACTAGCGTCGAAGCGGTGGTCAGCCGACAAGTAGTAAACTGAACCATCAGCTTCAAGGACACAGCGTGAATCACCAACGGATGCGGCAGTCACAACGGACCCGTCGATGATGACAAGCGTGACAGTTGTCCCTGAAGAGTGCGCTGAAACACAGAGACGGAGACAGAGTAGACAAGCAAGGTTCAGCTCTGGTAATGTAGTGATGGTACAACAGGACCATGACCATGCACAATCTGAATTGAATGACTCTTTAACTACAACTCTTGCCATGGAGCTGTGTGGTACTCCCTCCGTTTTTATTTAGTTCGCGTTCTGGGTTTAGTCAAAGTCAAACTTTATTGAGTTTGACCAAATATTTTAGAAAAAATATTAACATGCACGGTGTACAATCTACATTATTAGAATTATCATAAATTATAGTTTCATACTATATGAATTTGGTATTATGGATGTTCATATTTTTTCTTATATTCTTGGTCAAACTTGATAAAATTTGACTTTGACTAAAGT
Organism: Poa pratensis; assembly: GCA_947311845.1. NCBI lineage: Eukaryota > Viridiplantae > Streptophyta > Magnoliopsida > Poales > Poaceae > Poa > Poa pratensis. Next base: position 39,588,691 of record CAMZMU010000050.1, on the reverse strand, counting down.
TTTAACGCGAACTAAATAAAAACGGAGGGAGTACCAGAGTATTGCTCCTACTAACTGGTACTGCTAGTTGTACCAGTGTCTGTGGAGGCGCCTTAATTAGTTCCATGTGTATGGGAGGAACAGAACTTTTTACCTCTTGTCTGGAAATCCTTGTCGGTCTTGACGAAGCCGGCGACGAGCGCCCTGGGCAGCGCGGCGAGCCACTCGTCCCTGGTGAGATCGGCGGGGACGCATCCGAGCACATTGCGGAGGAGGTTCTCCTTGGCGTACACCGCGGCGGCGGCCCCGTTGTGGCCATCGAACATCTGCGAGCGACCAAAGCAAAACCAGACCTTAAGAACCCGAGAGCCCGGGTGAGGGGTACGCGCGCGCAGATCGCCGGAGTATGATCGAGACAGAGAGAATGCAGGTGGCTTACGGCGAAGGCGGAGAAGGAGGCGCCCGGGTGGCGCTCGAGGCCCTGCTTGAGCATGGCGTAGTCCTCGCCCTTCCTGGGCCGTCCGGCCTGCCCCGCCGCGAGCACGGGCCTGCAGCCGCCCCCCGCCGCGTCGGCCCGCTCCGCCGACGCCTCCCGCCGCAGCAGGTCCTCGAGCGTCATGCTGCCGTGGCGCCGCCTCGGCGTCCTCGCCTCCGTGTCCGCCGCCGCCGACATCCTGCGAGTCAGATCCCTGCGCCGGATCGCGCGCGCATCGCTGGCCGAGGAGGAGCACGAGCGCGCTGGCGAGCTGAGAGAGACTCGCGCTGGCCTGGTCTGGTCGTGGAGCGGCCCCCAACCTCTGGCTCTGGCTGGCTTTTTTTCCCTGGGCGCGCGTCGCGAGCTGGAGCTTTGCGGGATCAGCGAGAGGTGGGGCCCGCACTCACATGGGGCGCGGCGCGGCTATGAGAAAGAAAGAAGGAAAGAAACACAACACGCGCAAATCCAGCCCGCTCCCACGCGCGCCGTCCCCGGCCGGACCAATCAGATCAGGCGCCCATATACCCTGCCTTTTTAACGGCCGCTGCCCGCTACCCACGCGGCGCGTGAAGAGAGCATCTACACCAGCGCCCTCCAAACGACATCAAAATGTCGAATGAGGTGCCGGACAGAAAATCGGCCACGGCCCTCATATGTCCGGCCCGACCCAATTTTTGTCACGCATCTTCGACCGGGTCTCCGAACTTAGGAGCAGCCTAGGGATGCTAGACAACGCTTGGGCAAGCCATCAGATAGGCAGGTCCCGCCTATCATAGGGCACATAAAAATTGTATATTTATGAGAAATGATTTCAAATTTCAAATTTAAAAGACAACCTAACTACTTGTCATTCTCCATGTCAGTGCTGGGTGGCGGAGTTCGTAGCGCGGCGTCTGGAGTTTTCGGCTACCACGCCTGTGCTTGCGCCGGTGCAGCCGCCTGTGCCGACCATGCGGGACGGCCACGTGTATCAAGCTTCCCACGACGACCACACCACGTGCGAATGGTGGATTTACCGTCACGTTGGCCTCCGGCAGCGCGGCCTCCTCCTCCAGCTCCGGATCAGGCAGCAGGGGCTCATTCTTCAACAACGACATCACAGGGAGAGACGAGTAGTAGGCGGTTGCATGGGTGGGGGCCACAATTTAAAACGTAGCATTAACGCCGGTGTGTAGGGTGACGCGATGGCGTTGCGCCTTCGCCACGCGTAGCATTAACGCCGGCCTACCCGACGGTGTTTAAGAAGGCCTCCGTCATGGATGTGAATAGGAAGTGGATCTCCCTGACTCGAGGCCAAAGAGTTCGCCGAACACGGTATTCTCTTGCCGACGAAGGCAACCTTTCCGATAGGCTTTGCCATCAGTTTGGGCGGGTTGCCTGGTGCCAGTCCTCAAAGGTAGCTTCGACTTTCACGTGCGCGATCTACCACCACCAGAAGAAGTTTCGGTTGTTTCTAGACCCGTTGTACCATATTGATACCCCTGGCACACTTTCTTCCAGAGAAGCGAGAGGCAGCAGCGTTTAACCGCTTCACCCGCGAGCATCCACCGCCAGACAACAACGTCACTGACCGGACGCGGTTGTCAGAACCCAGCCGCACCGTCCGGAGCGAAATCGAGGTCGTCCCGGCGGCGAAAGAGGAGGTGAAGGATTTAGGTTTTAAATTTCATAGTACTATTGTATCTTATAAGTTGAATGAAATGCACATGTTTTCTTGGTTTGGATGCCGTTGGAGAAGCACCCCATTGTGTTGGACATGTGTCGGACACCTCAAAACCGCGTACAAATTGGGATGCCGGACGGATTTTCGGGTGTGCCGTGGAGATGCTGAGAGAAAGCGCGGCACGGCACACTGCCTTTTTCTTTTTCCCTCAAGTCGTCGGCTGCTCTGCTCGTCCCAAATCGGCCCCGTGACCGTGGGGTGTATGTATTCACGAACCAAACGAGTTTGGATTTTAAGGAAGACTAGTACTCCGACAGGTGGCGGCGGTGCCTTCTTCTAGATATTTTGCAGGTTCGGAGCACTCGTGATGGAAAAAACAAATCGGGCATAACGAGGCGCCTTGGCTGGAGCTGAAAGTGGACCTAATTTAAGGAGAGCTTTCTCGGATGCAACCAAGGGAGTGCTTGTCTGCCATTGCATTGCTCTCCTAAATCGATGTTGGCACTTTCTTGTTTCACATCTGGCCGTTTCTTACGATGACTCGGCTCGTTCTTCTGTTCTAGATGGTGGTTGGGGATGAAAATTATGGCAGGCTGGCTGCTGCTGCTGCTGACTACTACTCGCAATGCCGACGCGGAACGGTTTTCCTTCTTACTAATCTGCGGCCCTGCCTCTTTCTGATCTGGTCCGGTCGTCTCATGGATGATTGATGTGATCACATCACCGCGCATGTGATTAGTAGGTGTATTAAATCTACTCCGGTGTAAGTTGTCAACCCTACTGCTTGATGATGACCCCTACTATCTTGCTCGAGGACGCCATTGTATCCTTAGATCAGGGAGGGTGATGCGTCGATGGCCAAGACTAAACGACGAAGTCACCATTTTGTAGGAAACTTTCTTCACCATAGCCATCATCTTCATTAATAAGATATTTATTAAATTAGTCTGCATTGTAGAACCCTCGAGTGGAGAACAGCCGCTCGCCGTCGGCGTTCGTTCTCCGGTGACAAGCATTTAGGAACCTGGTCAGCTAGGAGAAAAGTCGAGTTGACCTCGAGAGGTACCACAGAGCTAAGGTGTCGTAAACAAGACTCAAAACAATAGACACATTATAACGAAAAAAAGACAATCGAAAACGAATTGCATCTGTATGTCATGTTGTACAGATATTGGTCTAAATATGGATACATAGGTAGACTTACAGTGCACAAGGAACGTGTGGCATTCAAGGAGCACGAAGAATTTTTTTTTAGCTAACTTCATGTTCATATGGCCCCCAAAATCTACAGGGAAACGAGTTTAATTGATGATGTGGTTCCACTAGACTCACAAGTACAAGTAATATGCCTGACTCAAGGCCTTGTGATGCTATTTACAGGACACTAAGGTGGATTTAAAAATATGACCAGATCCATCAATACATCATCGAAAATACTAGGAAAAGCGCGCGCTTCCCGGGAGCACGGTCCGTCGCATGCGCTAGGAGAAAAGTCGAGTTGACCTCGAGAAGTACAACAGAGCTAAGGTGTCGTAAACAATACTCAAAACAATAGAAACGTTATAACGAAAAAGGGAGAACACTAAAATTCCAGACACATGATCTCACATAGTACTACATGGTTTCTTTATTCCCACATGTTGAATGCCTCATGTGAATATTGTTATGATTATTAATCACCTTGCCACTAAATGCGGGTCTAAACCTACAGCTTGATTTGTAATGACAATAATCACTTATGTGGGCATACACTCCTGCAAATCATCTAGGTTCTCCCAGCAGTGCCTACCAGGCGACATTGTTGCACAACACCAACAGGTGTTGCCGTCACATCTATTACTCATGCACAATATTAACGAAGTACAAGTGTAGTCGTCGGTATCTTTGATATCTTCTAGCTCCTGATCTCTCAATCAATAACACACCACATACAAAAGTCGTATTAGAAAACAACCTAGAAAACGAATTGCATATGTATGCCATGTTGTAAAGATATTGGTCTACATATGGATACATATATAGGTAGACTTGCAGTGCACAGAAGGAACGTGTGGCATTCAAGGAGCACGAAGAAAAAATTATTGCTAACTTCATGTTCATATGGCCCCCAAAATCTACAGGGAAACACGTTTAATTGATGATGTGGTTTCACTAGACTTACAAGTACAAGTAATATGCCTAACTCAAGACCTTGTGATGCTATTTATAGGGCGCCAAGGTGGATTTAAAAATATGACCATATCAATCAATACATCATTACCGAATTCAAAACTTGCTAAATAATGCTCTATCAGGAACGTGTGATTAGCCCAATTCTCACATGAGATGGTTGACAACATTAATTTTTACCTTGCTATGGTACAACACGTATGCATACTCCGGTCATGTCAAAAGACATTCAAACTAAATACTGTGGGCTAGATAATAGCAATACTGAGCGTTTTGGACCAATGCAGATCATAGTGGCCCCGCTAGTCAACATGCAGCTCACATCTCCATGATTCAACGACATATGGGTTGGGCGCCATATGAGGAGGTAAAAATCTGCGGTAAAGACATGCTCGTGTTCGCAAAGACAAAAAACATGAGGTCGAGACGCCTGCAACCCACCATTCCCTGTTATCCAAATTGAATACGTCATCATATATTTAGACATACGCACAAAGGGAAAAAGTAACTATATTAGCGCCATAGTGATAACTATATCGTAGATAGTTGGGTAAGTACATCCTTACTGTTTGCGACCCCACCCCAACCCCTAATTTCAAGGAGAAGATCAATGACCTAGCTAACAAGTGGTTATTGGGCCGATCTTTACATCATTAAGGAAGAGGTTAGGACCTACATATATGGTCCTTTCTTGGTGTCCCTCCTCAGACACCACAATGTCGGACTAGGTGATGTAATTACATTGGAATGCATCAAAGATGATGAAACAAGGAATCCCCAGAGGAAACCAATGCTACAGTTTATGTGACCGTGTCTGATTGGCATTAGCAACAACAAACCCCGCATCCACTTGCCTGGCATACATCTACGGCATTAGCAACACTAAACTGCAGAGCCATCTCGCTTGGTACATACTAGTAGAATATGCATCTACGGCATCATTAACAATTGTAACAAATATTAGCTGAATGCCCGTGCGTTGCTACGGTTTGTATAAATATATTGACTGTCATCTCATTATACATATAACTTTCACCACACAGCTTTTTTACCCTCACCTTGCTTTAGCCCCCACCTTCAAAGAAGAGATGGGTTTTTCTTCCTAATATACCCCGCTCCACCTTCACATGTCCCACTCAAAACGAAACATACGAAGGAATGTATATGAATAGTTAACCATTCCAAATGTTCACTTTTCAAAGTCCACACAAACTCACATGATGTTTCAATTCCATTTAAATTAAGCAGGTACAATAGTATAAGACGTATTGAATAGCACCTTGTGTATTGAGTCATAATGGAATTATTCACTAATTATGAAGAGTACTATTTTCACTGAAATATGTGCGTTGGGTGAGCATCTTCCAACAACATACAAGCCTCACGGGTTAATTGAATATCATAGGTGTTAGAAAGCTGAAAATGATTTTCCAATGAACTCTGAAGACATGAATGTCATATCTAGAAAAGAAAATGATGAGGAAATCTAACGAAATAAAACTCAGTTCTGCATTGTCAAATTGACCTCAGACCTAATGATGCCCTGCTGAACAGAGCAACAGAAAGATGTCAGAGCTGTTGATACATAACATCGAACATGTGATGAGCGGAAAATACAAGAACATATGCAGAGTACTCGGTACATTATAATTCTGGTCACATATGTGTTGTCGTGCTGGACATACTTGCATGATTGGAAAGAGATGAAAACTGAGAATAAAAGAAGGGACGAAGTGTCTAGTTCTGATGCGAGATCGTCTTCAGGTTTATTTGCTTGATGGGCTGTGGCCGGCGACGCCAACAAGCCGATCAAACCATCAAGGAGATGCAGGTTCTCTCCATTGCGTCCCATGCCGGCACCCATTCTACCTTTTTTTTTTTCGAGATTGACGGGGGGAAAAAAAATCCCCACCGCTTGTTTCATTCATCGAAAGAGGCTGGCGGGCTATGTTCTTACAACAGAATAACAATTGTACAGGGGGGTACATGGGAAGAGAAAACAATGAAAATACATGAAAAAATACAACTAGGAGAGGGAACAGCAAGAGCCACCAAGAGACACAAGAGGTGAGGGGTGTAGTCGAGGGATCACAATGCCAAGACTCTGCAATCATTGCCTCACACACCGCACCAGCATGCGACTCGAACCCCATGCACAACGCAGGAGCACCACAATCATCATCGGAGTGTCAAGCCTAGCACCTGACACTAACCTAGATAGGGAGCTCCGCCATGAAGATCGAGACGAAAGCAGGTGGGGAGACATACATTGTGTCGTCAATGAGCAAAAGTGAGCCGAGACGCCACCAAGAGCACGAAGCTCCCACACCGCAACAACAACCATTGGAGTCTCTTGGGCAAGCACATCAACGGGGCCGAGACCACGCGAAAGCCAGCCGAGGAGAGAAACACACCACCACCGTCGGCCCCAAGCTGGCCGCACCAACACCACCCAAGCACCCAACAACCACAGGCAACAACAAAAACCATCCTTTGTGTCTCCAAGATGACGCCTCCAAGGAGGTTGTGTTGTCGAGGGCACACCACCGTCATCGGGTCTAGCAAGCCGGAACCTAGGTTTTCACCTGGAGAGCACAAAGCAAAGGTGGTCGACCACCAACAGCAACCGCCGCAGCCCACCACACCTCGTGGAGACCACCAACGGCCAAAAGACAGCAGTAGGCGTCAAATCCTCAGGGCCGCCGGACGCAGTGCAAACCACCGTGCCCGCTGAGCACCATGCTGGCGAGGAGCAGAGGAGCGCTGCCCGAGGCCAAGAACCACCACGGTTCCAGGCAACAGCCCTGCATCGCGTGTCAACGCGCTCCATGCGCACCACCACGCAACTGTCGGAGGCCGGATCCTTGTACCCGCATCACCGTCGAGAGGTGGGAAGAAGACCATGTTGCTGCATGCCTGCATCTGCACTGCACCACCCAAACGAGGTGGGGGGCAGCACGAGCTGCTGGGGCAGCAAGCCTCCAGAGGAGGAGCGCTGACAAGGTGGCGGCGACCGGCGCCCCGCACGCCACCAGCAGGGGTCAAGACGAAGCCGTCTCGCGCCACCCGGGACCGCCGCCAAGATCTGGCCGCCGCCGTCCAGGGCACGCAGCAAGGGGCACCCATTCTACCTCCTTGCATGTCGTCGTCGTCGACGACGCAACATCGGAGCGCAGGGCCGGCCGTTACCGTCGTTCCGGCCAGAGGTCATGCGGTCATGCGACTACATTTTTTAGATATGTTCATGCCACTGCTGACTCCTCAGCTGAGGGCGCTGCCCCTGCCGCGGGATGCATGCGGGTCTCAATCCCCTGCTGGTCCTCGTACAGGAAAAGGAAAGTTTATTTGGTTCTCGTACGAAAAAATTGAAGTTTTTCTTGTTCCAGGATTTTAGCGATTAAGATCCCATGATCGTAGCGAACTTTGATTGAGCGATCAGTGTGTTGACCAAGAAACAAACGGAATTGCTACCGAAAAAAGTTCAAGTTTCCATGACTGGACATTAATGACCATGATTATAATGGATCGTGATTTTAACGTTTTTATTGACGTCTGGTTTGGGTGATCGGATGGTCTTTTTCTTTTCAAAAAAAAGTGATCGGATGGCTTGGATCCTTCCGGCGTTTAGTGTGAGATATCTTGGTCGTTTGGAGGGTCAGGATGTGTCCAATGATGTATGTTGAGTGTTTTAGAGGTGACCAACCATCACCAACTCCCATTTAATAGTAAAGATATCATTGAGCTAGCAGAAATATGCAAAACCTACCAAAATCTTCACGGTTAAGATAAACTCTTAAAGAAGACAATATTTAAAATTTTACATAATCAGAGAGGGGCGGGCGCCCATCTTACGGAAATTTCGTATTCCCATGTCTGGAGGAGAACCCGATGCCCAGTACGGCGGCAATGAGGACGCCTCTGAGTACGACCAGACTACCGAAGTCTCGCCACCACCACCGGCTCGTAGTTGTTAACTAGATAGCCGGCTGGGCTGCTCGGTGGAGAAAGGAAAGGGTCGGCATCTGCAAAAGAAAGAAAATCTCAATGGATTTAGAAGAATTTCGGATTAATGAATTATTAGCAATTTTATTAAATTCATCAGAAAAAGAACTACGAATATCGGAAGTGTAATTTCCATCATGTTGTTGCGGTTTATCCATCATCACATGAACAACAAACAGAATCAAGACCACAACTAAAATAGCAATAATTAGAGTAAAACTATATGCTGGGCAATCCATAAATCGCATCTCTACCTCCCAATACTTACACCCACAAAAAAAAAATGAAGATTCAATACCAAGCCACTTGGTACAACGCTTGGGGGGGGGGGGGGGGGGGGGGGGGGGGGGGGAGGCAAGCGCCCCCTCCTCCCTAATATTAAGGAGAAGATCAATGACCTACCTGACAAGTGACTGTTGGGCCGATCTTTACATCATTTAAGGCAGAGGTTAGGACCTACATTTGAGGTACCACGGTGTTGGACTAGGCATCATCAACAATAGTCTGTAAAAATATATCACTGAGCTAGCGGAATATATTCCCAATTAATAAGATAAACTCGTAAAGAAAAGCACATATTTAAAATTTTACCTCATCAGAGAGGGAGGCCGCCAGCTAAGGGAAAAATATATCATTGAGCTAAGGGGAAATATGTATAAAAAGTATGACCAATGAAGATGCCAAAACAATGTTGTTTCATGACATGATAAAAACGTGTGAGTGAGAGCATATAATTGTTGGGTTGAAGAGTGGATTTAGTTGAGAGAGAGTAAAATCATGCGAATAAAATAATCAACCTAAAGTATTGGGTAGTATGAGGATGCGGCAAGCAGAAATAATAACCTGCTGGTTAGTGTTTTGTGGTGCAAGTAAAAATATTATCTTTGAGATGGTTTGAAATAAATTGGTTACGGGTTAATGCTGAAACTATGTACCATCCAAGTATTCTTTTATTTAACTTTATTATGTTACATGAAACTATGTGTCATCAAAGTCCATGCATGTATTCATTGTTACATGTTTAAAATAAATGGTCAACAAGGGAGTACAATGAAAAATAGGGGACAACGGGAAGAGACAACCACATACGGTTAATAGTAAACGACATTCTAGCATATTTAACATGGTGTTGTCAGGAAATATCAGAATACCCCTTCTCCCATAAGTTAAAAGGTGTTCTACGTTGGTGCTATTCTATCTATCGTAATATTTACAACAGTTATAGAATTCTATGATTTATATTTTCATCTTTTCAGTATTTATGAAACCACAACTTTAGTTCATGAACATAATAAAAAGCTAAAAGTGATGCCCTCGCATTTGCGAGGGCCACCTTGCTAGTTAGAGTAAAACTAATTCATTATGTTGGGCAATCCATGCATAAATCCCAACTCTACCTCAATATACCTTCAAACAAAACAAAAGACATGAAGACGGAATACCGAGCGACTAGGTACTAGCGCTTAGAACCTGAGTAGATCTAAGGGTTCTTATTGATTCTAGTAGGTTTATACTAGTGATTATGTTGATATGTTGTTAAAGGATCTAGCCTCTAGTAGATTTGTTGATCCATTGTACAGGAATATAGCCCCTAGTTGATTTGTTGTTAATGAAAAGCTACCATATGTACTATCCCAAACTTAATTGTGAAAGACCACATACAAATAGTGCACTTTAATAACAGGTCCGACATCCTAAACAATAGAATGAATAACTAGCAAATATGCATGTGCGTTGCTACCGTTTGAGTTTTTTTAGGCCTTAGCGAATTTCACAACCTAAAATCAGTTTCTTAGTTCAAATCCACAACATACTTTTCATCATTATAGTTGCCAGTAACAGTGCCCGGCCACCGCCGAAGCTCCTTTTTTTCGTTTCTACACTTGTAGGATTTCACCGTCACACGCCGGACCAACAGGTTGGCAGTAGCCCTGCGAGAAGCCGTAGGTCGCCTCGGCTTTCTTATTTAGACTGGACAATTTTGAGTCAGGTCGCACCCTCTTTGCTAGATTGTCATTGGTTAGAGATTATTAATGGAAATTTAAGTTGTGTTTAAATAAATTTATAGCTCCCAATAAAACTGAAATACTACTCATTTCTGTTATTGTATAATACACATTCTTTTGAAGACCTTGTACTTTACAACACCATTGGGGTAGCAACACATGGGGTACGACATTCTATTAAAGACCTTGTCTTTGGTATGGCACCATTGGTGTAGCACCACTAAAAGTGAAATTTATTAATGTGTCTATACATTTATCGATTGCTCCATGTGTTAGAAAGGTTTTACTTATGAGTTTATCTGGCTTCATGCTATGCTTAGAAAGGAAAGGGGAGGATCATAAACTTTCTTAGGCTTACAACCCTCGTGAAATTACTTTGAAAAATTGCCAGATATTTCGTAACTCTAGACTGGAGTGGAAACCACCAGGATTGCTATTGCTGAGAGTGTCATGATTGTTCCAAGCTTGTAATCTTGCCGAAGTCATGCATCAACCAATCATAGAGAAGCCAACACTCCCTCAAAAAAAGGAGGAAGACAACAACGGTTTGCAAGGGTTATTGCAGTGCTTCGATACCCAAATATGACGCTTAATTGAGTTTCGACCCCTACTGCCTCTTGGAAACAATGATATTACATAAAAGCATGACAACGGAATTTGATAGATACAAACATTGGTATTATTACGGTGCGCACGAGAAATCAAGATTTGCACTCTTAGTGGATATAATAGGGCGTGAAATGGTTACATTTTGTAGCTATCACGCTAGCTGCATTGAGCGCCATCCGATGGCAGTGCCGCACATATTGATTTAGGGAAATGTAAAAATATTAACTTGACTGAATAATACCCTCAGATAGACCAAAGAAAATTTGTAATATCCACTGTATATGATTTCTCCCATATTAGAAAAGTCGACTAACACATTGATCAATTTTTCTTCCATGAAAATTAGTTCTAGGAGGCAACGCTCATAGTCATAGACAATTAGACACCTAGCAGCTGTTTAGCATATTGTATACTAATTTACTGGAATGATTTTTATAGCTGCATAAAAAATTTAAACAATTTCAGAAAGATGTGTAATTCAAAGAAGATGCTACGTGGACAGCTAAAGAAATATATGAGCAAGAACAATGGCAGGGAACATGGCTTTGAGTGTCTCTAGCAAAGAAGAAAACACCAATGTAGTCATATGTCGGTCATTTTTTCTGAAACTGTATGAGTCATTCCTGAAGCTGGACTCTCAAATGTAATTATGTGCTAGTTCCAGCGCCATTGGTGAACCAGAACATGGCAAGTGAGCTTGAAAACACACGCCTAATGGACCGAGAGCACGGGCAAAAAATCAAATAGGGGGGTTTGATTTTTTTTGCCCCGTTTTACTTCCCTACTCCTACTATCCGATTTGCCCTTTTTTATTTCTTTGAATTTTCAACCACCATATATTAGGTCAGCAAGCCGACTCATTAAAAACCTTCCAGTCCCGTTAGGTACCCTGGAAGGAAAAGAGTGCGTCTGGAACTTGCTGTTAAGCTTGATATGCACGAGGCCTATGATAGGGTAGAATGGGTGTTCTTAGAGAGGATTATGCTACGGCTTGGGTTCCATGCTTAGTTTGTTTCGCTTATCATGTCTTGTGTAAGATCTGTCAAATATAAAATCAGATATAATGACCAAGAGACAGAAGGGTTCACTCCGAGTAGGGGGCTAAGACAAGGTGATCCCCTATCCCCTTATTTGTTTCTACTTTGTGCAGAGGGACTTGTCGTGGGTTTGTCACGTCAGGTGTCATAGATGACTTCGTAGGTGTGGGATTATGCGAGTCAAGCATCTCCGAGCTTGGGATCGCAGGAACAAAGATCAACACAGATTTACCCAGGTTCGGCCCCCTCAATGTGAGGTAAAAGACCTACTTCCTGCCTACCCTAGATTGGTATTGATATGATAATCGAGGTGTTACAATGGAGGCGATCCGATCTGGTACTCGCCGTATGAGCTAGGGTTTGGGGCTTGATAGCTTGACCCGCTCTAAGTCCTGCGAGTCCTCTTTATATACACAGAGGCTCGCTAGGTTACAAAAGGAAACTTCCCCATAAGGAATACATCCACAGAGGCCTACTCGGAGACTACTTGGTCTTCACGTCCTCCGGGATTTGTCTTCTAGATCTTTCTCCTTATGGCGGTTCAATATTGGGCTTGTTCCCAAGTGGGCCTTCGTCCGTGCGAGTAAGTTAAGTCGCACTGGGCCGCGGGTTAATCCAGAAAGTATTCCCCCGACATTAGCCCCCAAGATTGGTTAGGACTTTACGGTGAGAATCTTCTGCCTCTTGAAATGGTCTCTGAGCCGCACTGTAAACGTTCTGACCAATCTCCTGACTCATGCGATTCAGCGCTGTGACTCCGCGCGACTCATCTCTCCTTCTGGAAATATTCTGTTTCCTTTAATTGCGGACCGTTACTCTTTTGCGGGCGCAAATTGTGCCGTTGGTTGCGAGCACAGATAATGCCGTTAGTTGCGGGCCCCTTCAGTTATAAGCTGCGGCCACCTAGGTCATTATCCATTTGCCCTTGCAATCTTCTCATCCCTAGCCGCGCCGTCTTCTTCCTCGACCCGAGCCTAGTTCCCCAATCCAATCTCCCCCTCGCAATGGCGCCCAAGGCGAAGCCATCTGACGATAGGCGCAAGATCTCCTGCAACTGGGAAGGATCCTGGGTAACGGAGGAAACTCTTGCGGATCTGGCCGAGGCTGGCTTCTTGCCGCCGAAGGGGACGGCGTCTGGCGGGCGCCAGGCGATGAAATCGAGCCGCGCCCCAAGCCCAACGAGCTGGTGATGTTCGTGGAGCACGTGGAGCGTGGATTCACGCCGCCAGGTTCTCCCTTCTTCCGCAATTTGCTGCAACGCCTAGGCCTCCGTCTTCACGACATCGGGCCCAACTCAATGCTCCAGGTGAGCAATTTTCACGTGCTGTGCGAGGATTATCTTGGCATAGCCCCCAACATCGATCTATGGCTGGCCTCTTTCACCTGCAACAGCCAACTTGTCTCCAAGGGTGGCGCCTACGTTCAGGTCGGCGCCATCTCTCTTCAACGCCATAGGAACTCTTGCCTTCCCAAGCTAGCCCTGGCGAATCGACCCAGGGCTTGGCAAAAATCTTTCTTCTATTGCCAAGATACTTCACCGGAGGGCGAAACTCGCCTTCCCTCCTGGTCTAACACCCTCTTCGTGCCTACCGAGGCACTGAAATCAAAACCCCGCGACTCGTCCATGTCCTTCATCAATGAGTCGCTGATCAAAGTCCGCGCCTTAATAGGTCATGGTCTTACTGGCCTTGATCTTCTCTCTTGCTGGACCAAATGGCGCATTCAGCCCGTGAGTCCACGACAGCGATCCTTCCTTGAGTGCACAGGCACCTCTGCTGACGTTGATCGTATCAAGGCTTCGGACTGGAGGCCTGAGGATTGGGTGGAATTTGTCACCCGCGTGACTGAGGAGAAGGACATCTCCTTCGATAAGGTGGGGCTTGCCCCTTTCAGTGTTAACAACAAGCCTTTTGAGGTAACTCCTCTTCTCTGTCTTTTCGCCTTCGTAGTTGAGTCGCATTCCTTTTCTTAATACTGCAACTTATATTTCCCTGATCCAGGCTGATGAGAACTACTGGTCGCTGCCTGCGACCGTCGCCGGCACTGCTGCTCCCAAGCGTGCCGCACGAAAGAAGTTGCTGCCCACTCTAGAGGGCAGCGAGACTGCTGATATCCCTTCTGTTGCTTCTGCGGCCTCAGATGGTGAAGAGACTGAACTGGACGAGGATGAGAGTCCAGTGCCAGCCGCGAGTTCTGTTGCCGCGGCTGGACCAACTCCCCGTAGAGCCTCCAAGAGGCTATCTCGTGAGGAACCAGAGGTTGATGCTCTGGAAAACCCGAGGCCACGAAGCGTCGCAAACCTGCTACGGGCGCGATCTCCTCGTTGCCAGGCGTGCTTTCAAAGCCACCGCCTCTGCTGAAGAAGACATGGGTCCCCACTCTGGTAATTTCTGTGTCTTGTCATCTTGAATGCTTATTCTTTTTCCTCTACTGACACGCAAAACTTCTGCTCGTAGATTCTGGGACCCAAGGCCTGTCCTCACCGTCAAGCGGTGAACTTATGGCCTTTGTGAAGATGGCTCCAGAGTTAGTAACTTTTCCCTGTGCTTATAATACTTTTATTCTGGCTTATGTGCTTCTTCTTCACACAATGCCCTTGCTTTTTCAGAAGTGCGGCTAAACCCGCGACTGAGCCTGGAACCGCGGTTGAGCCGCATTTATCACCTGCGGCTCATACCGCCATGGTAGAGGGCGTGGCCACCACTGATGACCTGGCCACGGTCCCTGTTCTTGACACAGCCACCCAAGAGGTGGCTCTGGAGGATAGAACGGATCCCCTTATGATCCAGGACGTGGAGAAGGTCAACCCCTCCTCCATAGATGTAATGGCCAAGGATGCTGATACGCCAGTGGTTGAGTCGCCAGCGGCGGACAATCTGCGGTCGCCAATTCTGCATGCTGAGGTTGCTTCTTCCTCCTCCACAAGCCGCGCTGAGAAACTGTCAGAGGCTATCATTGCCTCAAATGACAAGCAAGCCATGGAGCTCCGCAAGGCACTATCTGACCTGTCTGCGGCTTATAAGGTAAACTTCTATCTCCAGTTATCTGTCTCTAGCCCCCAAGGATCAAGTTTCTTCTTTGACTGTAAAGGGAGACTTGATGCTTCTCTTTTAGCTGTTGATATATACTTACTAACTGATGTACCCTTCGTAGGAGGAACTAAGCTCCATAACAGCTGCCAAAATTGCCTTGGAAAAGCAGCTGGGGGATACTCCCTCTGAACTGGAGAGGCTACGCGAGCTCCTTGGCCAGCGTGACGCTGAGCTGAAGAAGAGGGAAACCAGGATGGGCGAGCTATCTGATGAAAGCTTCAAGTTATCTGAGCAAGCCAAAGCCACCGAGCTGCGGCTTAAAACTGTTGAAGAGAAGTTCCAAGAGAGGGTCCAGCAGCTGGAGCTC
The DNA here is from genome assembly GCA_947311845.1 of Poa pratensis. Classification (NCBI taxonomy): domain Eukaryota; kingdom Viridiplantae; phylum Streptophyta; class Magnoliopsida; order Poales; family Poaceae; genus Poa; species Poa pratensis. The sequence continues at coordinate 39,573,352 of CAMZMU010000050.1, read as the reverse complement.
CAAGTCAGTGCTCAGAAAGACGCCATTGCTGATGTCAATGAGGACGCAAGGCTTAAGGCTGTTTCCATTGGCGAGCTTGAGAAAAAGTTGAAGAAAGTTTCTGATGCCCATAACCTTGTCCACGCCAAAGTGTGCATCATGACTCAAGAGTTAACTGGTATGTGTTGCGACTCATATCTGCATCTTTTTCTCTACTATCTTTGCCTGTGTGTTGTAGAGCTGACGGAGACATGCCTCGATGTAGGTGAAGATGCCAAGGAGCAGCGCGGCAGTACTCAAGAGCAGCTGGAGTATATCCGCGATTTTTCGCGAAGAACTTGTGACGCCATGAAATCACTGTCTAAGTGCCTGCTGCCGACCAAGCCAGTCCCGGTGATTCTGAAGGGCTGCTGAAAAGACTGCTTAGGGCGCCTCAGTTCTTTTTGGACTGGAAGGAGTCCTCAGCTCGCACCGGCGCGGCTCATGTTCTTGCTTTGGCCAAGACGTACTATCCTTCTTTTGATGCTGCCAAGGTTGCAAAAGGTAGGCCCTCGAAGAAGGTGGATGGCACCGAACTGACGGCCTCAGAATATGCGACGACTTGGAAGGATATGCGCGGCCACGCGACTGAACTGGTGGAGGGGATAGATCTTGCGACCTATATGGGCAAGTATAATGCAGATGGAAGCAGATGGGAGAAGTTACCCGCTCCGTCATCCAGTGCGGTGATTCCGCAGGAAAAGAACCCCTCTCCAGGCGTATCCAGCTCTGCAGCCCCCAAGCCCGCGACTGAAGAGCCCTCCAGCGAGCCTGCGATTGCTCCTTCTGGCAAGCTTGGTAAGCCGCCTGTTCCTCCTTCCCACCGGCCAAAAGCTGCGCACAAGTGAAGAAGAGAAAACAATGGTTTGATGATCTTGGCCCTTAGCGGTCTGTAATAATTGTTAGAATTTATGTGTCATAAGACAATATTATGGTTTGCTTAAGTACTCTTGGCAGTACATGTTTCGACCAATAGGCTGGTCCTTATGATTTGTCTCGGTTTTTCCTCACTTAGGCCCTTGCGCGGCTCAGTATTTCCCAGGTAAAAAGTGCGTGTTCAGGGTCGAGAGCGGCCATGATAGGCAATCAAACTCGATTGACGCCGCACCCCCAGTACTTTGGCCGCATAGTGCAAGTCGCATCCAAGAGAGGTTGAGTATAATCACGATAAATGCCACTTGTTTGGCGATCCCAAGGAATAGGCCGCGCTAAAAAGCTGCCGCACCCCCAAGGGACCAATGATTAAAAAATAAAAGACTCACAGCTCAATTGGTAGTTTGAGATGCTTTATTTCAGAATCATTATATGATACATAGGGTCGGTCGCGCCTAGGTGGCGACCAGAAGTGATGCTTGGGTCGGTTGCGCCTAGGTGGCAACCAGAGATGTTACATGGGTCGGTCGCGCCTGAGTGGCGACCAGAATTGGGTCGGTTGCGCCTAGGTGGCAACCAGAGATGTTACATGGGTCGGTCGCGCCTGAGTGGCGACCAGAATTGGGTCGGTTGCGCCTAGGTGGCAACCAGAGATGTTACATGGGTCGGTCGCGCCTGAGTGGCGACCAGAATTGGGTCGGTTGCGCCTAGGTGGCAACCAGAGATGTTACATGGGTCGGTCGCGCCTGAGTGGCGACCAGAATTGGGTCGATGCGCCTAGGTGGCGATCAGAAGTGTCACATTGGGTCGGTCGCGCCTGAGTGGCGACCAGAATTGAAATTTTTAGCCCTGAGTGGCCAGCTTGATGATGTAAACTCTTAATAATTTTGCTGCGGCTGCTGATGGCAACTCGCGACGCTTGGGATGTGTCCTTATTGGCAATGGCTCGTAGCCTTTGACTTCCTTGCCTCCCTTGCGGCCGTAATCTGAAGTCGCAAGTCAGGCAGGTGCCTCTTGGCCTTCACGATGTCATCAAAATTCTCCTGCGACTCGCGCATGGGCGCGCTCTCTGCGATGCAAGCTGCTCTGGCTATGGCCTTGTCGCCTTCTTCACATTCTTGAGCTATTCTTTTGTCGCCATTGATGGTGATGACACCTCTAGGGCCTGGTATTTTAAGCTTTAGGTACACATAGCACGGCCTAGCCATAAACTTTGCGAATGCTTCTCTGCCAAACAGCGCATGATATGGGCTCTGGAAATCTACAACCTCGAACCAAATGTACTCGCTCCTGAAGTTGCTTTGTGTCCCAAAGGCGACCTCCAAGTTAACTCGCCCCAATGGCTGAGCTGATATGCCTGGCACGACACCATGAAACGTTGTTCTTGATGGGTGTAGCTGCTTTTCTTGAAGGTTCATCTTTTGAAGGTTTCATAGTATAATATATTGATGCTGCTGCCTCCATCCATCAGTACTTTGCTCAACTTGTACCCTGCGACTTGAGGGGCAACCACCAGCGCGAGTTTTCCCTCTTCATTTATTTCTCCTGGGTGATCCTCGCGGCTCCAAACTACTGGTTGCTCGGACCACTTTAGCCACTGTGGGACGGCTGGTACTATGGCGTTAACAGCCTGATTGCGTCGTCGCAGCTTTTGTTCCCTCCTTGAAGTATTCACCACAATGGTATGATACTGACCCAACTGTTTTGGGAACTGTGGCTGATCTGGCTGCGGATTTGGGACGGCGTTGTTGCTGTTGTTGCCTCCGCCATGTTTACCTTCCTCGTTGTTTTGATGATTGAAGTTTGTGTTGAGTGGCTGTCCATCCTTCCACTTTTTGTAATGATAACACTGTGCCTTCGTGTGGTTGGGTGGTTTCCCATCTTTTCCTATATGGATGTCGCAGGGGCGGTTGAAAACCTCTTCCAAATTAACTGGGTGAAAATTCCTTCCTCTGCTGCTGCTTTGTTTGTAACGAGTATTCGTATTTGCGACTAACCCTGAGTTTCCTTCCTCGTTTTTGCGCTTGTTATAACTCGCATTGGCATTGCTAGCTTGCTGTTGTTGAGGCTTGCTACTGGCCTTCTTTCCCTTGCCAGTGTTTTCCTCTTCCTCCCATCAGATGCGTCCCTGGTTTTATCCGAGCTAGCATACTTGTTGGCCGCCGCCATTACCTCGCTTAGGCTCTTGACTTTATCCTTCATGCGACCTAGTTTGTGGACTAGCGGCTCAAATTTGCAATTTTTCTCCATGACAAGGACTGCTGAACTGGGTGGTATATTGTCTGAGGAATGTATGATCTCTGCGACCCTTCTCATCCAGTGGCGACTCGACTCGCCTTCCTTCTGTACACAACGCTCAAGGTCCTCTATGCTGCAGAGTCGCTTGCATGTTCCTTGGAAATTCTTGATAAAAGCTTCCTTCATCTCATCCCAAGAGTTTATTGAATTTGGTGGCAAATTTTGTAGCCATATGTGGGCTGCGCCTTCTAACATCATGTTTAGGTAACGTGCGCAGATCTCTTCGGATGCATTTAGGATGCTCATGCCCATCTCGTAATTGTTGAGCCAAGTAACAGGGTCCATGCTGGCGTTGTAGTTGGCGACCTTGCGAGGTCCTTTGAAATCTGCAGGAAACGGTTCAGACCTGATTCTTTCGCTGAAACAGACTGGGCCTTTGAGTCGCGACGATAGGTTGGACGAAGCTGGCCTTCCTATTGGATTGGCCGCCGCGCGGCTGCACAATCTCTATGGGTTGAATTTGCTGAGGTTGATTTTGAGCCGCAGGTTGATCTTCCCTTTGTCGCCTAGCCGAGCTTGAGGTCGCAACGTGTGGCGACTCCGCGTGGATGCTTCTCTCCGCCGTTGCTCTGCTATTGTAAGGGGTGGAGTGCAGCCGTCCTGCGTGTTCGGACATATTCGCCTGCTGTATTACTGCTGTGCTCAGCATCTCAATGGCGCGCCGTGCCTCTCTGTCCATTGGCGTGTTTCCTGCTGGCGCTAATCTGGCCAAGATGTTTGTGGCTGCAAAGAGATTCTCCACTGGGCTAACATAATGCCCTTGCGGCGTGTGGAACCTTTGAGGCTGCTGTGGCGATTGCTGAACAAAGGTTGGCTGCGTCAAGGCGGGGGCATCATGGCCCTGTTGTTAGCCTGTACTATGGCCCTTGACCCAGGTATCTCTGCTACTCTTGGTGCTGCGAAAGATGGAACCGCTGGTACGATTGATGGTACAGCGATTGCTTGAACCGCGGGCGCAGCTAACGGGGCCACGGACCGCATAACCATGGCAGATGGTGCCATGCGTGCGGGTACCGCGACTGAAGGTTGTGCGACCCCTGACCATGCGACCGGGTGCGCCGTGTTGGTGGCGACTGATGGGATCGTGTTGGTGGCGGCTGACGGGACCGCAATTGCTGGTTCAGTGGTAGGTGATTGGAACAGCTCCATAGGGTTTACTGTTCCTGGCTGCAGGCGACTCGCGTGGCGTCTGTGTGGCAAGGTGGCCTGTATTCCTTGCAGAGTATTGGTTTCCTCGATGAGTCGCAGTTGCTCCTGTTGGAGGCGCTGTTCCTCACGCGCCAGCCTGGCTCTCTCATCTGCGATTCTCTGGACTTCATCATATAGCCCGATCCTGGTAGCCTCCAATTCTGTCACCCTAGCAGCCGCGTTAACCGCAGATATTGGTGTAAACAACACGCTTCCCTGTGGCGGCGTGACCGCTGCGCTGGGGGTTACCCTTGACCCTGATTCCGCAGGCGCGACTCCAGGTGGAGTTTCTCTGTTTGCGACTCCTGAGGCCGCGACTCCTGGCGTCATCGCAGCGGATGCCGCGACTCCTGATGCGTCTAGCGCGGCTTGTTCTGCTGCTTCCGGCGGTGTGGGGGCTAAGCTGCCTGGTGGCATGCCCAGCCCTTCGTCTGCTTCTGTGGTCCTGTAGACCCCTTCCACGTGCCGATCTTCTACAGAGGGCGAGCCACTATCCACAGGGCCTCCGCATAGCCTTTCCTCAAGGACATACTCAATGGATTGGCCTTCTTCGTCTTCGAGAGGCAGCGACTCGTGGTTGATAGATCTTCTTCTTGGTCCACTGTTACCGCGACTCCTTCTTCTGAGTCGCCATGTTGCGATGGATCCTCTGACTCGCCGCCAATGAAGCCGACGAAGACGTTGATGGATCCAAAGGGGATGACGTGGCCGGTCTCCAAGTAATCTGCTTCCGGCCCCCAGCTTGAATCGTCGATGAGGGGTGTGCCATTGACCGTGATGATACGGCCAACAACAAGATCTTCAGCTCCCTTCATGGATCCTGCGCGGAACGTGACGCTCTTGACCGCAGGCCCCACGGTGGGCGCCAACTGTCGTGGGTTTGTCACGTCAGGTGTCATAGATGACTTCGTAGGTGTGGGATTATGCGAGTCAAGCATCTCCGAGCTTGGGATCGCAGGAACAAAGATCAACACAGATTTACCCAGGTTCGGCCCCCTCAATGTGAGGTAAAAGACCTACTTCCTGCCTACCCTAGATTGGTATTGATATGATAATCGAGGTGTTACAATGGAGGCGATCCGATCTGGTACTCGCCGTATGAGCTAGGGTTTGGGGCTTGATAGCTTGACCCGCTCTAAGTCCTGCGAGTCCTCTTTATATACACAGAGGCTCGCTAGGTTACAAAAGGAAACTTCCCCATAAGGAATACATCCACAGAGGCCTACTCGGAGACTACTTGGTCTTCACGTCCTCCGGGATTGTCTTCTAGATCTTTCTCCTTATGGCGGTTCAATATTGGGCTTGTTCCCAAGTGGGCCTTCGTCCGTGCGAGTAAGTTAAGTCGCACTGGGCCGCGGGTTAATCCAGAAAGTATTCCCCCGACAGGACTGGCAAGTCTTCTGGCTCATAGAGAGGAGGTTCGTGGTTTAGAAGGTGTCAGGGTGTGCAGAAATGCTCCATCAGTTTCACATTTACTCTTTGCTGATGATTCCCTAATCCTTATGAAAGCAGATATGAATAATGCAACCTCGTTGAGCCAGGTACTTGATCAATACTGTGCAAGCTAGGGACAATTAGTGAGCCAAGCAAAGTGCAGCATTTTCTTCAGCCCAAATGTGAATGTTGAAACCCGGGCAAATATTTGTACTCATCTGAACATCATGACGGAAGCTATCTCTGATAAGTACCTTGGCCTCCCTGCACTTGTTGGAGCAGATAGATCTGATAGTTTCATATATCTTTTTGAAAGAATCATTAAAAGATTAGAAGGATGGAAAGAAAAATTCCTATCTCTTGGAGGGAAAGAAATCTTGCTGAAGGCTATTATCTAGGCAATTCCGGTGTATGCTATGGGTGTGTTTAATATCCCTAAAAAGCTTTGTAAAGAGATGACTGATGCTATGGCGGCTTTTTGGTGGGGAGACACAGATGAGAAAAAAAGGATGCACTGGATGGCTTGGTGGAAATTATGTACTCCTAAAAAACTTGGGGGGTATGGGCTTCCGTGACTTACATGCTTTTAACATGGCGATGCTGGCTAAGCAGAGTTGGAGATTGATATCAAATCCGGATTCTCTTTGCGCAACTGTTCTAAGAGCTAAGTATTACCCTGATGGAAACCTTTTAAAGGCCGGTCCAAAAAAAGGATCATCGTTTACATGGCAAAGTATAATTGCAGAGTTGGCTACTTTTAAAAGAGGTTTTATTTGGCGAGTGGGCACAGGGCAGAAGATAAATATTTGGCTTGATCCTTGGATTCCCTCTAGTCACAACCGTATGATAATTACCCCAAGAGGCCAGCTCCTTCTCACCACGGTTGATGAACTCATTAACCACAACACGGGACAGTGGGACCTTGCGCTCCTTGAGGAGAACTTTAATCCTCTTGACGTCCAACGAATTTTGCAGATTCCGTTGAGCATGAATGTGGATGATGATTGTATTGCTTGGCACCTAACAAAATCATATACTTTTTCTGTTAGGTCAGCGTACTATGCTGAGTGGAATCATATTAATGGTCGCAGGATGACTACTGCGGATGATTGGGGGACAACTTCAGTTAATCCAGTTTGGATATTCTTTGGAAGCTAAAGATTCCGAGTAAAATTAAAATCTTCGCATGGAAGGCGTTGCATGGAACTATCCTTGGTATGGCTATTCTCGCTGATCGACATGTTCCAGTTCAGCCACAGTGTCCTGTGTGCTCGTTGGGGCCGGAAGATATTCATCACTTGTTATTCACTTGCAGTAGAGCAAAGGATGTTTGGCAGTCTCTTCAACTCTCACCTCTAATTAACTCGGCCTTGGTGGATCGGTCTGGTTCGGTGATTCTCGAGGAGCTTCTTCGAAATAATGGACCGGATCATCCTAGACTTACTGATCTGAAGGAGTTAATTGTGGTGGGGGCTTGGTACATTTGGTGGCAGCGAAGAGAACACGTAAAAGGAGAGTCTATTGCTCCGCCACGCCAAACTTCTTTTGCAATACAAGCTTTGAAATCAAATTTCTGCGCAGCCCATGAAAAAGCACAACCGAAGGAGATTGCTTGGAGTAAGCCGAAACCGAATACATATAAGTTAAATATTGATGCATGTTTTTTCCCTAATGGAACAGGTGCTACGGGCGCAATTATTCGGAACGACAAAGGGGAGGCAATTGCTGGTTCTAGCCATGCTTTGCTAAACCTTCCGGATGCAACTACTGCCGAGGCTTTCTCTCTGTTAAGGGGGCTAGAGTTGGTTGATCAAGTGGGCTGTCACCCAATCTCCATCGAATCGGACTGCCTCGAACTGGTTCAGGCGTTCAATGGCGAGATCGAGCTCGGTGGCGTGTATACAGCCGTGTTGGCAGACTGCTTTCAAATGGCTTCCAGGATTGGTGATATTTCCATGCATCATTGCTTCCGTGAGGCAAATATGGTTGCACACAAACTAGCTAGGTCTTGTTTTGATTCAGATTCTCCTGTTTTTTGGGACTGCGATCCCCCTAGCTTTATTATCCCAGATGTAACGAACGATGTATCTCTGTTTGTCTGAAGCAGCAAGTTTCTGACGTACTCTTTTCCTTACCAGGGTACCTAAGGGGACTGGAAGGTTTTTAATGAGGCGGCTTGCTAGCTTAATAAAGTATGGGTTAAAATTCAAAAAAAAAGAAACATCATTCATTACATCCGGGATAATAAAGCTAGGGGGATCATCGTCCCAGAAAACAGGAACATCAGAATCAAAAACATATCTAGCTATTGTATGCGCCACTTTATTTGCCTCTCGAGGACAATGCTGCACCTTCAACTGACCAATTCTCCTTGCAATCTTGATACAATCAAGAAGAACAGCCGTGTGAGGGCTCCAAATCTCAGATACTCCATTCATAGCATCCGCAAGCTGGGTTGAATCAGTCTCAACAATAATAGGGACACACCCCAAGTTTTCAGCCAGAGTCAAGCCATATCTCAAAGACATAGCCTCCGCTGTTTCTGCATTTTGTATATTAATGAAAACATCACCGGATCCAGCAATTGCCTCCCCTTTGTTATTTCTTATGACCGCACCCGAAGCTCCTGCACCATTGGGGAAGAAACAAGCATCAACATTTAATTTATAAGTACCTGGGCTTGGTTCGACCGAGATATTTCATGAGCTTCAGATCCTTTTGCTTCCCCCTTAAAGTTTAATGTTAAAGCTTGTATAGCGAAGCTTGTACATTTTGCAGGAGCAATCTGTTCCCCCTTTACGAATTGCCTACGCTGCCACCAAATGTACCACGATCCTACAGCCAAAACTTCTTTTGTATCCACATGCTTCAGATGTTGAGGTGTGACTAAGTTGCTTCGGAGAATTTCCTCAAGAATAACCGATCCTGATCTGTCCACCTCAATAAACTCTTCAATTACGTTTAGTATCCCCAGTTCGCTCCAGACCTCTTTTGCATGAGCGCATGAGAACATCAGGTGTTTAATATCTTCAGCATGGATAGAACATCTTGGGCATTGTGCAGAAACTGGGATATGCCTATCAGCCAGAATAGCCATCCCAGGAACCGTACCATGGAGAGTTCTCCACAAAAAAAATCTTTACTTTGCTTGGCACATTTAATTTTCACATGATATCCCAAACCGGGTTAGGGATAGATGTACCTTGTCCATCCGCACATGAGAGTTTGTGGCCATTTTGATGAACCCACTCTGCATAATATGCTGACCGAACCGTGAAAGTATAAGAACTCGTCAGGTGCCAAGCCACGAAGTCCTCATTCAGCTGATCACTTAACGGAATCTTGAGGATTCTTTGCACATCAAGTGGGTGAAAATTGTCCATGATCAATTGTTCATCCCAACGCCCCGTAACCGGATCAATAATTTCATCCACAGTTTTGAGCAGGATATTACCTCTTCTAGTTTCTATTTTGCGAGAAGGGCTTGTCAGAATCCATGAATCTTCCCAGATGTTGATGTTGCTTCCAGATCCAACACGCCAAATCAGTCCCCTTTTAAAAGTACTGAGACCAGCAATAATGCTCTGCCAAGTGAACGAAGAACCACTTTTTGGTCCTGCTTTCAAGAGATCGCCATGTGGATAATACTTAGCCCTTAACACCTGCACACACAAAGAGTTAGGGTTTGTAATTAGCCTCCAACACTGTTTTGCCAACATTGCCACGTTGAAAGCGTGAAGATCACGAAAACCCATTCCCCCATTCTTCTTGGGCACACACATTTTCCACCAAGCCATCCAGTGCATTCTTTTTTGAACTTCAGAATCACCCCACCAGAAACCCGCCATAGCATCAGTCATCTCCTTACATTCTTTGGTATTTTGAAAACAGACATTGCATAGACAGGGATGGATTGAATTACTGCTTTCAAGAGAATCTCCTTTCCACCCATACTTAGAAATTTTTCCTTCCAACCTTCTAATCTCTTAATAATCCGTTCAAGAAGATGGATAAAGCTGTCACTTCGGTCTACACCAACAAGAGCTGGTAAGCCAAGGTATTCACCAGACAGAGCCTCGGTCATAATATTCAGTTTTGTACAAACTTCAGCCCTAACATCAGGATCCACATTCGGACTAAAGAAGATGCTACATTTTGCTTCGCTTACCAATTGCCCAGAACTAGAACAGTATTGATCAAGAACCTGTCTCAATGAGGTTTGATACGTCTCAAACGTATCTATAATTTTTGATGTTCCATGCTTGTTTTATACCAATTGCTACATGTTTTGCATCTACTTTATATCCCTTTTATACATTTTTTGGGACTAACCTATTAACAAGATGCCGAAGTGCCAGTTCCTGTTTTCTGCTGTTTTTGTATTCCAGAAAAGCTAGTCTGGAAATATTCTCGGAATTGGACGAAACTACACGGGGGTGCCTATTTTTCCAGAACACGCCTGACGGAGCGAAGGAGCAGCAGAGGAGGGCCACCAGGAGGCCACACGCACCTAGGGCGCGAGCCCCCTTCTGCCACGCCGTAGGGTGGTGTGGGCCCCTCGGGGGTCCGCAGCCGCCGCCCTTTCGCCTACTTATTCCCCCTGACGCGAAAACCCTAAGGGCCTGAGCAAAAATCCACGAAAAGATCCAGAGACGCCGCCGTCGTCAACCCTAGCTCGGGAGGGTTCAGAACCTCTTCCCGGCACCCTGCCGGAGAGGGGAATCGTCACCGGAGGCTTCTACATCGCCATGCCTGCCTCCGGAGTGATGCGTGAGTAGTTCATCCTTGGACTACGGGTCCATAGCAGTAGCTAGATGGTTGTCTCTCCACTTTGTGCCATCATATTTAGATCTTGTGAGCTGCCCTACATGATCAAGATCATATTATTGTAATGCTACATGTTGTGTTTGCTGGGATCCGATGAATAATGAATATTATGTCAAGTTGATTATCAATCTATCTTATATGTTATTTAAGATCTTGCATGCTTTCCGTTACTCGTAGATGCTTTGGCCAAGTAGATGCTTGTAACTCCTAGAGAGAGTATTTATGCTAGATAGTGGGTTCATGTCTCCGTTTAACCTGAGACAGTGACAGAAAGTTCTAAGGTTGTGGATGTGCTGTTGCCACTAGGGATAACCTAACGATGCTATGTCCACGAGCATATGTGTTTGTTTACATTACGCACTTTACTTAATGCAATTATCCGTTGCTTGCAACTTAATACCAACGGGGGACTCGGATGACAACCCGGCGGTGGATTATTAGTCATAGATGCTGTTGGATAACGGTCTATGTATTATGTCGTAATGCCCAATTAAATATCATAGTAGTCAACATGTCATGTATATGCATTGTCATGCGCTCACTATTCGTCAATTGCCCAGCTGTAATTTGTTCACCCAACATGTTAGTTATATTTTATGGAGAGACACCACTAGTGAACTGTGGACCTCGGTCCATTCTTTTAAACTGATTAAACAACCACAAACTGCAAACTGTTCCTTTTTCATTCTCTGAAATTTAATACTCATTTTCCACACCATTCGTTTAATCCTTTGTTTTCAGCAAGCCAGTGAGATTGACAACCTCACTGTTTCATTGGGGCAAAGTAGTTTGATTGTGTTGTGTGCAGATTCCACGTCAACAGTCCAGACTCTCTTCGCCAACTATTTTTCTGGCGCCGTTGACAACCTTCTGAAGAGTTGCTGCTCCTACTGGTTCGATAACCTTGGTTTCTTTCTGAGGGAAAACTTGCTGCTGACTACATCATACCTTCCTCTTGGGGTCTCCCAACGAACGTGTGTTTCACGTCATCAAGGTTGCATTTAACATATTAGCTTTCATAAGGATAAGGGAATCATTAGCAAAGAGTAAATGAGATACTGATGGTGCATTTATGCAGACCCTGACACCTTCCATGCCACGAACCTCCTCTCTATGAGCCAAGAGACTTGATAAACCTTCAGCACAAAGCAAGAATAAATATGGGGACAGTGGATCCCCCTGGCGAAGCCCTCTCGAAGCAGAGAACCCATCTGTTTCCTGATTATTAAACCTGACCTTGTATTTTACTGACCGAATGCAGGACATAAGCAACTCAACAAAATTACAATCAAAACCTAACCTCGGCATCACGCTTTCCAAAAAGCGCCACTCAACCATGGCATAGGCTTTATGCATGTCCAATTTAACAGCACAATAACCCCACTTCCCTTTCTTTTTGTTCTTTATAGTATGAATGCTTTCATATGCCAATAAAATGTTATCTGTAATTAATCTTCCTGGCACGAAAGCACTTTGGACAGGAGAGATGATTTCATCAAGTACCTGTTTAAGCCGCAATGCAATCATCTTCGAGATAACCTTGTATAACACATTGCAAAGACTAATTGGACGGTATTGAGTAATCAACTCCGGGGTTTCAACTTTTGGGATAAGGACAATCACCGTTTCATTCCAACCAGGAGGAATGATTTTACTATTTATTGCATCAAGAACTTCTTTTGTAAGTGCCTCACCCAAGATATTCCAGCACTTCTTGAAAAAAATTGCGTGTAACCCATCAAGAACTTTTACTATATATTGCATCAAGAACTTCTTTTTTTACCTCTTCTTCTGAATAAGGCTTCAGTAATTGTTCGTTCATTTGTTCTGAAACTTTTGGGGTCACTTTAGACAGCAAATCTGGGTCTGGTTCATCAATCTCAGTTATACCTGGCCATGTCTCGGGCCGGGCCGAGAAAAGCCCGACACAGAAAACCCAGGCCCAGGCCCGGCCCTGTCAAAAAGCCCGAAAGCCCGACGGGCCATCGGGCCGCGGGCCGGGCTTCTTACCTAAATGGCCGAAACTCAAAGCCCAGGCCCGGCCCATCGCACGCGTCGGGCCTAAAATTCAGGCCCAGGCCCGTGAATTTCGGGCCGGGCTGCCCATGGCCAGATATAATCTCAGTAGTGAAAAGTCCTGCAAAATAATCAGAAATCAATGGATTGAGGGAAGCTGTATCTTCGAGCCAAACACCATTTTCATCCTTCAATCTTTTAATTAAATTCCGTTTCCTTCTTTCATTAGCAAAGTTGTGAAAATAAGAGGTATTCTTGTCACCATGTTGCAGCCAATTAATACGGCTGCATTGAGCCCAGTGTATTTTCTCCTGCTCCAGAAGGTCCTCTATTTCCTTTGCAATCTCTCGTTGCAGTTCTACTGTCTCATCATTCAGGACACCCGAAGCTACTTTCTCCATCAAAATCTGTTTATTTCGAATTTTTCTCTTTCTCTTCTGTAAGATGGATCGATCCCACTTGTGAAGTTGATCATGCACTATCGCCAGTTTTCCGCCAAAGTTTCATTTTGAACTCTCGAGCCGGCCTGTTCCCAGGCCTCCTATACAACCTGTCTAAACCGGGCCTCTTTTAACCATTTGGCCTCAAACCGCAGAACTGCCGGCCCATTAACATGTTCAGTATTTTCACTTTCCAGAGTCATCAAGATAGGCCGGTGATCAGAATTACTATACTCCAGGTTTTGCAGGACTGCTCCTCCAAATTTCTGATTCCAGGCTTCATTCGTCAGGGCTCTATCAATTCGTCAGGACTGCCCTTTTTTTTTACTTTGATCCTCCTTTTTTACCACACTTTTCTTTGCTGTATATTATTTGCCCCCTTACAAACCGGGTCCACATGTAGTTACCAAAATACCCATCGAACTAGACCTGAATCGATCGAGCGAGCTTTCTATGGTCGTCTCTGTCTTCCTCGCTCGAACACAGAACATAGCTCCTGTCCTGTCCGCCCAGCCCAAAGCAAAGGAACCACGTGGCGGTTGCAATCCCCACGGCGCCCAGAGCTAGAGAGGGCGGCTGGCAGCGAGATTCTGGGGAGCGGCGACATCTCCCCCGCGGCCCTAGGTACGACCTTCTCCCTTCAAGCGCTGGAGGTACAGTGCCCAGCGGCAAGCTGAAGGGTTGAGCACGGTGGCAGCAGCTAGCGGCGAATGTGCAACGGCGAGAGGCCACGGGCGGCGGTGGCTGCTACGCAAGCGGCCAGCGGCCTAAGGCTGGTCACAGTGTGAGTAACTTGGCTAGTAACATCACACATTTTTAAGACAAATTTGCTTACGTGGCATGTAGTTAATGAGGAGAGAGATGTTTGTGATAACTTAGCTAGTTACTGTAACATCACACTTATCATGACAAAATGAGTCTATAGGCTGATAAATAAAGTCTTATATGACACCACACATATGTTACTCCCATTGTGGAGATAGTAACATAGGATAGTGACATCAGCATGTTACAACTCTATGTTACTCCCCACTGTGAGCAGCCTAACAGCGGAGAAAAGAGGGATTCGATTTCATCCGTTTGCGCGCTCAGCGGCCAGGGGTATATTTGTCTTGGATATGTTGTCAAATCCCTCAAAAGAAAAGAAACAAATACAAAAGGGCAAATAGGAGGGTCAAAATAAATAAGGGCAAATCGGATAGTGGCAAAGTAAAATGAGGGGAAAATCAAATTCCCCGCAGCAGGGAGGGCCTCACACCTCGTCTATAATCTCCACGAGTCGAGGCGTCATAGTTGGGCCGGCCTTTGTGCCTGACGTTGGTGCGGTCTGACGCTGAATGCTGCAGCAGCTGCCAAAGTGCTAATCCTATATATAAGGGCCAGCTCGAATTTTTTTGGCCCTGAGAACTTGCCTGTGTGATGCACCTAAAATGCATCTACTTTTACAAGCACTTTGCTTCATAATTTGCTCCGGAATCTTCCCATATTTGAATAAACCTGCTGAATCTGACGCTGTTTTTAGCAAAGTCTCGTTTCTGGTTATTTTTGCAGGAAATTAAATCGAGGAAACATACCACGTCATTTTTTATGGAAAAGGAGGACAACGTGCAACGGATGGACACGAGGAAGCGCTCGAAGGCCAAAAGAGGGGCCCCACGCGGCCCCTGTACCTGGCCATGTGGGCCCACCCCAATTGGGCCTCGGGCACCGCCTCGCCTTCGGTCTTCGACGTACCCCCTCATATATACGAAAAAGTGGGTGCCCTAAGAGGAGGAGAGCTTTCGCGAAATACACCGCTGCCACCACCACGATCTTCGTTTTCGGAGACAGATTGATCCAGGATTTCTCCTCCGGTGGAGGGATCCGGAGACCGTCTTCACCACCATCTTCACCGCCTTCATCTCCATCGACCATGAGCTCCCTCTCTACCACCATGTGTGAGTAGTCCGCTGTAGGCATATGAGGTGGATGGGGATTGGATGAGATTGATCATGTAATGATACCCGTTGTCCGAGATCTTAGGGGTTTATCTTGAGGATATTTTTGTATTGTGTTGATGCACTTATGCTATGTTTAATGCTTGCTACTAGGGCCCGAGTGGCATGATTTCAGTACTGAACTTATTTTTCTTCATCATATAATTGAGTTTGGTATCTATCTGTAAAGTGTATCACCTGCTATTATGTTGAACCTGCGAACCCTAAAAGTGATAGTATAGGGAAAACAAGGGGGAGATGTTTTAGTTTGAGGATTCTATGTGTTCATGAAGTGTTAATGCGTTGTTCCGGGCTATTCGAAAGGGTAGACCTTAATTACCTGTAGTTCCAAGTTGGCCCCGGTGAAATGGGCAGGTAGGACAATAGATGTTGTGCAAATTCTCTTTGTTAGTACGCACAACTAATTATCGAACACATACCTACATATATCGGAGTTAGAGATAAGTCCCATTGCTACTTATACCTTATTATATGATCAATCTTATTCATGCAACACCCCGCGATCACCTCATGCCTATGTTTTAAATCTCTGAGTTACACTTTCACTTTTCCGGTGAAAACTGGGAAACCCTTGTTCACTACTGCTGTTTTATTTGTTACTTGAATCATACTATTGCCATCACTATCACTGCTGCAAGTTTATTGATATACATGTGTGGTTGAGAGTGACGCCTCAATTGCCAAAGTCTTATTGGTATTCTTGTGTTCCCATCGTGTCGAACTATAAATTTGGGTAATACTTCCCAACGAAGATTTCAGTGATCCCCTATACTTGTGGGCATCAAGACATTTTCTGGCGTTGTTGCCGGGGAACCTAGCTTTATTGGCAAGACAACTTGTTATCATTTATTTGCTGCACTTGCTTGTTCCCAACTATGGGGAAGGAAAAGAATACTCCGAAGGAAGTAAGGCCTTCAACTACTCGTAGAGGTACTGATTTGCCAAGTAGGCCAAAGTTTTCACCTAATGTTGCTTCTGCTATTGTTGCTAAGAAGAAAGAAAAAGCTTTATCTAGTTCACCATTGTCTAAGATGTCTACTAGTATTGAAAATAATTTAATATGTGGTAGCGTAGACAAAGAAGTGACACCTGAAACATCTGAGATAACTGAAACACCTGAATCTGCTATTATTGAAAATGTTGAGTCTGAATTAGAAGATAATGAATATTGTGATAATGAACATGAAACTTCTTCTGAGGAAGAGGATGCTTTTATTATGGCTTTTATGGATTCGAATTTTGATAAATTGGATAAACTTGATATCTATAAAAATTCTCCTCTTGATAATTATTTCCCTGTTACTGAGAAAATGAATGCTTCAGCTATTAAAATTAAAGACAAAGATTATGAGTTTAGTGTTGATCCTGAAATAATTGAAAAAGCTGAGAAGTATAAGTTTTATGGGAGAGACAATGAGTTCCCTTTTGAACACATTGCTGATTTGCATGATTTATCTGTGTTATTTGGTAAAGATGAAATCCACCAACGTTATTATTTCTTAAAGTTGTTTCCTTTTACTTTGGGAGGAAATGCTAAAACTTGGTATAATCGTTTAGAACCTGGATGTATTACTAGCAATTAGGAATGCTTGCAGGTATTTTTTAATAATTATTTTCCTGCTGATAAGATTCATGGTTTAACTATTGAGATTAGCAACTTTTCACAAACAGAGAAGGAGGATTTGCCCCAAGCTTGGGGGAGATACAGTAAGATGGTCAGGAAATGTCCTACCCATGGCTTCAAGAATAATGAAATACTTGATATATTTTACAATGGACTAACTGAAAATACAAGAGGTTATCTTGATAATATTGCAGGTAGTGTTTTCAGGGAAAGGACCGTTGATGAAGCAATGGAGTTATTGGAAACTATCTCTAGAAACTATGAAGATTGGAATATTGAAATAATAGACGACAGAGAGATATTCCCAGAGAAGAAAGGAGGTATTCTTGAATTAAACAAAGAGGCAATAAAGGGAGCCTCCAAGGATATGAAAGAGAAGGGAATTAAAACCTCTCATCTTAAGGAATTATCTGAAATGGGTGTTAAACTTCCTATTGATCGACCATGTTTTCCAATCCCAGTCAATGCTATAAGCTCTTTGGAAGGTAATGAGAAGGTAACACCTCCTATTGATGTATCATATGTTAATGATTTTGCTTATCATAATAAACCTGAAGAGCATGATATTAGAATGAATATGATGGAAAACTCTCATAAAATTAAATTCCTTCGTGAAAATATAAATGCTAGTGTGGGAGAAGTTAGAAGAATTGTTAAACACTGTGAAATGATGAATAATCAAATTGAACAAATGGTTTCTCTTCAAAATCAATTGTACGAAAATCTTATTGAGAAGAAACAGGTTTGTGTTGTTAGTACTAGAGGTGGTGCAAGTACTCAGGACCCTGACTATCCTGAAAACCATCCCAAGAGAAAAGAGCAAGAGGCTCTCAAAAGGAAATCTTTGGATGACGCTAGGTTTGAGAAATTTTTTGAGTTGATTAAAAATTTATGTTTGCAAATTCCTCTTGTTGATGCTATTAAAATTCCTCCATACTCAAAATATATGAAAGATATTGTCACTAATAAAAGGAAGATACCTAATGATGCAATTACTGCTATGCTTGCTGATTATTCATTTGAAGGAAAATTGCCTAAAAAGCGTGGAGATCCTTGTATCCTGACTATTCCTTGTCGTATTAAAGAAACTTATGTGAAATATGCACTATGTGATTTAGGAGCTGGTGTTAGTGTTATGCCTTTCTCTTTATATAAGAAACTTAACCTAAACAAATTGGTTCCAACTGAAGTTTCATTGCAAATGGCTGATAAATCAACTGCTGTGCCTATAGGTATATGTGAGGATGTTCCTATCTCTATTGCTAATGTGTTAATTCCTACAGACTTTGTTATATTAGAAATGCCTGAGGATGATAATCTATCTATTATTCTTGGAAGACCCTTTTTAAACACTGCAGGAGCTGTGATAAATTGCACTAAGAGCAAAGTGACATTTAATGTCAAAGGAAATGAGCATACTATCTATTTTCCCAAGAAGAATCCTGTTACAGTGATAACAAGAGTGTGAATTCTATTCAAAGAAATACTATTATGATTGGAAGCTTTGAAATTGCACTACCACCTCCTGCACCAAAGTATGCTACCTTGATGATTGGAACTATTCCAATCAAGTATGAGGTATCTTGAAACTCTTCTTTATATCTATAAAATAAGAATCATGTATTATATCTTTTGCATATTATTAATGAGACTTGATCAACCTCATTACTAATATGGAAATGATAAAAACTTGATTCCCATAAAAATTTGTATTGCATTTTAATTTTATTTATCTTAAAATTTTAGAGTATATGCATAATCATAATTATTTCAGAGTTCAGAAATTCCAGAATATGAAGTTTGAAAAATCCTCTTTAGAAAATTGTCTCTGAAAATTTCAGAAAAATTTGGAGGTAAATTATTTAACCAGAGGGGCCATCTGCCAGAAGTGGGACACCAGGAGGCCACCAGGGACCAAAATGGGGTGTCCCACGTGGCCAGATTCCTTGGCCATGTGGGACCCACCAACTTTGTCCCCAGGTGGTGTTAGGTGAGTGTCATGTGCCCATCTGCTTCCCCTCGACAGAAAACCACTTCCAGGTATTTTTCCCAAATTTTTCCGAGCTCGTTCTTCCTGCTATCCTTGGATCTCCAAGTTTAGGGCAGATTTTTCAAATCTGTTTGGTGGGATTGCTCCTTGGTATGTGACTCCTCCACCCATCCAATTATTTTTTGTTCTTGTGCCTCATGTATGAAGTATTTTGCTGCACTAGGTGTCACCTAATATGCTTGAGAAATCCATGGATTTAAGTTTTCTAGTTGATATGGATGCATGATATTGATATGGAGACTAGTTATGGATGGCTCAATGTTGTTTTAGAGTGCTACATCTTAATTTTTGTTGAATATTATTTATGGGCAGCAAGGTACCATGATGAACAAAGGTAAGGCATTGCTTGGGATGAGCTCAAGACCGAGGAGAAGAACATCTAAAGTCTCCCTTAATTATGATGACAACCATCTTTGGGAGGATGATGCAGTTTTTGTGGGGGAGAAGCTGAAGATACATACAACTAGATGGCAAGACCCCCATGTTCTTGAGCAGTGGGCGATGAAAGAAGACTTCGACACCTTCGTCAATGCAACTGGTTTGCTTGAGTTTGCCCAAAATCCGCGAGGTACATACGAGGAATTCTCGCGAGAATTCCTCTCCACATTCAGGTTTGAGGGTCCTGAGATCTACAAGCACGGTAAGAAGAGTAAGGCACCCCCCTCCTACCTTTGTTTGTAAATTTACTATGAGGGGGGAGCGCCTTGTTATGTCCTTGGAGGAGTTTTGCAAAGCTATTGGTGTGGAAAACAGGGGTAGTTGGGAGGAAACCCGTGCTGACTCCAACCAGGAGCTTGTTGCATTTTGGCACTCTATTTCTGTTAACTCTCATGATAGATTAAATAGGGGTAAATTTACTCATATACAGCACCCAAGTTTGAGATACTTTGCATTGTTCCTTGCAAGAGGATTTCTTGCTAGAGACAACAATTCTGCTTGCACGGGACCAATGGTTTATTTACTTAAATGTGCAAAAGAAAACACCACATGTGGGTATAACTTGGGAGTCATTCTTACTAGATCCTTGCATACGGCTGTGAGTAGAAATATTACTAATCAAACCCCTATTTATGCTGGTGCTATTGCTACTTTAGTGTATGAATACATTAAAGATGAAAGAGGTTATGGTGATAACATGGGTACTCCTGTGATGGAGTCCAATTTACTCGATTTTGCTTTGACTACCGTATGGATATAAGTGTGATGCATGGGGATGATTATTGGTATAACTATTTGAGTACTAATGGACAAAGAGTGCCCATTAGGCTCCCCCGTGCTGACCTTTTTGACAGGAGTACCGGAAAATGGATTGTGGAAGAGATGCCGCCTCAAGAGGAGCCACAAGATCCAGGGATGCAAGGCTACCAACCTCGAGAGGAGCCCCAAGACTCAGGAATGCAAGACTACCCATATGGTTACTTCCCTGGAGGTGGAAGTGGATACAACTTCTACCCGGGATACTAGCTTGATCACAAGCTTGGGGGAGTACCTCCTTCCCTTTCCATTCATTGTGTTATATCACTGTTATCTTGTTATGTTTTAGTTTCTTGTTCTAAAAATCACAAAAACACAAAAAGATTTCATTTGTTTCTTTTGTTTAGTTAATTCTGGACATTTACTTTATGCATCTAAAAACTAAAAAGAACAAAGACATTTTCGTTTTAGTGAATCCAAAGTGAATACGGAGGTGCAGGAATTGCTGAAATCTGCTCACTGTTCTATTTTTCATATTTTCTCTGTAAGTCCGAATGAGCTAAAATTTTAACCACTACTGCAACTTTTCATAACCTACACACCTGTAAATTATGAGATTTTTCTGAAGTGTCTAGGTAGGGTTAAAACAGTACTGTATGCAGTAGCATTTTATGGCAGATTTGAGTTTTTATTGCGCAGTTCAAATTTGGGAGAGGAGAACAACAATGATGAGTTGATGTGCGTTAAGTGGATGAAAGGTATGACACATTTGCCCTGCTTATGTGGACTTTTTAATAACAGCAAGTACGCACATCATAGTGTCTTTAACATCTAGGGAAGTGGTAGCCAATGTTTATCTGCTCCGTGTTCTAGTATGTTATATTATGATGCAAGTGAGATAATATGTAGCGACAACACTTGGATGTGAGTTGAGTAATTGTGGCTCTAAACAAAGGTCTACACATCCCATTGTGCTTGCTAAACTTTCCAACCAAAGAATAAAAGAATTTTTCAAATGATAAACATGAAGTCATATGCTTGACAAGCTTAGTGGTTGGGAGTTAACTCAAATGTGCTGACACATGGAAAGCTTTCAACATTGCACTAAATTATATTTAGTTGATATCATGTATCTTTGTTTATGGATGCTTATCATGTGTGTCGTGGGTTTGTCACGTCAGGTGTCATAGATGACTTCGTAGGTGTGGGATTACGCGAGTCAAGCATCTCCGAGCTTGGGATCGCAGGAACAAAGATCAACACAGATTTACCCAGGTTCGGCCCCCTCAATGTGAGGTAAAAGACCTACTTCCTGCCTACCCTAGATTGGTATTGATATGATAATCGAGGTGTTACAATGGAGGCGATCCGATCTGGTACTCGCCGTATGAGCTAGGGTTTAGGGCTTGATAGCTTGACCCGCTCTAAGTCCTGCGAGTCCTCTTTATATACACAGAGGCTCGCTAGGTTACAAAAGGAAACTTCCCCATAAGGAATACGTCCACAGAGGCCTACTCGGAGACTACTTGGTCTTCACGTCCTCCGGGATATGTCTTCTAGATCTTTCCCCTTATGGCGGTTCAATATTGGGCTTGCTCCCAAGTGGGCCTTTGTCCGTGCGAGTAAGTTAAGTCGCACTGGGCCGCGGGTTAATCCAGAAAGTATTCCCCCGACATTAGCCCCCAAGATTGGTTAGGACTTTACGGTGAGAATCTTCTGACCTCTTGAAATGGTCTCTGAGCCGCACTGCAAACGTTCTGACCAATCTTCTGACTTATGCGATTCAGAGCTGTGACTTATCTGCGCGACTCATCTCCCCTTCTGGAAATATTCTGTTTCCTTTAATTGCGGACCGTTACTCGTTTTGCGGGCGCAAATTGTGCCGTTGGTTGCGAGCGCAGATTGTGCCGTTAGTTGCGGGTCCCTTCAGTTATAAGCTGCGGCCACCTAGGTCATTATCCACTTGCCCTTGCAATCTCCTCATCCCTAGCCGCGCCGTCTTCTTCCTCGACCCGAGCCTAGTTCCCCAATCCAATCTCCCTTCGCAATGGCGCCCAAGGCAAACCATCTGACGATAAGCGCAGGATCTCCTGCAACTGGGAAGGATCCTGGGTGACGGAGGAAACTCTTGCGGATCTGGCCGAAGCTGGCTTCTTGCCGCCGAAGGAGGACGGCGTCTGGCGGGCGCCAGGCGATGAAATCGAGCCGCGCCCCAAGCCCAACGAGCTGGTGATGTTCGTGGAGCACGTGGAGCGTGGATTCACGCCGCCAGGTTCTCCCTTCTTCCGCAATTGCTGCAACGCCTAGGCCTCCGTCTTCACGACATCGGGCCCAACTCAATGCTCCAGGTGAGCAATTTTCATGTGTTGTGCGAGGACTATCTTGGCATAGCCCCCAACATCGATCTATGGCTGGCCTCTTTCACCTGCAACAGCCAACTTGTCTCCAAGGGTGGCGCCTACGTTCAGGTCGGCGCCATCTCTCTTCAACGCCATAGAAACTCTTGCCTTCCCAAGCTAGCCCTGGCGAATCGACCCAGGGCTTGGCAAAAATCTTTCTTCTATTGCCAAGATACTTCACCGGAGGGCGAAACTCGCCTTCCCTCCTGGTCTAACACCCTCTTCGTGCCTACCGAGGCACTGAAATCAAAACCCGCGACTCGGCCATGCCCTTCATCAATGAGTCGCTGATCAAGGTCCGCGCCTTAATAGGTCATGGTCTTACTGGCCTTGATCTTCTCTCTTGCTGGACCAAATGGCGCATTCAGCCCGTGAGTCCACGACAGCGATCCTTCCTTGAGTGCACAGGCACCTCTGCTGACGTCGATATCAAGGCTTCGGACTGGAGGCCTGAGGATTGGGTGGAATTTGTCACCCGCGTGACTGAGGAGAAGGACATCTCCTTCGACAAGGTGGGGCTTGCCCCTTTCAGTGTTAACAACAAGCCTTTTGAGGTAACTCCTCTTCTCTGTCTTTTCGCCTTCGTAGTTGAGTCGCATTCCTTTTCTTAATACTGCAACTTATATCTTCCTGATCCAGGCTGATGAGAATTACTGGTCGCTGCCTGCGACCGTCGCCGGCACTGCTGCTCCCAAGCGTGCCGCACGAAAGAAGTTGCTGCCCACTCTAGAGGGCAGCGAAACTGCTGATATCCCTTCTGTCGCCTCTGCGGCCTCAGAGGTGAAGAGACTGAACTGGACGAGGATGACAGTCCAGTGCCAGCCGCGAGTTCTGTTGCCGCGGCTGGACCAACTCCCCGTAGAGCCTCCAAGAGGCTATCTCGTGAGGAGCCAGAGGTTGATGCTCTGGAAAACCCTGAGGCCACGAAGCGTCGCAAACCTGCTACGGGCGCGACCTCCTCCGCTGCCAGGCGTGTGTTCAAAGCCACCGCCTCGCTGAAGAAGACATGGGTCCCCACTCTGGTAATTTCTGTTGTCTTGTCATCTTGAATGCTTATTCTTTTTCCTCTACTGACACGCAAAACTTCTGCTCGTAGATTCTGGGACCCAAGGCCTGTCCTCACCGTCAAGCGGCGAGCTTATGGCCTTTGTGAAGATGGCTCCAGAGTTAGTGACTTTTCCCTGTGCTTATAATACTTTTATTCTGGCTTATGTGCTTCTTCTTCACACAATGCCCTTGCTTTTTGCAGAAGTGCGGCTAAACCCGCGGCTGAGCCTGGAAGTTTCTGAAACGCGGTTGAGCCGCGTTTATCACCTGCGGCTCATACCGCCATGGTAGAGGGCGTGGCCACCACTGATGACCTGGCCACGGTCCCTGTTCTTGACACAGCCGCCCAAGAGGTGGCTCTGGAGGATAGAACGGATCCCCTTACGATCCAGGACGTGGAGAAGGTCAACCCCTCCTCCATAGATGTAATGGCCAAGGATGCTGATGCGCCAGTGATTGAGTCGCCAGCGGCGACAGCCTGCGGTCGCCAATTCTGCGTGCTGAGGTTGCTTCCTCCTCCTCCACAAGCCGCGCTGAGAAACTGTCAGAGGCTATCATTGCCTCAAATGACAAGCAAGCCATGGAGCTCCGCAAGGCACTGTCTGACCTGTCTGCGGCTTATAAGGTAAACTTCTATCTCCACTTATCTGTCTCTAGCCCCCAAGGATCAAGTTTCTTCTTTGACTGTAAAGGGAGACTTGATGCTTCTCTTTTAGCTGTTGATATGTACTTACTAACTGATGTACTCTTTAGGAGGAACTAAGCTCCATAACAGTGCCAAACTTGCCTTGGAAAAGCAGCTGGGGGATACTCCTCTGAACTGGAGAGGCTGCGCGAGCTCCTTGGCCAGCGTGACGCTGAGCTGAAGAAAGGGAAACCAGGATGGGCGAGCTATCTGATGAAAGCTTCAAGTTATCTGAACAAGCCAAAGCCACCGAGCTGCGGCTTAAAACTGTTGAAGAGAAGTTCCAAGAGAGGGTCCAGCAACTGGACCTCCAAATCAGTGCTCAGAAAGACGCCATTGCTGATGCCAACGAGGACGCAAGGCTAAGGCTGTTTCCATTGGCGAGCTTGAGAAAAAGTTGAAAAAAGTTTCTGATGCCCATAACCTTGTCCACGCCAAAGTGTGCATCATGACTCAAGAGTTAACTGGTATGTTTGCGACTCATATCTGCATCTGTTTTCTCTACTATCTTTGCCTGTATGTTGTAGAGCTGACGGAGACATGCCTCGATGTAGGTGAAGATGCCAAGTGCAGCGCGGCAGTACTCAAGAACAGCTGGAGTATATCCGCGATTTTTCGCGAAGAACTTGCGATGCCATGAAATCGCTGTCCACCTGTCTGCTGCCGAAAGCCTGTCCTGGTGATTCTGAAGGGCTTTTGAAAGACTGCTTAGGGCGCCTCAATTTTTTTGGACTGGAAAGAGTCCTCAGCTCGCACCGGCGCGGCTCATGTTCTTGCTTTGGCCAAGACATACTATCCTTCTTTTGATGCTGCCAAGGTTGCACAAGGTAGGCCCTCGAAGAAGGTGGATGGCACCGAACTGACGGCCTCAGAATATCGGCGACTTGGAAGGATATGCGCGGCCATGCGACTGAACTGGTGGAGGGGATAGATCTTGCGACCTATATGGGCAAGTATAATGCAGATGGAAGCAGATGGGAGAAGTTACCCGCTCCGTCATCCAGTGCGGTGATTCCGCAGGAGAAGAACCCTTCTCCAGGCGTATCCAGCTCTGCAGCCCCCAAGCCCGCGACGAAGAAGCCCTCCAGCGAGCCTGCGATTGCTCCTTCTGGCAAGCTTGGTAAGCCGCCTGTTCCTCCTTCCCACCGGCCAAAAGCTGCGCACAAATGAAGAAGAGAAACAATGGTTTGATGATCTTGGCCCTTAGCGGCCTGTAATAATTGTTAGAATTTATGTGTCATAAGACAATGTTATGGTTTGCTTAAGTACTCTCAGCAGTACATGTTTCGACCAATAGGCTGGTCCTTATGATTTGTCTCGGTTTTTCCTCACTTAGGCCCTTGCGCGGCTCAGTATTTCCCAGGTAAAAAGTGCGTGTTCAGGGTCGAGAGCGGCCATGATAGGCAATCAAACTCGATTGACGCCGCACCCCCAGTACTTTGGCCGCATAGTGCAAGTCGCATCCAAGAGAGGTTGAGTATAATCACGATAAATGCCACTTGTTTGGCGATCCCAAGGAATAGGCCGCGCTAAAAAGCTGCCGCACCCCCAAGGGACCAATGATTAAAAAATAAAAGACTCACAGCTCAATTGGTAGTTTGAGATGCTTTATTTCAGAATCATTATATGATACATAGGGTCGGTCGCGCCTAGGTGGCGACCAGAAGTGATGCTTGGGTCGGTTGCGCCTAGGTGGCAACCAGAGATGTTACATGGGTCGGTCGCGCCTGAGTGGCGACCAGAAATGGGTCGGTTGCGCCTAGGTGGCAACCAGAGATGTTACATGGGTCGGTCGCGCCTGAGTGGCGACCAGAATTGGGTCGGTTGCGCCTAGGTGGCAACCAGAGATGTTACATGGGTCGGTCGCGCCTGAGTGGCGACCAGAATTGGGTCGATCGCGCCTAGGTGGCGATCAGAATGTTACATTGGGTCGGTCGCGCCTGAGTGGCGACCAGAATTGGGTCGATCGCGCCTAGGTGGCGATCAGAATTGAAGTTTTTAGCCCTGAGTGGCCAGCTTGATGATGTAAACTCTTAATAATTTTGTTGCGGCTGCTGATGGCAACTCGCGATGCCTGGGATGTGTCCTTATTGGCAATGGCTTGTAGCCTTTGACTTCCTTGCCTCCCTTGCGGCCGTAATCTGAAGTCGCAAGTCAGGCAGGTGCCTCTTAGCCTTCACGATGTCATCAAAATTCTCCTGCGACTCGCGCATGGGCGCGCTCTCTGCGATGCAAGCTGCTCTGGCCATGGCCTTGTCGCCTTCTTCGCATTCTTGAGCTATTCTTTTGTCGCCATTGATGGTGATGACTCCCCTGGGGCCTGGTATTTTAAGCTTTAGGTACACATAGCACGGCCTAGCCATAAACTTTGCGAATGCTTCTCTGCCAAACAGCGCATGATATGGGCTCTGGAAATCTACAACCTCGAACCAAATGTACTCGCTCCTGAAGTTGCTTTGTGTCCCAAAGGCGACCTCCAAGTTGATTCGCCCCAATGGCTGAGCTGATATGCCTGGCACGACACCGTGAAACGTTGTTCTTGATGGGTGTAGCTGCTTTTCTTGGAGGTTCATTCTTTTGAAGGTTTCATAGTATAATATATTGATGCTGCTGCCTCCATCCATCAGTACTTTGCTCAACTTGTACCCTGCGACTTGAGGGGCAACCACCAGCGCGAGTTTTCCCTCTTCATTTATTTCTCCTGGGTGATCCTCGCGGCTCCAAACTACTGGCTGCTCGGACCACTTTAGCCACTGTGGGACGGCTGGTACTATGGCGTTAACAGCCTGATTGCGTCGTCGCAGCTTTTGTTCCCTCCTTGAAGTATTCACCACAATGGTATGATACTGACCCAACTGTTTTGGGAACTGTGGCTGATCTGGCTGCGGATTTGGGACGGCGTTGTTGCTGTTGTTGCCTCCGCCGTGGTTACCTCCCTCGTTGTTTTGATGATTGTTTGTGTTGAGTGGTTGTCCATCCTTCCACTTTTTGTAATGATAACACTGTGCCTTCGTGTGGTTGGGTGGTTTCCCATCTTTTCCTATATGGATGTCGCAGGGGCGGTTGAAAACCTCTTCCAAATTAACTGGGTGAAAATTCCTTCCTCTGCCGCTGCTTTGTTTGTAACGAGTGTTCGTATTTGCGACTAACCCTGAGTTTCCTTCCTCGTTTTTGCGCTTGTTATAACTCGCATTGGCATTGCTAGCTTGCTGTTGTTGAGGCTTGCTACTGGCCTTCTTTCCCTTGCCAGTTTTTCCTCTTCCTCCCCATCAGATGCGTCCCTGGTTTTATCCGAGCTAGCATACTTGTTGGCCGCCGCCATTACCTCGCTTAGGCTCTTGACTTTATCCTTCATGCGACCTAGTTTGTGGACTAGCGGCTCAAATTTGCAATTTTTCTCCATGACAAGGACTGCTGAACTGGGTGGTATGTTATCTGAGGAATGTATGATCTCTGCGACCCTTCTCATCCAGTGGCGACTCGACTCGCCTTCCTTCTGTACACAACGCTCAAGGTCCTCTATGCTGCAGAGTCGCTTGCATGTTCCTTGGAAATTCTTGATAAAAGCTTCCTTCATCTCATCCCAAGAGTTTATTGAATTTGGCGGCAAATTTTGCAGCCATATGTGAGCTGCGCCTTCTAACATCATGTTTAGGTAACGTGCGCAGATCTCTTCGGATGCGTTTAGGATGCTCATGCCCATCTCGTAATTGTTGAGCCAAGTAACAGGGTCCATGCTTGCGTTGTAGTTGGCGACCTTGCGAGGCCCTTTGAAATCTGCAGGAAACGGTTCAGACCTGATTCTTTCGCTGAAACAGACTGGGCCTTTGAGTCGCGACGATAGGTTGGACGAAGCTGGCCTTCCTATTGGATTAGCCGCCGCGCGCGGCTGCACAACTCTATGGGTTGAACTTGCTGAGGTTGATTTTGAGCCGCAGGTTGATCTTCCCTTTGTCGCCTAGCCGAACTCGAAGTCGCAACGTGTGGCGATCCGCGTGGATGCTTCTCTCCGCCGTTGCTCTGCTATTGTAAGGGGTGGAGTGCAGCCGTCCTGCGTGTTCGGACATATTTGCCTGCTGTATTACTGCTGTGCTCAGCATCTCAATGGCACGCCGTGCCTCTCTGTCCATTGGCGTGTTTCCTGCTGGCGCTAACCTGGCCAAGATGTTTGTGGCCGCAAAGAGATTCTCCACTGGGCTAACATAATGCCCTTGCGGCGTGTGGAACCTTTGAGGCTGCTGTGGCGACTGCTGAACAAAGGTTGGCTGCGTCAATGGCGGGGGCATCATGGCCCTGTTGTTAGCCTGTACTATGGCCCTTGATCCAGGTATCTCTGCTGCTCTTGGTGCTGCGAAAGATGGAACCGCTGGTACGATTGATGGTACAGCGATTGCTTGAACCGCGGCGCAGCTAACGGGGCCACGGACCGCATAACCATGGCAGATGGTGCCATGTGTGTGGGTACCGCGACTGAAGGTTGTGCGACCCCTGACCATGCGACCGGGTGCGCTGTGTTGGTGGCGACGATGGGATCGCAATTGTTGGTTCAGCGGTAGGCGATTGGAACAGCTCCATAGGGTTTACTGTTCCTGGCTGCAGGCGACTCGCGTGGCGTCTGTGTGGCAAGGTGGCCTGTATTCCTTGCAGAGTATTGGTTTCCTCGATGAGTCGCAGTTGCTCCTGTTGGAGGCGCTGTTCCTCACGCGCCAGCCTGGCTCTCTCATCCGCGATTCTCTGGACTTCATCATATAGCCCGATCCTAGCCTCCAATTCTGTCACCCTAGCAGCCGCGTTAACCGCAGATATTGGCGTAAGCAACACGCTTCCCTGTGGCGGCGTGACCGCTGCGTTGGGGGCTACCCTTGACCCTGATTCCGCAGGCGCGACTCCAGGTGGAGTCTCTCTGTTTGCGACTCCTGAGGCCGCGACTCCTGGCGTCATCGCGGCGGATGCCGCGACTCCTGATGCGTCTAGCGCGGCTTGTTCTGTTGCTTCCGGCGGTGTGGGGGCTAAGCTGCCTGGTGGCATGCCCTTCGTCCGCTTCTGTGGTCCTGTAGACCCCTTCAACGTGCCGATCTTCTACAGAGGGCGAGCCACTATCCACAGGGCCTCGCATAGCCTTTCCTCAAGGACATACTCAATGGATTGGCCTTCTTCGTCTTCAAGAGGCAGCGACTCGTAGTTGATAGATTCTTCTTCTTGGTCCACTGTTACCGCGACTCCTTCTTCTGAGTCGCCATGTTGCGATGGATCCTCTGACTCGCCGCCAATGAAGCCGACGAAGACGTTGATGGATCCAAAGGGGATGACTTGGCCGGTCTCCAAGTAATCTGTGTCGTGGGATTGTCACGCAGATGTCATGGAGATGACTTCGTAGAGTTGGGGATTAAGCGATCGAGCGTCTCCGAGCTAAAGATCGCAGGGCACGAGAAACAATGTTTTTTACCCAGGTTCGGCCCCTCGATGCGAGGTAAAGACCTACGTCCTGCCTATCCTAGATTGATATTGATATGAATATTGTGTTACAAGGGTTGGCGATCGATGTGTTGAGTCACCTCTCTCGGGATGTATGAGAGCTAGGGTTTGGAGCTTGTCTCTCTAGTCCTGCGAGTCCTCTTTATATATCCAGAGGCTCGCTAGGTTACAAAGGAATTACTTGGAGACTACTTTTCTTGCCTTCCAAGTTAAGCCATCTTGGATCTTCTGGATTCTTCTTACACCATGCTACGACTCTTCGTGTCGGCCCACCTCAGTGCAAGCCCATTGATTATAAGCCGCATTATTTTGGGCCGCGGGTTAATCTATTTATCATTCCCCCGACATTAGCCCCCAAGCTTCTGGGTGATTCGTAGAATCAGTCGGAAGATTATGTCTTGATGATGATCTTGCGGGCTTGCGTGTGTAGTTCTCGCCGACTTGTCGATGTTGCACTTGGCGACTCGCTGATGATGAGTCGCACACGTAGCGGCTTATTGAGCCGTTGATGTAGAAGCGATGAGTCGCTATCTTTGCGGCTTATGTAGCCACTATGTTGCCAATTGAGCACTTCTGTCTTGGTTGCATTGAAACTGCACAATCGCGATGAGTTTTCCGCGAAGCACTTGGTGAAAACCACCTTTTCCTGTTGGGTGTAAGACTGAGCTGAAATCATAAGGATAATAACTTAAGAGTAACCAGATATATCAAATGTGTATAAGGTGCTGAGTCATAGACATCGAAGCATAAAAGACCATAAGCATAAATAAGCTGGTCAATCATTAGAATAATAATCTGTCATGTTATCATGACGAGCCATCTGAACGCATGTTGAAACATGGCGGCTCAAGGGCATATAGCCACAACCTGTATTTAAAGATTTCCGAGTCGCTAATTTGACTCGCAAAATGATATATATATTCTCATGTGCTGCAAAAAATGAAATCTGCATATAATCATGGTATATGAGTATTATAAAGACCGCCAGATATGGTGGATGTGTAGCCCCCGAGGGCCGAGTTGTATGCATGGTCATGCTGCTCGGGATTCAAAAATCTCAAGTTAGACAAAAATTTAATTGTCCTAGCCCCCAGGCATTGAGCAGGCATGCTTTTGTCAACCTGCTTGATGGCATATCGTTGCAATTTGATCCTGCAACAGATTGACAAATATTGTTGCCGCAAGATAATAATGATATAAATTCCACTTGATGTAGCTGTAGTTAAATAAATAATGGTGGCTTCATCAGCCGATATCAGGAGATAATTATCTCAATCATAAAAAATTGGCCATGCCAATTCAAACTCGTATGGCCGAGTTATAGGTTCCTGTTAAATCAAAAGGCAAAGCCCCGAGGAAGCAATGATAATAACTTGATGATAATATGTTAGCCTTGACGGCTGGTAATAATTATGATAAAACGTTAGTACTCCGCATAATAGCATATGGTACCCTGCATGATAGCATAGTATAATCTGCATGATAGCAAATGATATGTCGCATGATACAAATGATATGTCTCATGATGCAAATGATATGTTGCATGATGCAAATGATAAGTTGCATGATATTTTGCGTGATAGCAAATTGTATTTTGCATGATAGCAAATGGTTGCATAATAGCAACTAGCTGCATAATAGCAACTGGTAAGATGCATGATAGCATATTGTACGATGCATGATAGCATATGGTACTTGACTCAGTATTTCCCAAATCTAATGTGTGTTCAGGGTCGAGAACGGCCATGATAGGCAGCCATGATAGGCATTCAGACTCGATTGACGCCACACGCGGGTACTTTAGTCCTTCTGAATTATCTCTATTACCGTTAAGTAGGTCTTCGCGCGACTCAGTATTTCCCAGATAAAAACGCGTGTTCAGGGTCGAGAGCGGCCATGATAGGCAATCAAGCTCGATTGACGCCGCGCCCCAGTACTTTGGCCGCATAGTGCAAAGATACTTCTGACTTAAGGCGAGAATAACCAGGATTATTGCTTTTATCGGCTGCAATAGCCGTGACGAGCTCTAATTATCTTTGATGATAACCAGCTCTGATTAGCTGTAGATGTGGTACAGCGAGTCATCTGTTTTAACTCAAATATTTGATAAGATAATGATTCATTAATGACTCATAAACTGATGTAATGATGAGCTGTTTGCGACTCATAAAATGATATGGGGGTAAATCGCTATGCGACTCATAAATTGATATGACAATAAGTCGATGATGATTAATAAAATGATATGATGATAAATCATGAAATTATATAACGATCAGTCATAAATTGATATAATGATAAGTCATAGAATGACAAATGAATCGCCAAATATCAATGCTCGAACATGTAGTGGTGATCTTGATATTCAATGCAATCTGTAAATAGCTAGACTTTGCAATGCGAGTTATAAAGAACTCTAATTTGACGAATGTATTGGGAAGTAGATGTAATTAAATCTACAAAAGCTGATATGAATTTAAAGTCTGCGACATGACATAATATGAGTCGCAAAGACATTTAATAAGAGGCATAATAACCTAGATATGCAGCCCCCGAGATGAACTCGAAGGAGAATTTAATCTTATTGATAAAAAATAAGAAGTTGTGAAAGTTGAGCATGATAGCAACTTATCTTATTTTTGTTCTCCTGATGTTGATGGCGCGGCATGATCTGCGACCGTGAATGTCAGCTCGGCGAGAGGAAATAAGCCGTGATGGTATTTGAAATCGAACACGGCGAGTCGTCGGAGCGCACAACACGGCAATTGCAGAAATCAACGGTTGTAGCGCTGGTCATCAAAGTCTTGTGCTGATCCTTTGAGTCGCATGCTGATGAGGTCGCGCGCTATTCTTTTTTAAGTCGCACGCTCACTAAATTGAGCTGCCCACTCCCTGTCTTTTTCCTTTTTTAATGTGAGCTGCTTTCTCGGTTTTGAGTCGCTGCCCTCTTGTGCATGTATGTTCACCTGGAAAGGTAACAGTTTCTATTGGATCAAAACCTTCTTTGTTGGGACTTGCTCCAGCAACGAGTTTTTTGCTGTTTTGAATATTTCAATCACTTTTTTACTTCCTTGATTCCCTTCTTCGATCCATTGCGCGACTCAGAGGAGTACTAACTGGGACGTAATTCTTTACTGACTGAAACGATCTTTGCGTGCATCGGTACTAATGCCAGGCTTGCTGGCCTTTTTCCATTGGAGCTTGTATTTATTTGTAGCGATCCACAGACTCTGGCTCTGCTGACTACATGACGTGCTAGCAAATACATTTCCTTTTTTCTTCTTGTACTGATGTACTGATGCCTTGATTCGTGTGAGAGCCAATCTGGCCCATTAAAATTCTCCGCACGACGCTATTTGCTGAGGATGTCTAGACATCCAAGTCGTCTGATGATTCGCCGATTAGTACACAGCTTGGCCACGGGCCGGACGCGTTGCACTTTATTTGATCAACTGCACGCGATGAGCCGCGCATGATGACAACATGAGTCGCGACCGGGTTACCGGCTCGGTCCATGTACGTGGACATGCACATGCGAACTCTCTCTCCTTTTTTTTTGTCTTTTTGTTGCCTGGGTCAAACAACTCGTCTTTTCTTTCCTCGGATGGAACGTCTTGGAGGAGGCTTTGATGACCATTGAATTCGTTTGCTCCCCATAGCAGTTCGAGACTCCAATTGTGATGAATCTGGCACATGTGAAAAATTGATCCGCTGTATAACGGCGATGGCAGCGAAGTCGCTCGCAACATGTCAGCAATGATAGCTCGATGTTTTGGGGTCTCCTTCATATTTTTGGAGTCTTTGCTCTATTGACTTAAGCCGACCACCTCTTCCGTACTGTTTTTTATTGCGTGAGGCCTCCAGAACCAACTTGTAGCAAATCAAGCTGCTTTTCTTATTCGTCGAATACTTTTTTCGATTCGTCCGCCAGCCAGAATAGTACAAGTTGGGGCCGGTCTTCACGTCAGGGGCAGCACCAATTATTTTCCTTTCCATGCCTTTGGTATTCCGAGGCGTACACGAGTCGCCGAAGTTGGAGATGTCTCCAACGGAGGATTCGCGAGCTCGCCTTTATGTGAAACTTGCTGCAATGTTTGAATCGTCGATGGAGATCTAACCGTTGGAATCGACTCAAATTTGTTGGAGTGTTGCGGGATTGTATTCCGCATGTTTTCACCGGATGGATCTTCGAATTGATGTCTGAGTTGACTTCGACAATTGTTTTCCCGAAGTCGCGCAGAATTCCGTCAGTTTTCGACAAGGTTTCAGTGTTTGAGTCGTCCACGGAGATCTAACCGTTGGAATCCGGTGCGCTTTGGACAGCTGCTAGGAAACTCGATTGCGCATCTTTCCACCGAAGGGATCGTCGAGATTAGTTTCGAGCCGCCGCCGGTGATGTCCGCCATACGGTCGTTGCTGCTGTCCTGTAGCCCGCGCGTGAGGGGCGTTGTCGAAGTTGAGCCCCAAATCGCGCGGTCGAATTTCTCCACGCTTTCTACTCGAGCTTGAGGTAGATCTTGATGTAGATGTAGATACCGCAGAATCGTTTGGACCGGCGTGACGTTTGAAGTCGCCGAGCTTGAATCGACGACGAGATCCTCTGTCCCTGGCACAGATCCAGCGCGGAACATGACGCTCTTGACCGCCGGCCCCACGGTGGGCGCCAACTGTCGTGGGATTGTCACGCAGATGTCATGGAGATGACTTCGTAGAGTTGGGGATTAAGCGATTGAGCGTCTCCGAGCTAAAGATCGCAGGGCACGAGAAGACAATGTTTTTTACCCAGGTTCGGCCCCTTGATGCGAGTTAAAGACCTACGTCCTGCCTATCCTAGATTGATATTGATATGAATATGGTGTTACAAGGGGTTGGCGATCGATGTGTTGAATCGCCTCTCTCGGGATGTATGAGAGCTAGGGTTTGGAGCTTGTCTCTCTAGTCCTGCGAGTCCTCTTTATATATCCAGAGGCTCGCTAGGTTACAAAGGAATTACTTGGAGACTACTTTTCTTGCCTTCCAAGTTAAGCCATCTTGGATCTTCTGGATTCTTCTTACACCATGCTGCGACTCTTCGTGTCGGCCCACCTCAGTGCAAGCCCATTGATTATAAGCCGCATTATTTGTGGGCCGCGGGTTAATCTATTTATCATTCCCCCGACAATCTGCTTCCGGCCCCCCAGCTTGAATCGTCGATGAGGGGTGTGCCGTTGACCGTGATGATGCGGCCAACAACAAGATCTTCAGCTCCCTTCATGGATCCTGCGCGGAACGTGACGCTCTTGACCGCAGGCCCCATGGTGGGCGCCAACTGTCGTGGGTTTGTCACGTCAGGTGTCATAGATGACTTCGTAGGTGTGGGATTACGCGAGTCAAGCATCTCCGAGCTTGGGATCACAGGAACAAAGATCAACACAGATTTACCCAGGTTCGGCCCCCTCAATGTGAGGTAAAAGACCTACTTCCTGTCTACCCTAGATTGGTATTGATATGATAATCGAGGTGTTACAATGGAAGCGATCCGATCTGGTACTCGCCGTATGAGTTAGGGTTTAGGGCTTGATAGCTTGACCCGCTCTAAGTCCTGCGAGTCCTCTTTATATACACAGAGCCTCGCTAGGTTACAAAAGGAAACTTCCCCATAAGGAATACGTCCACAGAGGACTACTCGGAGACTACTTGGTCTTCACGTCCTCCGGGATACGTCTTCTAGATCTTTCCCCTTATGGCGGTTCAAGATTGGGCTTGCTCCCAAGTGGGTCTTTGTCCGTGCGAGTAAGTTAAGTCGCACTGGGCCGCGGGTTAATCCAGAAAGTATTCCCCCGACAATGTGCGAAATAAATGTGGAAACTTAGTAAGTTTGGGGAGTAAGAATAATTGGCTAGAGAGACGCTTGAGCCGCCAACCTAAGCCATGCATCATTCATGGTGGAAATTTACAGCGTACCATAGTGAACATTCAGTGATGCACATCATAATAAAAAGCTATACAAATAGTAAATAAAAGAGTGCTGAGATTGTTTATTGTATGTTTGTCTTGTCGTTTGGACATGGGCTTGTTCCATGTCTTGGTACAAGAGGTACCCCAGTTGACGCTCTTGATGACGCTTTTATTACTTGCAATGACTGAAAAACTCGAACTTGCCTAGCGACCAGAGTTGAGTAGCACATGGTGTAGTTACTCGTATTCACGGGGCATGAGACTTTCAACCTCTAGTTGGTCAAGCATATGAGTCATAATAGGGATCACCAAATGGTTTGATAAAACTGAGAGCAAGGTTGTAAGCACAATGAGTTCATTAGTCAATAAAAGAAAGAATCAAAAGATCTCAAAAATCTTGTCTTGATCCAATTAAAAGCGATGCAAGAACCTTTGTTTATTTCTACAGTTGGGCAAACTCATCGAAGTATTGACACTTCATGATATTCCTCTTGCAACATGTATAAATGCTTTAACACTGATTAGATATACCTTTGCTAGCATTTTGTTATTTGTTATGGAAATTATGTCTTGAATACTTGTTGGTATTAAACGGTATTACATATGCAATGCAAAGTTCTTGTCAAAGTCTTTTTATCGCTTCTGCACTATGTTTGAGTTGTTCGAGGACAAACAACGAGCTAAGCTTGGGGGAGCTGATGCACCTAAAATGCATCTACTTTTCCAAGCATTTTGCTTCATAATTTGCTCCAGAATCTTCCCATATTTGAATAAACCTGCTGAATCTGACGCTGTTTTTAGCAAAGTCTCGTTTCTGGTTATTTTTGCAGGAAATTAAATCGAGAAAAAATACCACGTCATTTTTTATGGAAATGGAGGACAACGTGCAACGGATGGTCACGAGGAAGCGCTCGAAGGCCAAAAGAGGGGGCCCCACGCGGCCCCTGTACCTGGCCGCGTGGGCCCACCCCAATTGGGCCTCGGGCACCGCCTCGCCTTCGGTCTTCGACGTACCCCCTCATATATACGAAAAAGTGGGTGCCCTAAGAGGAGGAGAGCTTTCGCGAAATACACCGCCGCCACCACCACGATCTTCGTTTTCGGAGACAGATTGATCCAGGATTTCTCCTCCGGTGGAGGGATTCGGAGACCGTCTTCACCGCCATCTTCACCGCCTTCATCTCCATCGACCATAAGCTCCCTCTCCACCACCATGTGTGAGTAGTCCGCTGTAGGCATGTGAGGTGGATGGGGATTGGATGAGATTGATCATGTAATGATACCCGTTGTCCGAGATCTTAGGGGTTTATCTTGAGGATATTTTTGTATTGTGTTGATGCACTTATGCTATGTTTAATGCTTGCTACTAGGGCCCGAGTGGCATGATTTCAGTACTGAACTTATTTTGCTTCATCATATAATTGAGTTTGTTATCTATCTGCAAAGTGTATCACCTGCTATTATGTTGAACCTACGAACCCTAAAAGTGATAGTATAGGGAAAAAAAGGGGAGATATTTTAGTTTGAGGATTCTATGTGTTCATGAAGTGTTAATGCGTTGTTCCGGGCTATTCGAAAGGGTAGACCTTAATTACCTGTAGTTCCAAGTTGGCCCCGTGAAATGGGCAGGTAGGACAATAGATGTTGTGCAAATTCTCTTGGTTAGTGCGCACAACTAATTATGGAACACATACCTACATATATCGGAGTTAGAGATAAGCCCCATTGCTACTTATATCTTATTATATGATCAATCTTATTCATGCAACACCCCGCTATCACCTCATGCCTACGTTTTAAATCTCTGAGTTACACTTTCACTTTTCCGGTGAAAACTGGGAAACCCTTGGTCACTACTGCTGTTCTATTTGTTACTTGAATCATACTATTGCCATCACTATCACTGCTGCAAGTTTATTGATATACAGGTGTGGTTGAGAGTGACGCCTCAATTGCCAAAATCTTATTGGTATTTTTGTGTTCCCATCGTGTCGAACTATAAATTTGGGTAATACTTCCCAACGAAGATTTCAGCGATCCCCTATACTTGTGGGCATCACTGTGGCAAGATGGTTAGGAGGGTGGTTGTACCCCCAGCCCACCAGAGTTCAAACCACAGGTTTGACGCTGGTGTTTCTCATTTAAGGCGGAATATTCTTCAGTGGGAGGCGACGTTCCCGTCGACAGCGAGGCGCCCGTGGTGATTTCGTCAATCTCAAGACTCGACCCGCCGACTTGGTCTTTCGGAGGTGCTTATAGGGGTAGGGTGTACGTGTGTGCGTTCATAGGGGTGAGTGTGTGCGCGTGTATATGAGCGCCTGCGTTGTACTGTATTTCGCAAAAAAAAAAAAATTGGCCCTGTGCGCCAGGCCCTGCCGTGTTCCACCTCCTTCGGTCTGGTGGCCTTGTCGAGCTCCTACAGTCCGAGGCGGCCTGCACAGCAACCGCGTCGGTGAATGTCAGATACTCTGTATCTTCACACCATTCTTCGGTTATACTACCTCTGTTTTCTTAAAGTCACGTATATTTTTGTCTAAAGTTAACATAGTGTTACTTTGACTAATCTTATAGAGAAAAATATGAACATTTATAAAATTTAATTAACACAACTATATTCTATTGATAATGATTTGGTATTTAAAATGTTTATATTTTAATCTATAAGACCAGTCAAATTTACATTATGTTGACATTTTACTAAAATATACACACTTTAAGAAATGGAAGAAACAGAGGGAGTATCATCAGTACCTCTTTGAGCTGGCCTTATGAAAATCTAACGATTGAAGATGAGTGGCATTTTGGAGCTTGAGCTACATGGTTACTGATATTTTCAAAATTCGAAAATGTTATTTTAAAGTTTCTTTTTTTTTCCAAAAATCTTAGATGTAGATGATGATGTATTCTAACAGCATGCAAAATTTCCAATTTGGAAGACTCTATATTTTAGGATGTGCAAAATTGACAAAATCGTGGATCTAAAATAGTGAATAGTTCATATTTTAAAACCTCTAACATTTGTCAGATTTTATCATTTTTGTTTAGCTTTCACTTTGAGAATGTTCCCGTTGATAGAAAGCAACATTGGCTACATCTAGCTTCGTGCGTCTCCGGGTGTGTGCCGATTGACTGCCTCTTTTGTAGTTTGTTTCGTGTGGAACTGCGGCCGTTCGAGCGTCCTTCCAGCTGTGAGTTGTGATGCTTATCGCCTCGACGATTGATATAAGCAAAGCCCGAATATTTGTTTGTTGGACAAGTTGATCGATCTGGTGGAACATGACCTGCGAGTCGATCGCTAGGTACGTACGTATGTGTGTTATCACCAATACTTGACCCTGCATGTACTAGCTGCCCATGGATAACTGATGCATCCATTGAATTACTAGTACGTTAAATTAATATTCAGTTGAATGATTAGCTTCATGCACTTATACACAGCAACTTAACTTGTTGAGTACTAGTTTAATCTTGCCCTCACGACTTCAACGTGAGTTTATGTCACATACAAAATGGCGTCGAACAAGCACATTTTTTCTACATGATAACATTGGACATTAGGTAGGATTTTTCAGGGGTTGATGCAGAAATTCTTGACGGGCAGCCGTGGCCACTACCAATATATAAACATGTGCTGGAGAACTACAACAAAACCAACATCGACTACGATTTTCTTGTTAAACAATAACAGTAAACGATCCATCGCCATCACAATAT
This sequence comes from Poa pratensis, assembly GCA_947311845.1. Lineage (NCBI taxonomy): Eukaryota > Viridiplantae > Streptophyta > Magnoliopsida > Poales > Poaceae > Poa > Poa pratensis. Next base: position 39,534,136 of record CAMZMU010000050.1, on the reverse strand, counting down.
CACCATGTTTGGCCCCCCGGTTCTGCGCGCGCCTGCAAAATCAGAGGCTATATGACATTTTTTCTACATGATGATATTGGACATTAGGTAGGACTTTTGTTGGATTTATTAAGAAGTTCTTGACGGCAGCCATGGCCACTACCAATATATAAAACAGGTGCTCGAGAACTACAACAAAACCAACAGTAACTATGGTTTCTTTGTCAAACACGGCTCCATTATTAGTAATAAACGATCCATCGCATCACAAGGTTACCATATTTGGCAACAATTTCAGCGTGCTCATGTAAAATCAGAGGCTATAGGGCATTTTTTCTACAAGATTATATTAGACATTAGGACTTTTGAGGGGTTGATGCAGAAATTCTTCACAAGGTCACCATGTTTGGCCACCGTTTCTGCGTGTGCCTGCAAAATCAAATGGTATAGGACATTTTTTTCTACATGATGATATTAGACATTGGGACTTTTGATGGGTTGATGCAGAAATTCTTGACGGCAGCATGGCCACTACCAATAAAACAGGTGCTGGAGGACTACAACAAAATCAACATTGCCAATGGTTTCCTTGTTAAACACATCTTTGTTATTAACAGTAAACGATCTACACCTATCACAAGGTCACCATGTTTGGCCACCTTTTATGCGTGTGCCTGCAAAATCAGATGCTATAGGAATTTATTTTTCTACATGATGATATTTTTTGTGAAAGGAATGCAGTAAGGGAAGCCCGTAGAGCGGATTTTTGTGTGGAAATAATAAGAACCTAAATCTGCATCCATGAGGATCTGAGACTAGGTGGATGGTTTGTACATCCACTTCACATTAGAACTTTTGATGGGTTGATGCAGAAATTCTTGACAACTCCATGGCCATTGCCAATATAACAGATGCTGGAGGACTATAACATCAACATTGCCAGTGGTTTCCCTGTTAAACACGGCTTTGTTATTAACAATAAATGAACCATCGGCATCACAAGTTCACCAAAAACAAATCACCGTTTCTGCGAGCGCCTGCAAAATCAGATTATGTAGGACATTTTTTTCCACATGATGACATTATATATTAGGACTTTTGAGGTGTTGATGAAGAAATTATTGACGGCAGCCGCCACTACCAATATAACAGGTGTTGGAGGAGTACAACAAAATCAATATTTCTATTGGTTTCTGTTGACACGGCTTTGTTATAAACAATAAACGATCCATCGCCATCACAAGTTCACCATTTTTGGCCACCGTTTCTACGCGCGCCTGCAAAATCAGATGTTGTAGGACATTTTTTTCTACATTATGACATTGGATATTAGGAGTTTTGATGGGCTGATGCAGAAATTCTTGATGGCAGCCATGGGCACTACCGATATAACAGATGCTAGAGAACTACAAAAAAAATCAACATTGTATTTTTTGTGAAACACGGCTTTGTTATTAACAATAAACGATCCATCACTATCACACGTTCACCTTGCCACCGTTTATGTGCGAGCTTGCAAAATCATATGCTATAGGATAATTTTTTCTACTGGTGATATTGGACATTAGGACTTTTGATGGGTTGATGCAGAAATTCTTCACGGCAGCCATGGCCACTACCAATATAACAGGTGATGGAGGACTACAAAAAAGTCAACATTGCCAGTGGTTTCCTTATTAAGCACAACTTTGTTGATCCATCACCATCAGAAGTTTGTCATTTTTGGCAACCGTTTCGAAGTTTGTCATTTTTGGCAACCGTTTCTGCGTGCGCTTGCAAAATCAGATGTTGTAGGACATTTTTTCTACATGATGACATTGATATTAGGACTTTTGATGGGTTGATGCACAAATTCTTGATGGCGGTTGTGGCCACTACCGATAAAACAGGTGTTGGGGGACTAAAACAAAATAAATATTTCGTTTGGCTTCCTATAATGCCGGCAACATCCTGCTATATGGATGAGTTGGCCTACCTAGGTCACTAGTACAGAATGACACTATGGAAATGGGTCAAAATACCCTCATCAACATCGGAGAAATGCTACGTTGTCTGAGCCTCGGTACTTATGTGAAGGGCCACAATGACAACGGAGTAATCATAGCGTTAATTTTTTTACATCAGATATGGAGATTAGTTTAAAACCGTTTGTAATGAGGGCTTTAGGAAAAAAGCACAATGAGGCTGGCTACACCGTCAACGGAGACCCGACTCCTGCATGACGGCCGCCGATTTTTAACCTTCTTCCTCTTTGTCCTACTATACAAAAGATCGACCGACGACACTGGCATTAGTACACCGTGGATGGTCCCCGCTCCTATGTTCACGGCTGCCACATCATCGTCGTCTTCTACCTAGCTATTTTGGACTGCACAAAAGTCTTGTTTCTGGAGACACCGACTAAGTGGACCGTGGACGGAGCCCCGCTGATACGTGTTCACGTCCGCCGCATAGTCTCCAAGCGTCCTCCTCGCCCTATGATACTTCCATTTTGCATCACTATTTTGTATCATAATCTACTCTTACTTACTGATGTATTTCACATTTTATTATAATACTTATGATATTTTATCTTATTTTGCATGTTTTACAATTACACGGAATTTATCTGTCGGAGTCAGGATTCTGCTGAAAAGAGCACCGTCAGGAGGGGATACACTGGAAGCCCCAAAAATCACCAGAAAAATATAGGAATTATTTCCTCATCAAATCAGGCAGGAAGCCAGAAGACCTCGAGGAGGGGTGGCACGAGTCCACCTGGCGGCCTAGGGGAGCGGTCCACCCCCTGGCCGCGCCGTGGGCCCGCCTGGCCCCTCTGGCCCACCTCCGGTGCTCCCCTTTGGTGATATACTCCCTCTTGACCTAAAAATCATGGGGACGGACTTCGCATAATTTTTCCGCCGCCTCTACCGGGCGGAAAACAGAGAGATAGAAAAGCTCTCCGGCAGGGAGAAATCTATCGGGGAAACTTCCCTCCAGGAGGGGGAAATCATCGCCATCGCCACTGTCATCGCTCCAAGCTTCATCGGGATCATCATCTTCATCATCTCCACCGCCAGCAACATCATCTCCACCACTCCACTTCGTTCCGTTGTAACATCTAGGGTTGTAGATACTCTCCCGGTATTGATTACCCTTCGTGGATTGATGCTTTTGATTTGTTTCGGTGAATTAACTTTATGACCAGATTGTTATTACTCATCATATCACCTCTGATCATGATCCATATGATGTCTTGTGAGTAGTTCGTTTAGTTCTTGAGGACATGGGAGAAGTCTTGTGGTTAGTAGTGGAATTATGTTGATGAGTATTTAATATTTGATATTTAAGTTGTGGTGTTATTCTTCTAGTGGTGTCATGTGAACGTCGACTACATGATACTTCACCTTTATGGGCCTAGGGGAATGCATTGTGTATTTAGTTTACCTATTGTGGGGTTGCCGGAGCGACAGAAACCTAAACCCCCGTTGGTAGATTAATGCATGAGGGAGTGTAGGATCCCAGAGCTTAAAGCTGTGGTTAGAGTTATCTTAATTACTTCCTTGCAGTGCGGAAGCCTGTAAGGGGTGTAAAATTACGAGTGTGTATTTATCCAAGTACGGGTAGTGCACTAGCATAGATTCACCCACACAACACTTATCAAAACATTAAATATGAGTTAACGGTATGAAGCGAAAGCACTTGACATCTCTCTCGTGTGTCCTCAGGAACGTTTGGTAATCATAAGTGAAACAATCGGCTTGTCCTTTGTGCTAAAAAGGATTGGGCCACTTGCTGCAACTATTACTGCTCTCTTTTATTTACATGTACTTTATTTACTCGCATTTACTTTCTCGTACTTTATATCAAAAACCCCTAAAAACTTGTCTGCTAGCATTTACAGTGAAACCTTGCTTGAAACCGCTTGTCAGCACCTTCTGCTCCTCGTTGGGATCGACACTCCTATTTATCGAAAGTACTACGATAGATCCCCTATACTTGTGGGTCATCAAGACTATTTTCTGGCGCCGTTGCCGGGGAGTGAAGCGCTATTGGTAAGGAGAACTTTTATTGTAAGTGCTGTTTTTATTACTATCAGTTGCTCTATATAATTATGGAGCCCTCTGATTTCGAAACGCTGTTAGGGACTAGTTTCATCACTTCTCTTGTTACAGCAAAGGATCCCCCACCAGCTAAAAGAATTCCGTTTAAGATACCTATGAGAATTGTTGAACGTGTTATAAATAACCGCTATTCAGGAGATGGAACTGTCCATCCTGCTGATCACTTGCTTTTTATACATGAATTATGCGGGTTATTTAAGATTGCAGGTATCACCACGGAACAATGTAAGAGGAAATTATTCACTATATCGCTGAAAGACGGAGCATTGGATTGGTACGGGTTATTGAAAAATGTGGATTCATTCGACTGGGAAGGAATTGTACCTCTCTTTCACTCTAAATTTTATCCTCTACATGAAATTCATAGAGATAGAAATTATATCTATAACTTCTGGCCTCATGATGGAGAAAGTATCGCCCAAGCTTGGGGTGGCTGAAATCACTAATACTCAAATGCCTCATTCATGAGTTCCCCAGAGATATCATTATCAATAATTTCTATGCAAGGCTTACACTCCATGACAAGGATTTACTTGATGCTTGTTCTAATGGGTCTTTCACAAGCAATAAGGAAGAAGTTAAATTGGATCTCCTTGAAAGGATCCAACGCAATACTGGAGATTGGGAAAATGATGAAGGTAGAGAATCGGGAATAAATTACGATTATGATTGCATTAAGCTCTTTGTTGGAACTGAAAGTTTTCGTAAGTTTAGTTCTAAATATGGTCTTGATTCTCAAATTGTTGTTAATTGATGTAAGATTTTTGCTTCGCACATCAACATTCCTAAGCAAGAATGGGTGAAGTATCATGAACCATTTAAAGAGCCTGTTAAAATAACTACACCTGCTAAAGAAGTTCAAGTTCATACTGTTGATCATGTTTTACCTGAGCCTTATATTGAGAAAATGCCTTTCCCTAAGGTAAAACAACGTTCTATTTTTGCTAGTGTGGTTAACAAAAGTGAAAAGAAAATCTTTGAACCTGAAGAACAGTTAAAGATAGAACCTGCTGAAGCAATAGTTAAGGATCTTATAACTGAAAATGTAGAAGAAAGCCATATAATTTTTTATGAAAATGCTTCTAACATTGTTAATCCATCTAAGAGGAATGTCAAGAAAATTGGAACTCCTGTCATTTCGGTTAAGATTGGTGATCATTGCTACTATGGTTTATGTGACATTGGTGCTAGTTCAAGTGCTATCCCATATGAACTTTATCAAGAAATCAAGCATGAAATTGGTCCCTGTGAACTGGAAGAAATTGATATGGTTATTCGACTTGCTAATAGAGAAACTATATCTCCGGTTGGTATAGTCAGAGACGTGGAAGTTCTATGTGGTAAGACTAAATACCCTGCTGATTTCTTAGTGCTTGGTTCTGCTGCAAGTAAGACTTGTCCTATTATTTTTGGTAGACCTTTCTTAAATACTTGTGGTGCTGTAATAGATTGCAAAAAGGAAAAGATCTATACTAAATTTGCTCGAGAAACTTATGAGTTCAATTTTTCCAAATTTGCTAAAAACCATCACGAAAAAGATTTACCTAATGAGGATTTTCGAGTTGAACAACTTGCTTCTGTTGCTATTGCTCCTAACAATGCTTTGCAGCAATTCATGGAAGATCATGGGAGTGAAGTTTTTATGTAGGAAAGAAATGAAATAGATGACGTTTTTCTTCGACAACCTGCTATTCTTAAACATAATTTACCTGTGGAAGAGTTGGGACCTCCTTCGCCTCCCAAATGAGATCCTGTTTTTGAATTAAAAACTCTACCTGACACGCTTAAATAAGCTTATCTTGATGAAAAGAAAATATATCCTGTTATTATTAGTTCTAAACTTTCAGGTCAAGAAGAGGAGAGATTATTGGGAATACTTAGGAAACATCGAGGTGCCATGGGTTATACTTTGGATGATCTTAAAGGGATTTCTCCTTCTATTTGTCTGCATATAATTAATCTGGAGCCCGATGCAAAGCTAGTTGTTGAGCATCAACGAAGGCTAATCCCTAAGATGAAAGAAGTGGTAAGAAGTGAGATTCTAAAACTTCTCGAAGCAGGTATAATCTATCGTATCGCTGATAGTAGATGGGTGAGTCATGTTCATTGTGTCCCTAAAAAGGGAGGTATTACTGTTGTTGCAAATGATAACGATGAGCTTATTCCGCAAAGAACAATAGTTGGGTATAGAATGTGTATTGATTTTCGAAAACTTAATAAAGCAACTAAGAAAGATCATTACCCTTTACCTTGTATTGATCAAATGTTGGAACGGGTAGCTAAAAACTCACATTTCTGCTTTTTAGATGGATATTCTGGTTTTTCGCAAATTGCTGTTAGACATCAAGATCAGGAGAAAACCACTTTTACTTGTCCTTATGGAACTTATGCTTATAGACGCATGCCTTTTGGTTTATGTAATGCTCCTGCCACTTTTCAGAGATGCATGTCTGCTATATCCATGGCTTTTGTGAGCAAATTGTGGACGTCTTCATGGACGATTTCTCCATCTATGGAACTTCTTTTGACAACTGTTTGCACAACCTTGATAAAGTTTTGCAGAGATGTGAAGAAACAAACCTTGTTCTTAATTGGGAGAAATGCCATTTTATGGTAAATGAAGGAATCATTCTTGGACATAAAGTTTCCGAGAGAGGTATTGAAGTCGATAGAGCAAAGGTTGAGGCAATTGAGAAATTACCTTGCCCAAGGGATATGAAAGGTAGTCGTAGTATTCTTGGTCATGCGGGTTTCTACAGGAGATTTATTAAAGGTTTTTCTAAAATTTCAAAACCACTTACTAATCTTCTTCAAAAAGATGTTCCATTTATTTTTGATGATGATTGTAAAGAAGCTTTCAAAATTCTGAAAAAGGCTTTAACCACTGCTCCTATTGTTCAACCACCTGATTGGAATCTACCTTTTGAAATTATGTGTGATGCTAGTGATTATGCTGTAGGAGCTGTTCTTGGACAGCGTGTTGATAATAAACTGAATGTTATTCATTATGCTAGTAAAACTCTTGATAATGCTCAAAAGAATTATGCTACTACTGAAAAAGATTTTTTAGCTGTGGTGTTTTCTTGTGATAAGTTTAGACCTTACATTGTTGATTCAAGGGTGACTATACATACTGATCATGCTACGATTAAATACCTTATGAATAAGAAAGATGCAAAGCCTAGACTTGTTAGATGGGTTCTATTGCTTCAAGAGTTTGACTTGCATATTGTTGATAGGAAAGGTGCTGATAATCCCGTTGCTGATAATTTATCTAGAATAGAAAACGTCTCTTATGATCCGATTCCTGTTAATGATAGTTTTCCAGATGAACAATTAGCTTCAATAGAGGTAAATACGTGTGATAGCCCGTGGTATGCTGATTATGCTAATTTTATTGTCTCCAAGTATTTGCCTCCAACTTTCACCTATCAGCAGAGGAAGAAATTCTTCTATGACTTAAGGCATTATTTTTGGGATGACCCACATTTATACAAAGAAGGAGTGGATGGTGTTATACGACGTTGTGTCCCAGAGTATGAGCAAAAGGAGATATCAGTAGGAAATATCATGTCTTGGGATGAATGTCAAAGAGTAGGAAATATCAGTAGACGTAATGAAATGCCTATGAATTACTCTCTTGTTATTGAGCCATTTGATTGTTGGGGATTTGACTTCATGGGTCCTTTCCCTTCTTCGCATGGTAATACTCATATTCTTGTTGATGTTGACGATGTTACTAAATGGGTACAAGCTATTCCAACTCCTAGTGCTGATCATAATACTTCTTTAAGAATGCTTAAATATGTTATTTTTCCTAGGTTTGGCGTGCCTAGATATCTTATGACTGATGGAGGGTCTCATTTTATTCGTGATGCTTTTAGAAAAACACTTGCTAAATATGATGTGAATCATAGAACCTCTTCACCCTATCATCCTCAAACAAGTGGTCAAGTAGAATTGACTAACAGGGAAATTAAGTTAATCTTGCAAAAGACTGTTAATAAGTCTAGAAAGAATTGGGCTAAGAAACTTAATGATGCTTTATGGGCTTATAGAACTGCTTATTAGAATCCTATGGGCATGTCTCCTTATAAAATGGTTTATGGAAAAGCTTGTCACTTACCTTTAGAATTAGAACACAAGGCTTATTGGGCAGTTAAGGAATTAAATAGAGATTTTATACTTGCGGGTGAGAAAAGACTGCTTGCCATGAGTTCTTTAGATGAATGGAGAAGTGAAGCTTATGAAAATGCCAAATTGTTTAAACAAAAATTTAAGAGATGGCATGATGGAAGAATAATAAATAGAGAATTTAATATTGGTGAAAAAGTATTATTGTATAGGTCTCGTCTCAGATTTTTTGCAGGCAAATTACTCTCCAAATGGGAAGGACCGTATATTGTTGAAGAAGTATATCGCTCGGGAGCCATTAAGATAAACTCATTTGATGGTGATAAACCACAAGTGGTTAATGGTCAAAGACTCAAGCATTATATTTCTGGTGATCCCATTGGGAAAAATGTTGATATCATACAAGTAGTGACTCCGGAGGATTTCATAAAATTCGAATACCGGAAGACTCCAGAATCAGTTTTGGAATAGGTATGAACTTTAGTAAGCAAAAGTTCGCGTTTAATTATATAAAATTTTATTCATTATTTTTAGGTAAAATGAAAAATTACGGAACGAAAAAGAGACGGAGACCGACTCCAGGTCGAGGAGGCGGCCTAGGGGCGCGTCCTACCCCATGGCCGCGCCGTGGGCCCGCCTGCCTCTCCTGGAGCCCGTCTCCGACTCCGCTTTGGTCCGTCGCCTTCCTTTTTGTCGGGAATTTTTTGTTATATATTCACCCGGATCTCTTGAGGTCCGTATCTCGTGTTTTTTGACGCGTTTTTGTTTCGAGCTATTTCTGCCAGGACCCTCAGAAATCTAGAGCCAACATCTCGTCCCAAGGATCTTGCGGGGAAGATTATGCTGCCAGGCGCCGACGTGAGCTGCAGCGAGATATAAATCGCGGTACCGTGGGCGACTGGGCAACAGAAGAAGGGAATGCTGCAAGAAGAGCAGACATGGACCGGAGCATTCGTGAAGAAGTGAGGAGGATGACATCGAACCAGCAAGAAGTACCAAGGCCAAGCAACCCCACTTTTGTGGGATCGATTAACCCTGGACGTGCTTTTTCTCATAATATGCAGGGTGCAATACCACCAAATTGTTCCCTAGTTATCAAGTTTAACAAACTAGGACTAACTTCATAGCTCTCAGCAGTAATCTCAGGTGTGGTGATAGGCTTAGCAATAAATTGATCATTAGGAGTGTTTGTGTAGTCACACAATTTTGTTCTATCTCCCATTTTAGCAAGTTTTTATGTGTTTTTAATTTTTTATGCAAAACTGAAAATAAAATGACACTAAATGATGCAAACCGAAATAACAAATGCAACACAAAATGCAAAAATGAAAATAAATATGCAAACCGAAATATAAAGATGATATGCAAGACAAGAACAAAACAAAATAAAATGATTGTAGGTAAAGATGGATAAGATGATGCTCACGTAGGTGCAACCTCCCCAAGCTTAGGTTGTTACACAAGCTGGTGATGAAGTTGACTTGATGTGAGTGATCCTTGGATAAACCTTTCAGCTATGGTTCCCCGGAAACGGCGCCAGAAAACGTCTTGATACCCAATGATGCTATTATAACGGACGCCAGAAAACAGTCTTGATGGCGTGGAGTTACCTGCGTCAAAAGAATATGGGTTAGGTTGAGACTCCAAGTGCAGAGTGTATGTAGTAGTGGAAGACAGTTTTCCCCACGAGGGGTGACTCGAGGGTTTAATATCGAACTCTCGGGGAACCAGTATTTCAGGTGTTATCTCCTTATCCTTCTCTTGAGAACCTGCAACAAAATAAATTGTTTTGTGCCCTCAACCTCACCAAGTGGTTGTCAAGCACAAGGTGTGAGAATGATAATAAAATAAATATGCAAACAGTAGTAAATATGCAATGATGGTAAAATAAATATGCAAGGATGGTGGTAGTAATGATAAATGATATTTTTGGGTTTTTTATGATGAATGCAAGATGTAAAAGTGTTTTTGTATTTTCGGATTTAATAATGGCAGCAAACAAAAGTGGTGATAAAAGTGTTGGAAAGGTGTTTCTTATGATTAAAAATGGACCGGGGTTCATGGTTTCACAAATGCACTCTCTCTTGATAACGTGGTAGACAATGGAACACTAAAATTAACATGTAAGATGGCAAGACATGGTTTGACAAGTTATTAATAATATGGGCATCACGTCCTAACATAGAGATCTCAAGTATAAGTTGTTCTCTCTCTTATGCTCCACCAAGATGCGAACTAAATCATAACACCTTAGTAATTAAGATAAATCAGAGCATAGCAATAAGTTCAATGACATGAAGTTAAAATAAGAACATGCTAGATCTAGTCATGGAGGTAGTGGCCAAGGTCACATCCACTCTCCGGTAGCATGGTATTTTTGTTTATCCCTAGTGAGGCAACAAAGTAAGGTAGAAAACCCAAGTGGATCGCAGAACTATCTGTCACGTTCACTGCACTAGCCACCCCCCGTTACTCCAACTAATGCACACGTTCCCCCTCACATGCTCTCATAAACATGCTTGATCATGACAAGTAAATAAGAACGGGGTACATAATATGCATCTACTTTCATAACTGAAACAAAACCATTGCAATCTCAAACATGTATTAACTCATAATAAAGATCCACCACAAAGGAATTACATAGATGACCGTAATCATGTTCAGCAGCTCATACGGTACTAATTAGTGAAGCTCATAGAGAGGAGAGATACATAAGTTACTTCCACAAACCCATAGTCCAGGGGTGGACTACTCCCTCTTCATCATGGTGTCGGTGGAGATGTTGTTGGAGGGGAAGGAGACCACACCGGCAGCGCCCCGCCGGAGTTTTCCCCCTCCAATCTTCAGCTCCAGGTCTCTGTTTCGTGGTTTCTGTGTTTCGGCGGCGCTCTCTTTCGCGAAAGCCCTGGGGGGTCTATATATAGTCGTTTTTAGGTCAAGACGAAGCTTCGGGAAGAAAGATCGACGGCAGCGGAGGCCCGAGGGCCAGGATGGGGGTCCCACGCGGTCAGGGAATCTGGCCGCGTGGGCCCACCCCTTTTGGCCTTCTGGTCTCCGTTTCTTCGATTCCTTTGCGCCTACGTTTCGTTCCTTCCAAAAAAGTGATCCCCGTAAAATCTCAGGTCATTTGGACGTCGTTTGGTCCCTGAAACATCAAAATATAGAAAAAGGGGTTTTCTGACAGCGCAGGGTTAATTCCAGAAAAATGGGGAGTTGTTAATTATCCCCAAAACTCAATATAAATCATGAATATAACCCTTATATGATGCAAATAACATGGAATAACATGTAATAAAATGTAAAGTTCATGTATGCATTTTACATGCATCAACATCCCCAAGCTTAACCCATGCTCGTCCCGAGTATGAAGGTGATAAAACTAACATGGACTTTGCATTTTAATACTATCAATGGATATCAAAGGTGATTACTATTGCTACATAGAGTCAAATGATTCATTCTTCAAAGGAATAACAATATGCAAGATAAATTATGAAGTGATATCAAATACTCAATGTAAAGATGTTCAATGATAAATTCACAAAGTGTAACATAGAAGAAAGTACTATGGACCAAATGTATGCATAATGAAAAGTAAAAACATCCTATGGTGGTCATAGAGTACTTCTTATGAAAACTGAATATAAAAGGTGGACACTTTGGATAGATAAATAAGTAGAGGTAAAGCATGAATAAGTTTCATCTAACTTCCAAACACTTCTACTTAAGTTAATGCTTGCAATGTGGTAGTCATTGGTGTGGAGCTCTCATTACCCCTATCATAGCATCTTGAATGATTAATGTTTAAAGTGAAAGCAAATATGAGTGGTGTGCTTGACAATGTATTGGTTGAATGTCTCATGTCCCTTGAATACAAGTACCTACACCATGTGTTACTCACTTTGGTCCACAAAGTAAATTCAAATAAAGGTCATTGCAAGTAATAATAGTATCATCAAGAACTGCACTGGGGTACCTCTTGCCCCTTGACATGAACAAGCCCATGTCAAAACAACAAGACAAACAGACAATGAACAATCTCAGCACTCTTTTATTTACTATGGGTATAGCTTTTTATTATGAGGTGCATCACTGAATGAACATTATGGTTATGCTGTAAATTTCCACCATGAATGATGCATGGCTTAGATTAGCGGCCCAGGCATTTCTCTAACCATTTATACAAACTCTTTGAACTTACTAAGTATCCACATTCATTTCACCCATGATAGGCATCCATAAACAAAAGTACATGACATCAACTAAATATAAATAAGTGCAATGTTGAAAGCTTGCCATGTGACAGCACATATGGGCTAACTCCCAACCAAAACAATTGTCAAGCCCACAACTTCATAATTTTAATCACAATGGTTCATGCTTATTAAATGCAATAAAAGTAAATTGTGCATCAAGTTCGTGAGAGCTTTTAACCAATTTTTCCCATGACAATCAATAACATAAGCATTTAAATTCAGAAATGTAGATAACACAATATAACATGATAAACATACTTGGAATAGCATAAAGCTAATAGGTAGATATGGTGGACTCACTGGAAAAACTTTGGTTGAAGGTGTTGGGAAACAAGCTTTTTACTTGTTGTAATTTTTGGGCTAGCAATAGGGAGAAAGTTGACCATCTAAATGCATGCATAAGTGTCCATAGAACTAATCAATCCATGTTAAACCAAGTAAAGTTAAAATTCAACATCTAAACATGGTAAAAGATAGCTCTTGACAACACACTTGCAAATTAACATTCATTCAAAGCACATGAATTATGCAACTATATGTATCTTTTAAAATCAACTCAAACATCCCTATCCCAATATATTTAATAGCATCCAACATAATTCAACCCAAACTTCCAGTAGCTCTCTCATATATAAATGATAGTGGTGGTCTTAAAATAAAAATCAAACCAAAATAAAAGCAAAAAAAGACGCTCCAAGTTTATACGATAAAGTGCTTTGATCGAAAAACAGAAGTTAGACGTGTGCAAACCGAGAGTGTGTTGGTCAGTGGGGTTGTCTTGACATCCCCAAGCTTATGGTCTTCACCATCCTTGGATAGCTCTTGGTGCAGCTCCTCTAATCCCTGTGAAAAAACTTCAAAACACCGTTTCTCCCATTTCTTTTCTGTGGGGTGATATTAGTAGTGATAAACAAATAGGTTCCTTGCTGCATAAAATCCTTAGGCAAAAATTCATATGAATGTCCAGAGAGTATATAATGTTGTATGCCTACTCATAAACTCAATTGAATCAAAAAGATTCAAGCAAAAAGCTCAAAGAATGCATCAAACAATATCAAGACAGAATCTGTCCAGAAAAACAGCAGCAGCAAAACGCATTTTTCTACCCTACTTAAACTCGTCAGAAAAATCTGCAAAAATCACGTGTCAGAGGATGAAAAGTTGAAGCTACAGTTCAAATTACAGCTCAATCGGAGTTACAGATAAAAAATGAAAAATCAAACCGTGCACAGACTTCGTGCAGGCAGAAAACTCTCCGAAAATGAATAGCAACTTTTCAAACCCAAAATAGGTAAAACTTGGTTCTTTATTAAAAATCCCAGAAACAAAACTAACAAACTACTCTCTTGTTACAGCAAGAGGACTCAAAGAAAATCTCAAACAAAAACAACCGGGTTGCCTCCCGTAAAGCGCTTTCTTTATAGCCATATAGCTAGGCTTACTTACTTGATAATCAAAGGGGACGTAGCTCATGAGGGAGCTTGAACCTTGGTGTGTCCCTCTTCCTTGGGAAGTGTTCCATGCTCTTCTTGTGTGGAAACTGAAACTTCACATTCCCTTCCTTTGAATCAATAATGGCACCTGTAGTACGAAGAAAAGGTCTTCCCAAAATAATAGGACTAGAGGTTTTATTCCCCATGTCCATGATTAGAAAATCAACAGGCACAAAAGTCATGTGTAACTCTACCATAACATCACTTACTTTTCCTAGAGCATGTCTAATGGAATCATCAGCAAGTGCAAGTTCAATAGAGCATTTCTCAATATTTTTAAGTTCAAGGACTTCATATAGTTCTTTAGATAATATAGAGACACTAGATCCTAGATCTAAAATGGCATGGTGTGTCTCTTTTCCAATGGTTACTAGTACCTTAGGGATCCAGATATCCCCAAGCTTAGGTGGTATCATAGCTTCTTGATTGTACCTAGCAATCTTTTCTTTTAAGACATGATTAGCAATATAGGAACCAAAACCAGCCTGGTTAATATTAACAGAAGGATCACTTGCAAATTTTTGTAAGATAGAAATTAATTCATGCAAGCTACACTTCTCTAAATCAACAAATGGTTCCTTAACTTCACTAAGCATTTTAACTTCCTCAACTTTTTTCTCTTTTTGAGATATAATGATGTTCTTTAATGAGGAAACTTCCTTAGTGAGTTGATCTACTCTTTCAAACAAAATATCATGTTTTTCGAATTTGGATATGAACTCCTTATTGAGCTCCTTTTGAGTAGATATAAATGATCTAATGGTGTTTTCCAAATCACTAGAAACATTACTACTAGTGGTATATTTGTTTGGAACATATGGGGGCTTATTATAAGAGTTATAATTGTTGTTACCATACCCATTATTACCATAGTTCCTAATGAAGTTGACATCAACATTTTCAGGATTATTACCAACTAGTTCTTGCAAAGGCATATTTTCAAAATTTTGTTTATTAATAAAAGCAAGAATGGTGTCCATTTTAGATGACAAATCATTTGTTTCTTCTATAGAGTTCACTTTCTTAGATGAACTAGGTGCTCTATCAGTATGCCATTGACTATAATTTTGCAAGATACTTTCCAAAATGTTCTTAGCTTCTAATATAGTTTTTCCCATGAAAGCACCTCCAGCAGCTGAATCAAGTATATTTCTAGACATGTAATTTAGACCATTGTAAAAAGAGTGTAAAATGGTCCATTCATTAACCCCATGTGATGGACAAGTTCTAAGCATGAGTTTAATCCTATCCCAAGCCATGGCAACATGTTCATTTTCATTTTGCCTAAAAGAGAGGATATTGTTTCTATTTTGCAGTATTTTAACAGGGGGATAATATTTCTTAATGAAAGCTTCTTTTAAATCATCCCAAGAATTAATACTACCAGTAGGTAATGAATGTAGCCACTCTTTAGCTTTTCCTCTAAGTGAGAAAGGAAATAACTTCAGTTTTAAGACATTACTTTCAACATTTTTAAACTTTTGCATGTCACAGATTTCAATAAAATCATGAAGATGCATAGAGGCATCCTCAACAGCACTACCACCAAATTGTTCCCTAGTTATCAAGTTTAACAAACTAGGACTAACTTCATAGCTCTCAGCAGTAATCTCAGGTGTGGTGATAGGCTTAGCAATAAATTGATCATTAGGAGTGTTTGTGTAGTCACACAATTTAGTTCTATCTCCCATTTCAACAAGTTTTTATGTGTTTTTAATTTTTTATGCAAAACTGAAAGTAAAATGACACTAATGCAACTCGAAATAACAAATGCAACACAAAATGCAAAACTGAATATAAATATGCAAACCGAAATATAAAGATGATATGCAAGACAAGAACAAAACAAAATAAAATGATTGTAGGTAAAGATGGATAAGATGATGCTCACGTAGGTGCAACCTCCCCAAGCTTAGGTTGTTACACAAGTTGGTGATGAAGTTGACTTGATGTGAGTGATCCTTGGATAAACCTTTCAGCTATGGTTCCCCGGCAACGGCGCCAGAAAACGTCTTGATCCCTTCATGTATTACAACGGCGCCAGAAAACAGTCTTGATGGCGTGGGTTACCTGCGTGAAAAGTAAATGGGTTAGGTTGAGACTCCAAGTGCAGAGTGTATGTAGTAGTGGAAGACAGTTTTCCCCACGAGGGGTGACTCGAGGGTTTAATATCGAACTCTCGGGGAACCAGTATTTCAGGTGTTATCTCCTTATCCTTCTCTTGAGAACCTGCAACAAAATAAATTGTTTTGTGCCCTCAACCTCACCAAGTGGTTGTCAAGCACAAGGTGTGAGAATGATAATAAAATAAATATGCAAACAGTAGTAAATATGCAATGATGGTAAAATAAATATGCAAGGATGGTAGTAATGATAAATGATATTTTTGGGTTTTTTATGATGAATGCAAGATGTAAAAGTGTTTTTGTATTTTCGGATTTAATAATGGCAGCAAACAAAAGTGGTGATAAAAGTGTTGGAAAGGTGTTTCTTATGATTAAAAATGGACCGGGGTTCATGGTTTCACAAATGCACTCTCTCTTGATAACGTGGTAGACAATGGAACACTAAAATTAACATGTAAGATGGCAAGACATGGTTTGACAAGTTATTAATAATATGGGCATCACGTCCTAACATAGAGATCTCAAGTATAAGTTGTTCTCTCTCTTATGCTCCACCAAGATGCGAACTAAATCATAACACCTTAGTAATTAAGATAAATCAGAGCATAGCAATAAGTTCAATGACATGAAGTTAAAATAAGAACATGCTAGATCTAGTCATGGAGGTAGTGGCCAAGGTCACATCCACTCTCCGGTAGCATGGTATTTTTGTTTATCCCTAGTGAGGCAACAAAGTAAGGTAGAAAACCCAAGTGGATCGCAGAACTATCTGTCACGTTCACTGCACTAGCCACCCCCCGTTACTCCAACTAATGCACACGTTCCCCCTCACATGCTCTCATAAACATGCTTGATCATGACAAGTAAATAAGAACGGGGTACATAATATGCATCTACTTTCATAACTGAAACAAAACCATTGCAATCTCAAACATGTATTAACTCATAATAAAGATCCACCACAAAGGAATTACATAGATGACCGTAATCATGTTCAGCAGCTCATACGGTACTAATTAGTGAAGCTCATAGAGAGGAGAGATACATAAGTTACTTCCACAAACCCATAGTCCAGGGTGGACTACTCCCTCTTCATCATGGTGTCGGTGGAGATGTTGTTGGAGGGGAAGGAGACAACCGGCAGCGCCCCGCCGGAGTTTTCCCCCTCCAATCTTCAGCTCCAGGTCTCTGTTTCGTGGTTTCTGTGTTTCGGCGGCGCTCTCTTTCGCGAAAGCCCTGGGGGGTCTATATATAGTCGTTTTTAGGTCAAGACGAAGCTTCGGGAAGAAGGATCGACAGCAGCGGAGGCCCGAGGGCCAGGATGGGGGTCCCACGTGGTCAGGGAATCTGGCCGCGTGGGCCCACTTTTGGCCTTCTGGTCTCCGTTTCTTCGATTCCTTTGCGCCTACGTTTCGTTCCTTCCAAAAAAGTGATCCCCGTAAAATCTCAGGTCATTTGACGTGATTTGGTCGCCTGAAACGTAAAAATATAGAAAAAGGGGTTTTCTGACAGTGCAGGGTTAATTCCAGAAAAATGGAGATTGTTAATTATCCCCAAAACTCAATATAAATCATGAATATAACCCTTATATGATGCAAATAACATGGAATAACATGTAATAAAATGTAAAGTTCATGTATGCATTTTACATGCATCACATTGCAACCTCTACTATGTGGTGAACTTGTTGGAGTTTTGACCTCACATTGTGTATAACCAGTAGATCTTCTTAGTCATGGCAAACTTAGCATTGGTCATTAGCAACAGTTCTTAAGACACTAAAGTAAAGAAGAGAGAATTACATGCAAATATATTATCATTGTTAACTTTGATACTTGTTAACTAGCAAAAGTTTTATTCTTTGGTTTAAAGAGTATGTGTTGACAAGAAAAGATGTATGATCTCTCATATTGCTTTTATATTTGCATGTATCTTTCAACACTAATGTTTGCTGCAGAGCCTTGTGATACGTCTCAAACGTATCTATAATTTCTGATATTCCATGTTGATATTATACCAATTGTTACATGTTTTATATACACTTCATAGCATTTTTATGCATTTTCTCGGACTAGCCTATTAACAAGATGCCATAGTGCCAGTTCCTGTTTTCTGCTGTTTTTGTATTCTAGAAACGCTAGTCTGGAAATATTCTCGGAATTGGACGAAACTTGGACAGAACCTCCTATTTTTCCATCACGTACACGGAGTCCAAAGGAGAGACGGAGGGGAGCCACGAGGCAGCCACACCATGGGGCCACACAACCCCCCTCCCACGCCGTGGGGTGGTGTGGGGCCCACGTGCGTCTCCAGCCGCCGCCCTTTCGCCTATTTATTCATCTTCACGGGAAAACCCTAGATACCCGAGCCATTATCCACGAAACGTTCCAGAGACGCCGCCGCCGTCAACCCTAGCTCGGAGGGTTCAGAAGCTCTTCCCAGCACCCTGCCGGAGAGGGGAATCATCACCGGAGGGCTCTACATCACCATGCCTGCCTCCGGAGTGATGCGTGAGTAGTTCATCCTTGGACTATGGGTCCATGGCAGTAGCTAGATGGTTGTCTCTCCACTTTATGCTATCATGTTTAGATCTTGTGAGCTGCCTATCATGATCAAGATCATCTTATTGTAATGCTACATGTTATGTTTGCTGGGATCCGATGAATATTGAATACTATGTCAAGTTGATTATCAATCTATCTTATATGTTATTTATGATCTTGCATGCTTTCCGTTACTAGTAGATGCTTTGGCCAAGTAGATGCTTGTAACTCCAAGAGTGAGTAGTTATGCTAGATAGTGGGTTCATGCTCCGGTAATCTGGGAGAGTGACAATAACTTCTAAGATTGTGGATGTGCTGTTGCCACTAGGATAAAATAACCGATGCTTAGCTTAAGGGTGCGCCGTTAGGTCTAATGCATTTGTTTACATTACGCACATTACTTAATACAATTATCCGTTGCTTGCAACTTAATACCAACGGGGAACTCGGATGACAACCTGGCGGTGGATTATTAGTCATAGACGCTGTTGGATAACGGTCTATGTATTTTGTCGTAATGCCCACATGAATATCATAGTAATCATCATGTCATATATATGCATTGTCATGCGCTCAATATTTTGTCAATTGCCCAGCTGTAATTTGTTCACCTAGCATGTTAGTTATCTTTTATGGAGAGACACCACTAGTGAACTGTGGACCCCGATCCATTCTTTTACACTGATAATACAACCAACTGCAAACATTGTTCCTTTTCATTCTCTGCAATTTACTACTGTTTTCCACACCATACGTTTAATCCTTTGTTTTCAGCAAGCCGGTGAGATTGACAACCTCACTGTTTCGTTGGGGCAAAGTAGTTTGATTGTGTTGTGTGCAGGTTCCACGTCGGTCGCCGGATTCTCTGGTGTTGCACCGTGCCATATTCCGCCACCAACAACCTTCAGAAGTGATTTCTTGCTCCTACTGGTCCGATTAAACCTTGGTTTCATACTGAGGGAAACTGCTGCTACACTGCTTCATACCTTCCTCTTGGGGTCTCCCAACGAACGTGTGATCCACGTCATCAAGCAACTTTTTCTGGCGCCGTTGCCGGGGAGCAAGAGGATTTCTGCAAGGGGATTTTCACGCTTCCAATCTCTTTACTTTGTTATTGTCTTGCTTAGTTTATTTTTATTTAGTCTTGTTTACTTTATTTATCAAAAACACAAAATATTGGTTACTATTATTTTCGAATTGTTATTTTTCAGTCTTGTTATCATGTCTAGCTCTGCTCCTTTTTCCGTAGTGCCACCTGTGGGAGAAATTATTACCTTTAGACAAAAAAGTGGGGAATCCTTTAGGAATGCCTGGGAGAGAATTTTGGAATTGCACAAGAAGGTGCAACATAAGATGGATTTGAGAGTTCTTATAAAAAAAAATCTACTATGGTTTATTTTCTGTTTATCAACATGCTCTAGATACCATGGTAGGGGAAACCTTTCTGAGTTTTATACAACGAAAGCTCATAATATTTTGAGTGGTTTGTCAATTTTCCCAATGGTGGACGAAACTGGGATATTCACTAAGCTAGATAAAATAGAAAAGTCAATTGATAATTTAACTCTGAGCCATAATCTTAAAGAACAACCTTTAGTTGAGCTAAAAAATGATTGGGAACCATTTATTGAGATTAATATTGGTAATGAAATGTTTCGTGCCTACTGTGACCTTGGTTCAACAATGTCCATCATGCCTAAAATGGTTTATGATCTATTAAATTTGATAATATGATTGATTACCCTGTTTTTTTTTTCATGCTGATGGAGCAATCACAGAAGCATAGGGATTATTAATGATATTATGGTCACTGTTCAAAATAAGACCATCCCTGTGAATTTCATGATCCTTGCAAAATCTCCCAACCATATTGTTTTAGGGAGCCTTTTTAAAGAGTAATGGGGGTTTTATCAATGCAAAGTATGGGTTTATGAAATTTAATGCTCCTATCAATCGGAGGTTCTTCTTTCCGATCAAAAAAGATGACCCCACCGAAAGGTTGGGACATTTTAATGTCTTTGGAAACACTTGATTCTTACTTTCTGCGCCTAGCTGAAAGGCTTAAAGAAAAGCGCTTATGGGAGACAACCATTATTTTAATTCTGCAATTTTTCTTTTCTTTTTGAGTCAAGGAGTTGTTTACTTCTGTAACAATTCCTTTGTATCTTTATTTTATCGCATTGTTGTGTGATACGTGCATTTTATATCATCATTTATATAACTTTTAGTATCATACTAGAATGTTATTTGCATGATTATATGATTGTTTCTACATGTTTTAGATGATTTTGGGGACTTTCATACAAAGTCCCTATTTTTGGTATTTAATTTCTGGGAGGCAGAAAACCTCCTTTTTCTTGTCTTTAATGTTTCAGGAGCTACAGGAACTCAAATAATAAAAGGAAAAATACTGCGTCAGTTTTTCATCGGGAGAAAGGCAGAGGGAAGAAGACCGAAGAGAGGAGAGCCACGAGGGCCAAATGGGGGTGGCCCACGCGGCCCATGTACCTGGCCGCGTGGGACCAGCCCAAACTGGCCTCGGGCACCTCCTCGCCTGGGGCTTTTTAGCACGCCTTCGTCTCGCCCGAAAAGTAACGCCCTAATTTTTCCAAGTCCATCCGAGGTCGCGGCGGCGGCGAAACTCCTGATCCCTTCCGAGGGGGGTCAGATCCTGCTGCTCCGGAACTCCGGAGAAGGGGGAAATCATCGTCATCGTCATCACTCTCCTCCTTGGCGTGGGAGGAGGCCTCTACATCATCACCCCCATCAAGACCAGCACCATCACCATCATCATCACCGTGATCCACTCCGTTCCCCTCGCAGTTTGAGAGTTGCTATACCCTAGATACTTGTCTTGTGCTACTATTCATGTTTGTGATTGAGTACTTGTCATTATTTGGTGGTGAAGTTATAATTTCAGATTGTGTTGTACCACTTATGCCACTGATTATGATCATGTTCGCACGTTGTGAGTAGTTCCCGTATGTTCCTGAGGGCATAGGATGAATTGGCATTGATTTATATATGACATGTGTTGGTATTTTGTCAAGAGTTTATCTTTTATGTGATTCTATGATGGTGTTGTGCGAACGTCGACTGCACAACACTTCACCTTTATGGGCTCATAGGAGAACACCGTAGTGTAATGAATTGATGGAGACTTGGGAGGACACGTAAACCTGAGACCGAGTCATGAAGTTATATTATGAGGGTATTAGTATCGGGGACCTTAGAGTGTAATGCTATGGTGGGACTTTAGTCTTAATAATTCTTGTGCAGTCATTTGCTTGGCCACATGATCCATCATAAGGGGTTGTAGTTTATTTATTTAGCTATACCTAATTATGGCTCCGTCCAAAGAGGATTAAAACTTGACAAGATATTCAACGTGTTGTTTAATAAATCTCTATGCCTAGCATCATCCATGCCGCCCTCGGGAACGTTTGCCACATATAAGTTACACATCACTTGAGCTTGTCCTTTTGCCACATAAGAGGATTGGGCTTTCTCTCTTTGAGAGCTTTCACTTGCTACTATCTGTTATCTGCTTGCAATATACAACTGAAAATACCAAAAACACTGCATCTTTTATTGTTTTATTTATCAATCTTACTAACCAATACCTTCAGCTCCTCGTGGGTTCGACAACCTTTTCTAATTGAAAGGTACTACAATTGATCTCCTGCACTTGGGAGCCATCAAGATACTTTTCTGGCGCCGTTGCCGGGGAGCGTAGCGCTATTGGTAAGAAGTTTGGTAAGGAAACTTGAAAGCTGTTTATCTCATTGTTACTATGGCATTTATGAATCGTGCCTCGCTGCATCTTGCTCTATATGAAAGTGCTTATGCCACTACTGCAAAGGTGGTTGAAACTGCTGTGCTGAGATACCTAAAGTGGGATATAAAATTCCCATGGGTCATGTTAAAAGAGTTATGAAAAATCCATTTACAGGAGATGGAACTAAGTCGGCACGCGAGCACATGGAAATAATTGAGGACATATGTGGCTTATTCAGACTACCTGGTATTTCAGAGGATCAGGTAAAAAGGAAGCTATTGTATTTGTCTTTATCTGGTAATGCTCGTGATTGGTACAGGTCTTTGGATGAAGAGGTCCAGAATGAATGGAGTATCTTGAGGAAGGTTTTCTTTCTTAAATATTTTACTCCTAAAGAAGCTTATGATAACCGCTGCTATATATTCAATTTCTGGCCACATCTGGGAGAGAGTATTACTCAAGCTTGGGGGAGGTTAAAGGAACTCCTTCGCAAGAATCCATGTCATGATCTTACAAGGAAACTTATATTGATAAACTTTTATGTGAGACTACCTATGAAGCACAAGGAGATTCTGGATAATTCATCTGGTGGAAGTTTTACTAATAACACTGAAGAAGAAGCATGGAATTTATTGGAGACTATTTCTGAAAATACTAGCCACTGGGATCTTGATAAAGGTAATGAGCCATATTTTGATTATGAATATTCATGTGTAGAGAATTTCTCTACTTCTATTCTGTTTAAAAATCTGAGTGATACTTTTGGTCTTGATCCTTATGTTATAATTGAAATAGCTAAAGGTTTTGCTGATCATATCTGTGTTCCAAAAAGTGGATTTGAAGTTTATGTTGAACCTGTTAAACAATCTATTGTTGTTCCTAAAGTTATTAAACAGGTTGAACCAATGTCATCTGTGACAATTGAGGAGTATGTTGAACCACCTCCATTTCCAAACCAAGTTAAGGAGAATTTACTTAAAGCTGTTACTAACAAGAGTAACAAAAGATGTTCTCAGCCTTATGAACAGGTGGAAGTCAACACTCAAATTTCTGTTATCAAGCAACTAAATGAAGAAGACCCAGTGGATGTTTATCTATGTGAAGATGCTACCAAAGTCATCAAAGGTAATTCGGCCAAAGTTGGGAAACCTGTTATATCATGCTCTATTGGGACTTCAAGTTATCATGGTCTATGTGATATTGGAGCAAGTATTAGTGTCATTCCATATTCTCTTTATCTTGAGATCAAGCCTGATATTGATCCCATTGTTATGGAAGAGACAGGTATGACAATTCAACTTGCTAATAAAGATTATATTAGTCCATTTGGAATTGTTAGAGATGTTGAAGTATTGGTTGGCAAAATAAAATACCCTGCTGATTTTATTGTGCTTGGTTGTCCTCAAGATTCATTTTGTCCTATCATTTTTGGTAGACCTTTCTTACATACTGTTGGTGCTGAAATTAATTTGCCTAAAGAGAAAGTGTTTATTAAATGTGCTGGTGAGAAACTTGAATTTAACTTTTCCAAATTTGCTGATAAACATGTTGAGAAAGAGCCAATTCCTAATAATTTAATTGAAACTCTTGCTCATATAGCTGTAGCTTCAACTGATGTTGTAGAACGTTATATGCTTAATCAAGATGAACCATTTAATGATGAGGAAAAAGAGGCTTTGGAACAAATATTATGGCAACAACCACCACAATTACAATTGCATATCCCACCTGATAATTTAGGAGTGCTACCACCACCTAAAGGGGATCCTAGTTTTGAATTGAAACCTTTGCCTGCAAATCTGAAATATGCATATTTGGATGAGAAGAGCATATATCCTGTCATTATTAGTGCTAACCTTTCAGCTGAAGAGGAAGAGAAATTACTTGATGTGCTAAAAGCTCACCGACCAGCCATTGGATACTCTCTTGATGATCTTAAAGGTATAAGCCCCGCTCTATGTATGCATAAAATTAATCTGGAGGAAGATGCAAAACCTGTTGTTGATTTTCAACGCCGCCTCCATCCAAAAATGAAAGAAGTGGTAAGAAAGAGGTAATAAGACTTATTGAAGCTGGTATCATTTATCCTATAGCTGACAGTAAGTGGGTTAGTCCTGTTCATTGTGTTCCTAAAAAGGGTGGAATGACTGTTGTTCCAAATGAAAAGGATGAACTTGTGGCTCAACGTACTGTAGTTGGTTATAGGATGGTTATTGATTTCAGAAAATTGAATAAAGCAACTCGAAAAGATCATTATCCATTGCCATTTATTGATCAAATGCTAGAAAGGTTGTCTAAACACTCTCACTTTTGCTATCTAGATGGTTATTCAGGTTTCTCGCAAATTCCTGTCCATAAGGATGATCAAGAAAAGACCACTTTTACTTGCCCATATGGTACTTTTGCTTACAGGAGAATGCCATTCGGTTTATGTAATGCTCCTGCTACTTTTCAAAGATGCATGAATGCTATATTTGCTGATTATATTGAAAAGATAATGGAGGTTTTTATGGATGATTTTTCTGTGTATGGTACTTCCTTCGATAATTGCTTGTTCAACCTTAACAAAGTTTTACAGCGTTGTGAAGACCAACACTTGGTTCTTAATTGGGAGAAGTGTCACTTCATGGTTACTGAGGGTATAGTTCTTGGGCATAAGATTTCTGGAGAAGGAATAGAAGTTGATCCAGCAAAGATTGAAGCTATTGAAAAACTACCATATCCAAGGGACCTCAAAGGTATAAGAAGTTTTCTTGGGCATGCAGGTTTTTACCGTAGGTTCATTAAGGATTTCTCCAAAATATCAAAACCTCTAACCAATCTTCTGCAAAAGGATGTTCCTTTCTCTTTTAATGATGATTGCATTGAGTCCTTTAATATTTTGAAGAATGCTTTAATCACTGCTCCCATTATTCAACCTCCTGATTGGAACTTGCCTTTTGAAATTATGTGTGATGCTAGTGATTATGCAGTTGGGGCTGTTTTGGGCCAACGTGTTGATAAGAAACTGAATGTTATTTATTATGCTAGTAGAACACTTGATGCTGCTCAAAAGAATTATGCTACAACTGAGAAAGAATTTTTAGCAGTACTGTTTGCTTGTGACAAGTTTAGACCTTATATTACTGATTCAAAAGTCACAATACATACTGATCATTCTGCTATTAAATACTTGATGAATAAGAAAGATGCTAAGCCTAGACTAATAAGATGGGTACTTCTATTGCAAGAATTTGATTTACACATTGTTGATAGGAAAGGGGAGGATAATCAAGTTGCTGATCATCTCTCTAGGATGGAAAGCATACCTGATGATCCTATTCCTATTAATGATAGCTTTGTTAATGAACAACTTGCAATTGTTAATGTTTCTAGTGCTAAAGTTGCATCTCCTTGGTTTGCCAACTATGCAAATTTTATTGTTGGTAAAGTTTTGCCTCCACACTTCACTTCTCAACAAAGAAAGAAATTCTTTTATGATCTTAGACATTATTTTTGGGATGATCCTTTCCTCTATAAGAAAAGTGTGGATGGTATTATTAGACGTTGTGTACCTGAGCATGAACAACAGGCTATTATAAGAGATTGTCATGACAGTCCCTATGGAGGGCATCATGCAGGAGATCGCACAGGAGCAAAGGTATTACAATCTGGTTTCTATTGGCCTACTTTATTTAAGGACTGTGCTGAATATGTTAAATCTTGTGATAAATGTCAAAGAGTAGGAAACATTGGTAGGAGGAATGAAATGCCTATGAATTATTCATTGCCACTTGAACCATTTGATGTGTGGGGTTTTGACTTTATGGGTCCTTTCCCAGAATCAAAGACAAAGCATACTCACATTTTGGTTGCAGTTGACTATGTTACAAAGTGGGTGGAAGCAATTCCAACCAAAAGTGCAGATCATGCCACAGCAATGAAGATGCTCAAGGACATCATTTTCCCCAGGTTTGGTGTTCCTAGGTTCTTAATTACTGATGGTGGTTCTCATTTCTTGCATGGTGTTCTTAGAAAAACTTTGGCAAAATATGATGTTAACCATAGAATTGCATCTCCTTATCATCCTCAAACAAGTGGGCAAGTTGAATTAAGCAATAGGGAAATTAAACTCATTTTGGAAAAGACAGTGAATAAGTCTAGATCTGATTGGCCAATTAAGATTAATGATGCTTTGTGGGCTTATAGAACTGCTTTTAAAAATCCTATGGGAATGTCTCCTTATAAAATGGTTTATGGAAAAGCTTGTCACTTACCTGTTGAACTAGAACATAAAGCTAGATGGGCTATTAAACAACTGAACTTTGATTTTAAAACTGCGGGAGAAAAGAGAATTCTTGACCTAAACCTACTTGACGAATGGAGAAATGAAGCTTATGAAAGTGCCAGGATGTTTAAAGAAAAAGTTAAGATTTGGCATGACAAGAAAATTAAGAAAAAGGAATTCAAAGTAGGTGATCAAGTTTTATTGTACAACTCTCGTTTCAAGTTTTCTGCAGGGAAGCTAGCTTCAAAGTGGCAGGGACCATTAGTGATACAGGAGGTGTACCGTTCAGGAGCTATCCGTCTTCACGGTGACATGAAAGGTAAACCTCATGTAGTCAATGGACAACGCCTTAAACCTTATATTGCAGGAAAGAGCTTCATCGGAAGGGTGGAGGAGTTGAATTTACAAACACCGGAGAGGTAATTGAGAGAAACCGTGCAGTTCAGAAACCCAAATCAATAGAAGGTAACTTACTGTTGGAAAGTTTCTCGGAATTGCATAATATTTTACGGAGGTCATTTTTATGGAAATCATCGTATGGGACAAGAAAACTGGACGAAACGGAGACCCGAGGGAGAAAGAGAGGGGCCCACGCGGCCCATGTACCTGGCCGCGTGGGGCTATCCCTTTTCCACCTCGGAGTCCTTTTTCGTCTCGTTTTCGATCCCGACGCTTCGCCTTGACCCAAAAACCTCAATATATACCCCTCTCTGTCGATCTAATCTCGCACCGAGCGTTCTCGAGCGATTCTTTCTTTTGCTGTTTCTGCCTGTCAGGTTTTTAGCCATGTCTTCGGGAGACTCCTACCAATGCTCCTCCATGGACGACGATGATGATGAACTCGATGGGTACAGCCCCACGTCCATATGGAGGAGGAATAGGAAGAGGAAGGACTACTCCGACGATGAAGACTACAAGCTTGATGAAGAGGAGATGGACAAGCAAGAAGCTGAAGAAGAAGAGCACAAGCCCTCCGTCGACATCGCGCCCTTGGCGACAGCACCTCCATCACCCATTGCTGTTGCCGGCGTGAGGGTGAACCACTCTCTTGGAAACAAGAGGCGGGGCCGCGCATGCAGACCGGAGGGAAGGTTCCCAGGCACTTCCTTGCGAGCAAAAACGTAGCTTCTACTCTTATTGACAGGGAATTTCAGCGCACCACTCAAGAGAACTATCCTGGTGAATGGGATCGCAAGATCCCCAACAAGAAGGTGCCAAGCCCGAGTGGAAGCCTTGCAAAGAGTCGGTGGAGAAGAATCTCATGCAAAAACTGGGAGAAGCCGCAAAAGAGTTCGAAAAAGCTTACAACCTCATGATGAAGATCATTGGGGATCTTGAAGATAATTATTATGAAGGCAATGTGAAAGAAGAGAGGGAGTTCTAGCAAGACACCAAGCTTGGGGGAGTTCCATCTAGTCTTTCTCTTTATCAATCTATCATATCTATCTAGTCATGGTGTGCTTTGCTTTTATCGATTAGTTATCAATATCTCTTAGGCGTGTGTGAGCTCATGGAGCATTATCATGTATCCCTATCTTATGGTTTATCAATGAATATTAAAGTATGGTGTCATCCATGATTCTCTTGTTTGGGGATTTATGGGTAACACTCATGCAAATGAGCGTGGCATATTTAGAATTTCAATCACATCTTGCCTTGAAATTAATTAACTTGAGTATGTTGGACAATTATAGAATTATCTCAATATAGAAGAAGTAAAAAGACTTGTGAATTAATAGTTTGAGGTTAAGATATAGTCTTGTAGGATAAGAAGTTGAGAAGACTTAATGAAAAGGATATAAAACACTCTTGTTACAACCTAGTATCTTTTGAGCAAATTAATGATCATGGATATTTCAATACTTATGCTCTTGAATGTGAATGAAAGGAAGGCACCTGAAATTTCAGCTAGCCATGGAAAGTGTAAGAAAAGGGTTGTGTAGAGCATGGGAACTTGATTGAGATATCCATGACTAAAGTTTGCACTAGTTACTAGTCAAGCAAGAGTGATAACAATTTTTATATCTATCTGTCTTTTCATTTGTCTTCTTTTGAACTTGTTATCCAATGAGAGTTTATCTTGTCTTTGAATTTCAGCAAAGTATAAAAGATTATAATGCTTGCCATGAAGAGCAAAAGCATGTGAAAAACAATATGATTCGATTGTCCAACATACAATGGTTATTTGCTTTCAAAAGTAAGGGGTGATTGCTAGAGTTCTACTTATGTTGCCCTCATATGTATGAGTTTTAGATCATTAATCTTATCTTGCAATTGAATATGATGATGATACAATGCCCGTATTTATTTATCAACCATAAGTCCATTGATGCATGTAATGATCTATGTCCTTACTTACTCGAGGACGAGTAAAGGTTTAAGCTTGGGGGAGTTGATACGTGCATTTTATATCATCATTTATATAACTTTTAGTATCATACTAGAATGTTATTTGCATGATTATATGATTGTTTCTACATGTTTTAGATGATTTTGGGGACTTTCATACAAAGTCCCTATTTTTGGTATTTAATTTCTGGGAGGCAGAAAACCTCCTTTTTCTTGTCTTTAATGTTTCAGGAGCTACAGGACTCAAATAATAAAAGGAAAAATACTGCGTCAGTTTTTCATCGGGAGAAAGGCAGAGGGAAGAAGACCGAAGAGAGGAGAGCCACGAGGGCCAAATGGGGGTGGCCCACGCGGCCCATGTACCTGGCCGCGTGGGACCACCCAAACTGGCCTCGGGCACCTCCTCGCCTGGGGCTTTTTAGCACGCCTTCGTCTCGCCCGAAAAGTAACGCCCTAATTTTTCCAAGTCCATCCGAGGTCGCGGCGGCGGCGAAACTCCTGATCCCTTCCGAGGGGGTCAGATCCTGCTGCTCCGGAACTCCGGAGAAGGGGGAAATCATCGTCATCGTCATCACCTCTCCTCCTTGGCGTGGGAGGAGGCCTCTACATCATCACCCCCATCAAGACCAGCACCATCACCATCATCATCACCGTGATCCACTCCGTTCCCCTCGCAGTTTGAGAGTTGCTATACCCTAGATACTTGTCTTGTGCTACTATTCATGTTTGTGATTGAGTACTTGTCATTATTTGGTGGTGAAGTTATAATTTCAGATTGTGTTGTACCACTTATGCCACTGATTATGATCATGTTCGCACGTTGTGAGTAGTTCCCGTATGTTCCTGAGGGCATAGGATGAATTGGCATTGATTTATATATGACATGTGTTGGTATTTTGTCAAGAGTTTATCTTTTATGTGATTCTATGATGGTGTTGTGCGAACGTCGACTGCACAACACTTCACCTTTATGGGCTCATAGGAGAACACCGTAGTGTAATGAATTGATGGAGACTTGGGAGGACACGTAAACCTGAGACCGAGTCATGAAGTTATATTATGAGGGTATTAGTATCGGGGACCTTAGAGTGTAATGCTATGGTGGGACTTTAGGTCTTAATAATTCTTGTGCAGTCATTTGCTTGGCCACATGATCCATCATAAGGGGTTGTAGTTTATTTATTTAGCTATACCTAATTATGGCTCCGTCCAAAGAGATTAAAACTTGACAAGATATTCAACGTGTTGTTTAATAAATCTCTATGCCTAGCATCATCCATGCCGCCCTCGGGAACGTTTGCCACATATAAGTTACACATCACTTGAGCTTGTCCTTTTGCCACATAAGAGGATTGGGCTTTCTCTCTTTGAGAGCTTTCACTTGCTACTATCTGTTATCTGCTTGCAACTATACAACTGAAAATACCAAAAACATCTGCATCTTTTATTGTTTTATTTATCAATCTTACTAACCAATACCTTCAGCTCCTCGTGGGTTCGACAACCTTTCTAATTGAAAGGTACTACAATTGATCTCCTGACATGGGAGCCATCATTGTGCCAAGTATTGCCTCTAATAGGAAGATGATGCTGATTTGGATTTCTGCGCAGGAACAGATTTCTGCGGTTCACCGTTTTACTTCTGTAAAATCACAGAAACATTATTAAATCTGAAATTTTTTGTGCGTAATCCTCAGATATTGACGCATCTTTCGTTAGTATCAAATTTTTCGATTTGAGCAACGTAAGTGTCC